>OY292508.1:214503-377003 GCA_958496325.1 Nomophila noctuella | reverse complement strand
TCTGGGTGTTTCTATGTATAATATGTATGTATTTACAAAAAAAAAGTATATAAGTAATGTTTATCCGTTGTCTAGCAACCATAATACAAGCTAATGCTTAGTTTGGGGCTAGATGGCGCTGTGTGAACAATGTCCAGAGATATTTATTATTTATTATAAATGATTTAATAACCTGAAAAAAAATGATTTAATAAATAAATTAAAGCTTCAATCCTACCATGCATTGTCCTCAGGTGATCGGCAAGCAGACCAACTCGCTATCCCTGCTATCAGCGGTGTACACGCACACGCAAGGACAGCCCGGCGCGCCCGCCGTGCCCGGACAGCCGCCGCAGCAGGTATACACTAGTGGTGTTCCGGATGTCCGTGGCTGCGGATATCAGCTGGGGGAAATATCCGTATTCGTTGTTGTTCACAAGGAACTTTTACGGACCTTGGTACAAGGTGACGGACGAAGAATTAAGTAGGAGATATTAATTGAAAAAAAAATTAAGAACTCGAGAGGGTTTTTTTTAGATTCAAGAATGCATTCGATAGTTGTCGAGTATAAGCCTATACATTAAAATGAATAAATACACCCGCTTTGATTTTATGGTAAACAAAAAATAAATTTGCCAATTCTGAAATCCCGGGATTTTTCGAATCAAATCGTACTCCATAATAGCCAACACCACAACTTTGGGTGAACAAAATCACTGATCTTTATTTTGACAATTTAAGTGAACTAGAATGAATAAACTTCACCCTTATAATTTCATAAGTTTTTGTTTAATTTATAAGAGTGATGAATATGTATTCTATTGTAACAGATTCTTATAGTGTTAACACCTTATATCAATCAATCGGGCCTCTACGTCTATGTCAGACGATTTATGATGCAAGCCTATGAAGACCTAACCATTAAAAAAAAACTATTTACTACATAAAACATAAAGTGATTTCTTAATTTTGATCACTATCTTGAAATTACATGTTACACAGTTTTATAATGACCATTTTTTATTCGTAGATGCCAGCTCTACCCATCGGCCGCCACGACTGGGACGGACTAGTCGCGAACAACCAGTTGTTGATCAACACAGTCGCCGAGCTCAAGTGAGTACAAATACTTGTTGTCACAAAGTAATTTATGGCGATTACACAGTATATTTTTGAGTATTTATTTATATTTTATGAGCATTTATTAGATCACACCTTTTCATAGTAAAAGGTCAAAACCGCAACGTTACTTATTTCGTGACGAAGGGTATGAAGTAACTGCTACGTATAATTTAAAAACTGAAATGAAAGGGCAAAATAATTAAATATTGCCCGTTTTAACTGAGTTTATAATTTATTGCGTTACACACCTAGCAAAGTTTATTCATCTTTATATTCTGCGACCATCAATAGACAACACGATGACGATGATCATCAAGTGGAACACATAAGAATTTTTTTTACAAAATGTCTTACATTTTATTCTGCCTATGTCCTCCCAATTTTTTTTATTTTAAATTCTTTGTGGTTTTAATATTTATTACAAAAATAACTCGCTCTCAGTTTTTTCATAAATGATGCTCATTCATCAATCAAAACCCAACACAATCTTTTCCACAGAGGGTTCATAATCGAAGTGGCGCGCAAGTCTGACGCGCTGCTCGCCGCGGGAGGGGCAGGCGCGGCGGGAGGGGGGGTGAACCCTCAGTTCCTGACAGAGATGAGAGACTCGCTGCACCAGGTCAAGCAGACTGTAAATGGTGTTGCGCAGAGGTGAGTTAACACGGATGCACGTATTTTCTTTTATATTTTTTTATATTATATCTAACGCCTGTGGTCTAGTGGTTTAAGTACCAGGCCTTGGTCTCGAGGTCCTAGGTTCGATTCCCGGGTCGGGCAAACTTTGTGTCGATTTTTCTGAACACTGCCCGGGTTTGTGATCACCAATCCGCATTTATTTGGCAAGCGTTGTGAATATTAAGCCAAAACCCATCTTTGTAACGAAAACATGATTTCAAATGATGGAGGCCTTTGCCCTGCAGTGGGACATTAATAGGCTGATACTTTTTTTATATATACATATCATACAACATCACTTTTCGACGACCCGCTTGGTGTAATGGTCAAGATGTTGCCTATTATACCAGAGATCGCGGGTTCGATTCCCGCACAGGACAAACATTTGTGTGCATGAACATGTCTGGTTGTCCTGGTCTGGGTGTTATATGTATTTATTTAAGTATATTTGTAATACTACTGTTGATACTGATGTCTGTAACACAAGTACTTAAGCTACTTAACACGACGTCATATGTGATTATTTAACATTACAACGGGACTAAACGCGATATTATTTTTATAAGTACCCGAGTACTTACTGCTTGACGTTTCGGCTGTGATGCTACAGCCGTGGTCACAAGGTTCTTCGAGTGTCAATATTAGTGCGAATTCGGGGGTAGATGCAGATACATCAGCCCGAGCCCGTTCAAGTAGACGACGCCGCGCACCGCCAGTTCGCTTGTGACCACGGCTGTAGCATCACAGCCGAAACGTCAAGCAGTAAGTACTCGGGTACTTATAAAAATAATATCGCGTTTAGTCCCGTTGTAATGTTAAATAATTGTAATGCAACGCGAAAGCTTAAAGTAATGTCATATGTGATGTTGTGATATATTCATTTATTTATTTTTTTATACTTTTTCCGCAGGATGACAGCGCAGCCGGTGCAGATGGCGCAGCCGGTCGCGTCGTGCCCGGAGGTGTCGTGCGTGAGCTTCACCGGGCTGCTGGTCGTCGTCGCCGCGCAGCTCACGCTTATGTTCTTCTACGGAATGTACAAGTGAGTTGACCTAGTAGATAATAGTCAAGTTTTTAGGCTAAAGAAGAGGGCCTTTTTTAATGCGTTGCCTGCCCCAACATACATCCAGACCAGGACAAACAAACATGTTCATGCACACAATGTGCGGGGATGGAACCCGCTACCTCTTGGTCAACTTGGTGACCGCTATACCAAGCGGGTCGTCAAAAAATTAGCTCGAGTTGAGAGAAGTTGAGTAGCAGACAATGTCATGAAGCACATACTTCACAACATAGCGTTTATCGTATACATATGTGCAGGGTCCGCTTTGACCATGATCCAGGTTTTGGCGAGTTTGGTTATTAAAGTGAAGCGGCTGCCATCAGACCTTCGTAACCCTTAGGGGAACCAGACCGGTTGGACACATACGTACGCCATGGTTAGATCTGAATAGATCTAACTAAACTAAATTCAGAAAATATCTTTATGTTCAGGTTTCCACACGGTGTGTTTTTCCTCACCACCAATTCAATGGCACAAATGCACACATAGATTTACGAAAAAATCTAAAGGTGTGGGCCCGGAATCGAACCACGGATCTAACGTATATGACGCGCTGTCAATACCCCTAGGCCATTTTCGCCCTTCATAAAACATCGAGATTAAAAAAAAATTACGAATATAATGTTTTTCTTTTCAGAGAGAGGAAAGAAGCTCAAGCGAAGAAGTTCTTCTGAGGATAGTGCGTCATAGCGAGGCCTCTGGACCCATGCTGCCTGCCGCCCCGTCACAAACTAAGCACGAACGAGGAATAAGCACACAGTAGGCAACGGAACAAGTGGAATTTATCCAAGGATAAAAAATATATGTATTATTTTTCCTTGTTTTTTTCTTACTGCATTTATTGTTTCGTTGTGTAATTATTTATCCTTGGTATAAATTTTATTTGTTTTCGATTAGTGATTATATGTAATTCGTTGGATTTAAAGTGGGTAGACATTATGGGTCCAGATTTTTTTAGTATTCCAATTTTTTACCATCTGAGTGTGTATGAGACGTGTAAGAAAATAAAAGTAATATAATTCTCTGTACATAAATATTTATTTTTTAATTCTTCGTTTTTTTATATAAAATAAAAAGTTTGCGCGCTCTCAGTCTTTTCTAAAAAGATCGAATTTATTTTTGTAATATTTTTTTGTGAAATACGGTTGTTACTTTCTTCCTATTCTGGCATTTACTTTAATTTTTTGATGTTAGAAGTGTATATGTAAGGTACGGGACTAAGGATGTATAAGACATCCTTCAAAATTAGTATAAAATTCATTTGGTAACATTTAAGAAGTTTTTAAACTGAAAGAGTCCCTAGAAAGTTTTCTTTCTTAACTTAATATTCATGTTTCTTCCCTCTGTAGTTGATTAAACACTACCTTCTGTAAAATTAATCGACTAAAAGACTTAAATGTTACCAGCTATATCAAAATTCGGTCTATTTTCCATATCGAATTTGTAAAATAAAAATAAGAATAATGAAAGAAACATTCTTTATTGTGCAACAATAAAAATGTGCCAATGATATTTTGTGTTTTTGTTTTTATGACATATCATTAACGTTGAAATATTATATTATTATGAATTTAAAGAAATATTCATAGCATGTATCTTAAAGCAATGATTTTGATTTTATATGTACGTAGGACGTACTCAACTTATTTTCCTTGATTTTCTATTATGTACCGTAGAATTATTGTTAATTTAAGAACATAGTAAATTGATTGTCATTGAAATTATAGGGAATTACCTATTTCAATCAATAACTTTGAACAGGTTACAAAAAATCCCGCGAAGTTCAACAAGTGGAATCTCAGTTTATTATGTTTTCTATGAAGTGGAACACACCTTTATATCATTACGATTGACAGCTACCGCCAAAAAACAAAATGGTCGGACTGGACTTTATTTTCCAACCACCTACAATAATATCGCAAACACCTAAACTAAAAGTAAAATAGTTTAAAGTTCTGTGTGTTTAACAAATCCAACATCATTAAATATATTGGAATCCATCTTGTAAGGTATAAATTTGCTGTAACCTACGTACATTTGTACTAATACCGGTAATAATGTTCAAGTGTAAAAGTGCAACGAAAGATTTGAGTGCAATTTACAATCTTGCATTTTATAAAAAGCAACGGAACTGGAAACTTCGTAAGGAGAGTGCTTTGGAGTACTCTGAGCAGACGACTCCGTCAAAAACAAGGTTTGTAGAAACTTTTTCATAAAGTAAACTTTTTAATTACTTATTCACTTAAACAAGTTGAACATTGTACCTAATTCAAATCTCACTTCTCACGCACAACCAACCAAATTGTAAAAGAGTAATGTTTTCTTAAGTTTATGCCACTATTCCTAATACTCGAGGTTTACCTAGTCAAGTCCCAGGCGCCGACTGGCTGGCATTCCTCTCTGTTCCACGCGATGGACCCGGCACCCGCACGGAGAATCCATGGATAGCTAAGAAGTCGTCTCTGTTATTGGGCAATCAGGTGGTTCTCAACTGTAATTTCCTAATCAGACTGGGAAAACCTACTGAAACCACAACCTTGAGGTTTTTGAGTACAGTGCTCTAACTTCTACACCAGGGAGGCAGTTTTCTTATTTATCTTATATATTATACGACAGGCCTGTTGGTCGAGTGGCTAGAGACCCTGGCTACAAAACCAAAGGTCGCGGTTTCGAATCCCACTAGAGGCAAATGTTTGTGTGATGAACATCGGCATTTGTACTCGAGTCATGGATGTTTATAAATGTATTTAAGTATGTCTATCCATTCCCTAGCATCCATAGTACAAGCTTCGAGCTTAGTTTGGCTAGGCAATTGGTGTGTTAGTCCAATGAATTTATTATTTCCTATATTTCTCTTGAAATCTCCGTTTTACGGGTTAATTCTCATATTTGCGGGCTTTTGGCCAAGCAAATATCAGGTTTTGGATTTTTTGTTCTATAAGATGTATTATTTTATTGCCGCAGACACAATCTCAATGAGACTTACAGCATTGACCAGGAGTGTGGAGGGAACTCTATTGCACTTAATGACGCATTTGTGGCCACTCATTCAGGTTTGATACTCAAATAGTTTCATTTAATTAATTGTATATTCATTGTAGTCATTCATACAAGTTGATAACTTCTGACAAAACTTTTGCCTGATGCATAGAAAATATAGAAGTACCTAGTTTATATTTTCTACTATGGTTTTAGAGTTAATTTTTCCATATCTCATTAGGTATAAAATGTGTACATTCTACAGTCCCCATTTCAATGTATTTATTGTGATTTTCTTTTTCTGCTTAATGTTTTGTAACAAAGACTATTATTAAATTAAAAAAAAATTGTTAACCATGGTAGGGCAGTTACCCTCGAGAATATTAAGAATTGTAAATAAAATAAAATCATTTTGTGCAGCAAAAAACAATGCTGATTTTTGCCTCTTTATCTTTCGAGCGTCCATCAACCAAACATATTATATTCTTGAGGACACTACAAACACTATTTGCTTGAAAAACAAAAACACAAATTAGCTAATGCAATGCAATTTCAAAAAAGGCATATCTGCTGACTTTCTTCCGGCGTCTCTTCTCAGCAGGCCATTCACGTCGAGGCGCTGGTAGGGTGAAAAAAGCATTGACGTGCAAAAGAATTTACTATGTAGATCAATTTGCTGAATAAATAATTTCATTTCATTTCAATTTCATGCCCTACAGGCTTCTTTTGCACGTCAAATTCATAATAATATCCTTGCTAGTTTCAGGTGCATCACAAGATATAATAAACAGAGCTGACTGCGACTCACAGGATGGGCCTATGTGGGGTGCTCCTGAGAAATATCCTCGGTGGTCTGACCCAGCCTTGGATGGAGCTAACCAGGGAGTCAATTTATGGGCCAATTCAGAGAATGCCTATGGGCAGGTTGTAAGTCAGGTGAGATGTAGGCTCAAGTAAGATTGGGGTAGCATAATGGTTAAATGCAAAGGAAGTGGGTTTGATTCCCGCCTGGTACTTCAACAGTGATGAAATATATCTCTTTCTTGTTTCAAATTAAAATAAAGTTTAATTTCCTCTAAGAAGGATTCTTTCACCAAAACTCTTGTGTTAAAAAATACTGTATGTAATGATATAAAGATAAAGAAAGATTATTTGTTTAATGATACCCTCCGGCCGTATTCGGCCATGGCGGCCGACCTTACGGTTAGCCAGCTACGCAGGATATATTATAGTGCACAAGCGAGTGCGCAAGCACAGGTGCACTCCCTATTCCCTGACTCTCATAGCTCGGTGGGACAGCAATCTGACACGACCGTAGAGAGATCAGGCGCAGGACCAACGGCTTAACGTGCCTTCCGAAGTACGGAGGAGCTCGAGATGAAATTTGTCGGTCACCCATTTGATGACTGGCATCTGCGAACGTTGCTTAACTTTAGCAACTCCAGGCCGAGTGCGCTAACCACTGCGCCATCGAGCTCCTTAATGTGAGACTGTGAGTTAAGTGTTTATATCATCATTCAATCTCTTTTTTTACAGCAGTGGGGCACTGAAGAGTGTCACAACTCTCCCGAACCATTCACTCAAGGTAAAAACACTTTCTTTTCCTGTTACTCTTCTTATTTCAAAGATCTTTATCGACCCGCTTGGTGTAATGGTCAATATGTTGCCTATTTGTGTACATGAACGTGTCTGTTTGTCCTGGTCTGGGTGGTATATGTATCTATTTATGTATATTTGTAATACCACTGTTGATTCTGATGTCTGTAACACAAGTGCTTAAGCTACTTAACACGGGGTCAGATCAATGAATGTGATGTTGATAAATATTATTATATAGGTTGTAACAAAATATACTGCGAATATTTCAAGGGCGAATTCTTTAGTGGCAATGTAATCAATATCAGATATTTAAAAGTCAAAATGAATGCCTACCAAATTTTGCATTTTCTGCCTTGGCCAATTTGCTCTTTTCGTCCTGTAAGCTTCGTCCCCTCTCCACCACTTTGCTTTTGGGGCAGGACAAGTGTAGTAATTGTATTACACTGATGAGACACGACCAGCTGTGTTGCATATGACAAAATTTGTACTTTTCCCAATTGTTCTCTCAATTTATTTTGTTAATTTTCTTGGAAACTAGCGTACTAACAAAAAAATTTACTAGACAAATTTATTACATTTCCACTAAACGATTCGCCCTTAAAATATTTGCAGTATATTTTGTTACACCTTATATTTGTGCTACTACGGAAATACAAGATATGTGATGTTGTGTGATATGAATTGATTAAGTATTTATTATCGCGACACTAGGAGCCTACGCGCTGAGGCCAGGCGAGTTGTTAGAAGCAGATATCGCGCCGGACTTGGATCAACTATCGGGCGACTATGAGGTGAGATACATAGTGTAGTGTTTTCTATACGATATAATGCGACGTTATTTCTGCATGGCGTGAATGAATGGTAGGTTTAGGTAGGTAGGTCAAAGAAAAGATGGATGGATAGTGTGAAGGATGATATGAGTGAAAAAGGTGTGAATGACGCGATGACCCCAGATTAACTGGGAACAGGGCAAAAACTGATGATTTTAAATGATTGATGACACGCCATACTCGACGGTCCAGTGGTTTAAGTACCGGGCCGTGGTCTCGAGGTCCTGGGTTCGAATCGCAAAATTTGTGTTGATTTTTCTGAACACAGCCCGTGTTTGTGATAACCATCCCGCATCGGCAAGCTTGGTAATTAAGCCAAAACCCATCTTGGTAACGAAAACATGATTTCAAATGATGGAGGCCTTTGCCCTGCAGTGGGACATTAATAGGTTGATACTTTACTTTTAAGGGCCCCATATACGGTACGATTCGTCTGTACTGTACGACCGATCTGATGAAAATCGTGACGATTGATCGCATAAAAAATGACGCTCATACACGAAACGATTGGTTGTAACGATCGATCATTTATTTGTTTGAAACTGAATACAAACACGTGTTCACTGTCGATTCATCGTTACGACATTCATGATTGCATGGGTTTTTGGTGCGATTTCCGCTATCGTCTACGATGAAGTAAATCGTTAACGATCTTGACATACACTATCGATTCGTCGTTTCGATCGGTCTGAAGCGACGGATCGTACAGACAAATCGTACCGTATATGGGGCCCTTTACTTTACTTAGTGGCACAGCATGTTTCCCTCTATGTCCTTCAATTATTTGATGTGATTCGTCAGTGTTCTCGCTCGGTGTCGTCGCTGAGCTGCTGCGGGGTGACGCAGTTCCTGCGCGGGGCAGCTCGGGCTCCGCACTCGTCTGAGCTGGACCTGGCTGAGATGACTCACTGCACCTCAGGTTGGTAGGCTTGTACCATTTGTAACATTGACATTCTGATAGGAAACCCTTAGGCGCCCTTAGGAGACAGCCTGCCCATTCATATAATCTTTTCCGATTGAATCTACACATGCACATTATCAAAAGTGAACATTTGGCCCGTGGACCAGTTTTTTTGCAGGCCAGACGTCCACAACCCTTAATATCGGCATTGTCTTTCAATTCAATTCGATGATAAATTATAAATGCATGTAGGTTAAGGAAAATTAATTTCATTGTTATATGTTGTAAAATAATTATTTAATTTTTATATAATGTAAATAAAAGTGTAAGAGTAAAAAAGTAATAATATGTATGTAGAAATTGATTTGTTCTAATTGTTTTTATCTTGCCATACCCTTACAGGGTCCATGTATATTTTAAGTTAAGTTTTAGCTTAATATCATGTGTAATATGGTGCAAGAAAATAAATAAATAAATATCGGTACAAAATTTAATGTTACTCCGCAGATGACCCCGTGCACCAGTCCCATGTGTCTCAAGAACAACTTTCGGCCGCCATCGAGCGTCACGCCTCCGCGCTGTCCGACCTGCTGCGTCTGCGCACTAGCATGGAGCAGGTCAGTGCATCCTGGATAGGGGCCGTTCATTAATCATACTAGTACAGAAGAAAGGAGGAGGGGGTCGATAGAAAATTACTAAACATCTCAAACCCCCCCCCCCCCGGGGTTACCCCCCGTCGAGTAAGCATATATCATCAACATCACCTGCTGCGTCTGCGCACCAGTATGGAACAGGTCAGTGGATACTGCATGGGGGCCGGTCATTAATCATACTAGTCAGAAGAAAGGAGGAGGGGGACTATAGATAATCACGAAATATCACACGACCCCCCCCCCCCTCCCCCCGTCGTTTAGACATATGTACAATATCATCTGCTGCGTCTGCGCACTAGCATGGAACAGGTCAGTTCTGCATGGGGGCCGTTCATTGGTCATACTAGTCAGAAGAAAGGAGGAGGGGGACTATAGAAAATCACGAATTTTGATATCACAAGCCTTAACACGGGGTCAGATCAAATTGTGTGATCTGACCCCGTGTTAAGGCTTGTGTTGTGAAATATTTATTCATTTATTTATTTATTCTGTGAACCAGTGCAGAGCTTACTTTTTTTTGTTAGTTATTCTTCCTAGCGTTTATACCGTTTCTGTGCGGGATCTTTATTATTGTAGGGTCGTTATTTGTATCTGTTCAAATATTTTTGTAATACCACTATTTATTCTGATATCTGTAAAACAAGTGCTTAAGCTACTTGGCACGGAGTAAGATCCATATATGTGATGTTGTAAAATATTAATTTATGTTTATATTTGTTCCAGCGTCCCCATTCATCTCACCACTTTTATCACCGCAACACATCCACTTACAGCTGCGAAGAGCGACCCACGCGCGACTACGGACCCACCCGCGGACCCAACATGACCTACGACCCGACCCAAACCTACCAATACCCACTTGAACCCATTGTTACTGGTTCCCAAAACCCCGTCTATATGAGCTCTCTAAGAGATCCCATTGCGTCTGAAGTCAAAGAAACTTACCAATCCCAGTACCCACACGAACCCACTAACAATCCCATTTTTATGTCTCCGAGTGATCCCAAAGATACTGTTTTCAAAGTACCCCCAGTACCAGTTAGACCCTACCGCGCAGTACCCTTAGTACCCCATCCAATACCACCTCCTATTAATAGTGCCAACTTTCCCGCAGTACCCGTTGGACCCCACCCTACAATACCCATAAGACCCCTTCCCACAATACCCATAGGACCCCTTCCTACAGTACCCTTAGTACCCAATCCTATAGTACCACCTAACAAATTCAATTCGGACCTCAATGAAAATTTCACAGGGTACAAAGCAGGGTTATTTAAGGACCCTACGCTAGGACCCAACGAAGACCCCTTCATAGCAGGGTCTCATAAGAATAAGAAACAAGTGGGGAGGGGAAGGGGGAGATTAGGTAAAGAAAGAGTCGTCGAAATAAGAATGGGGAGACCTTATAGGCTGTGAAGTGTTTTTTATTTTAAGTGATCACCGCTGCTCATCGACTTAAAACAATTGTTATAACTTTAAACTTTCGCGTTGCATTATAATTATTTAACATTACAATGTTGTAATGTTAAATAAATATATTTATAACTTGTTATTTTTATTTTTGACGAGCCGTTTGGTATAATGGTCGAGAAGTCGGCTACTACACCAAAGGTCGCGGGTTCGATCCCCGCACGGTACAAACATTTGTGTGCATGAACATGTCTGTTTGTATCGGTCTGGGCGTGTCTATGTATAATATGTATGTATTTACAAAAAAAAAGTATATAAGTAATGTTTATCCGTTGTCTGGCACCCATAGCACAAGCTAATGCTTAGTTAGGGGCTAGATAGCTCTGTATGAATAATATCCAGAGATATTTATTTATTTATAAAGTTCGCTTGTGACCACGGCTGTAACATCACAGCCGAAACGTCAACAGTAAGTACTCAGGTACTTATAAAAATAATATAGCGTTTTGTACCGTTGTAATGTTAAATAATTAATACAATTGTGATTACTACTATCGCCGCAAATAAGTTATCTTTTAACGTGATTATGATATTAAGACAAAAAATGCTCTGTGGTGCACTAAAGAATAATATTGTTTTTTTATAATCAGCTAAGAACTTTAGTGCACTACAGAGAGTTATTCAGTCTTAACATCTTCAATTTATTACAATGAAATATAAAGAAAAACGAATGATGGCGCTAGTGTGGGGACTGTACGCTTTTAATACAATATTTTAAGTGTTAGAAGACCGTATGTATAGACTAAAAAATCTTTTAAAATGTCTTTTTGTTGTAGTTTCATATTTTTATTGTGTTAAATAATGCATGTAAGTAAAAATCAAGATTTTAAGAGGGTAGAGTATAGTGGAATTTCCACTCCAATGACCTTACTGAAGACCACAGTAAAGTAACACTTCGTAACTGTTCTGCTATGTTTCTGCTGGTGAGTAAGGTCGCCAGAGCTCAGTTGGGGAGGGTATGGGGTCTTAACAGGCAACGCATCTGCGACCCTTGTGCGGTTGTTGATGTCCATGGGCAGCGGTGATCACTTACCATCAGGTGTCTCTCTATGGTTTGTCTTATGTATGAAAGTACATATTATAGATTTTATTACAGTTGATCTTAAAAATCTTTTAAAAACGTTATTAATGTATTATCTTTTGGTTACTGATATCTTTTTTAGATATACAACGGAGTTAGATAATAGTATTGAAACATGGTAAGATATTGTAAAATACTGAAACGGGTCTCTCCAAAGTAAATGGTTTACCTATAATATATACGAGTAGTAGAATACGTTTTGATTTTATAAATCTTTATTAGTATAGGAATGCCAGCACAGTACACTTGTAGAAAAGTAACTAAGGCTCGTATTAATAAATCGCTCTCAACTCTGAACTCGAGCTTGAGTGCGAACTCGAGGTGCTGTTTTATATGAGGATGACAGATGAAGTTCGCACTCAAGTTGAGTGTGACCGAACTCAGTGTTGAGTGTGATTTAAATTTCATTAAGATATTTTCCATCAGGATTTTAAAGTTTCTAATAAATATGCTAGCGTGCCAAATTCTGTACAATGCTTTCCGTGACCGTAAAATTTATACAATCGACAAGAGGTTTTATATATTATATTTTCGAGGATGCTGGCTTAGATTTGAACCAACAACGACCTCAATCGCGTAAAACAGCGGTTTTTAACCCTAATTTATTGAGTTCTTCATATTTCACTTCTATAAGACAAAAAACAAGCTACTTTTCTACGTGTGTACTGTGGCGCAGTAGGTATAAGATGTAAGTTCCGTCAGCTTAGACGAACTCAAAGCTCTTGTTGTGATAATTATATGTTTTTGTGATTATTATGTTGTTTAATTAATTATGTAATAGTGGTAAAAACTATATTCACTCGTTGGTAAGTGAGTACCGGTAACAACAGAAATAAACAGTAACACTAGGAGAGTGGTGATTCGTTGAAATGTGACAGAGCATGTTAATTTTAATTGATTTAGGACCTTATTGCAAGGGGTTAAGGTTCATAATAAAGTGTCTTATAAATCCTCAAAGAAGACAGGTTTAAATTAAATACGAAATTAAAATTTGTTTCAAGACAATAGGGTACAAAAGCTATTTTTATGATTTTCTTGAGATTTGTTGTAGAGTGTGTTATTCTTGCTATGTAGGAACAACGTCACCAAACTCATCATTTTTTTTTCATCTAAAAGATATCATGGGTTTTGGCAGGTATTTGGTGGAAATAAAATAAAATAAAATGTATTTTCAGTCTCATAAGTTTATTGCAACTCGCCGCAACTTATGTACAAAATGAAATGTGACACCACCACAGGAATGTTGCACTTAAAATTTATATCCTCAGAAGATAGCTTTAGCTACACATATAAATAATTAAGGTAAAAGATATGTATTATTATGATTTAAGTTGAAAATCAGGCTATGGTAGGTAGTGATAGTAATAATTAATATAAATTTTAATGTAACATTCCTGTGGCTTTTTTTATGGAAAAGTTACTTACTTACGTGTGGAAATAATCTATAATTATATACAAAATAGTAACTATATTCTACATATTCTATAACAAAATTTCGTATTCAAAAACTAAAGCTAAAATAAGTGTCTCTAGAAGTTGATGGGAATTAGTCATACTGTCAAAACGAAAAGTCTCTCATTTCGGAGGCCAAGACACACTTTGGGTTGTTGAGCCATAAAAGTTAGTTGGTTAGTCACGAAATGAAATTATTACAAGAGATTGCACAGCTAGTATGTAAGAAATTTCAAAAAGAAAATAACCTTTTGGTACAAACACACATTGTTTGTATTGATAGCCTTTTAAAGTGTCATAAAAATAGTATAATTTTTGCTCCTTGATCTTAGACACCAGAATTAGATTCCCGAAGTGTTTTTACAAAAATACTATATGTAAAATATATTTAAATGCATTTTATACTTGATAACATTTCAGATCTACCGTATACAACTTATGATATTCTAAATACTACGTCTAATATTAGTACTATCTTATAAGCACCTACAATTTGTGCGCAAATGTATACAAGTGTCGCTTGATAGGTAAAATAGATCAGAAAATTATATTTTTTGTTGGATATCTATTTTGTGACTTTATAATAGCAGCTTCAATGAAAAATACATAAAGTGAATCATTCATAAAAATTTCTGTTAAACAAATGTTTATGAAAATATCTTGAAAAGTCTTTACGTGGTCACATACATTTGATGTACACGTATTTATTATATTTTGATGAATACTAACTCATAATACTTAGCGAAACTAATCTTGAAGAATGCGAGGTTCTAACTAATTATAACAATTAAAATTTAAACTAGCTGTAACTACAAGAACTTAAATTATTAAGAGGAATGTTTTAATATTACGAAGAACCTTGAAATTACTTCTTAAACCATCACAAGGTTCTTCGCAAAATGTAAAGAAATTTAAATGCTATATTTTTACCTGCATAATCTATCTTATAACAAAGAAGAGAAAAAAATACTTTTGTGTCTTCAATAACATTATATAAATAGGGCTAAATCAATAGATAGTAGAAGGTTGCACTAAAATGCAAAAGTACTTTAAAGTATGTGTAAAGTACTTAGATTATATAACGGCACTAAACGCGATATTAATTATATTGTAGGTACATTAAGGCTCGTATTAATAAATCGCACTTAACTCTGAGATCAATATTGAGAGCGAACTTGATATGTCATTCTCATACAAAACAGCATCACAAGTTCGCTCTCAAGATCGATCTCAGAATTGAGAGCTATTTATTATTACGAGCCTTAGACTGCCTTCTGCTTGACGTTTCGGCTGCGTTACAACAACCGATGTAAACATCGCATTTAGTCCAATCAAATAATATAAGTGTTAAAATGCCACGCGAAAGTCAACAAACTTAAAATGCAACTCTGGGATCGAGTCCTGTGTCAGTCCCAATATTAAAATTAGTTGCAATTAAAATAAAATATAAAAAAATAAAAAGGTGGAACAAAGAACACATAATTTCACATAAAATTAAAATAATTGAACAAAAAATAAGTAATTCAACTTAAAACAAAGAGATTCTTACGATTATAAGTACACTTATGAGCACCATAGTCTTCGCCTCTTAAAGACCTATTTTACTACTAAGAATCGTCATCATCGCCTTTATTTAGGCAAAATTCTCCACCACACTTGTCAAAATACTGATTATTTAAGTACCAGCTGGCCTATCACTATGTCTGGAGTAGTGATGTGCCGGATCTCTCAAAATGTAGATCCGTTAATACGGATACGGATATCCGAAACATCACTAGTCTGGAGGTACACTTTTTTACAACATAAAGAAAGTTTTTTTTTATAGAGTTGCAAAAAGTTTAAACGAGTAATACTAACTTTTATCATTTTTATTATGGTTTATGTAACATTCAGTAAATAAATGCTTTAAATATAAACTCAATAATACACCATCAATATAAAAATATATAGGCGAATAAAAGCCTTCAAAATCCTCTGTAATAGTCAATAGAGTTGTTGACAAACTTAATTTGTTATGGTTTTATGAGCAAAGCGCACCCTATGACATTGTTTTGAAAAAAAACTGTGTAATTTAATACAATTTTTGAGCAATGAAAATTTCGAGGTATTTGTACTATAACGCAAAAGTAACAAACACATTGGATACTCGGTTTCTTTCTGGAATAGTGTTGTAAATCTGAACTAAAATAATAAAGCTGAAGAGCTTGTTTGTTTGAACGCGCTAATCTCTGGTTCCAATTGTTTTTTTTTTTGTGTTAGATAGTTTTTATAACGAGAAAGGCTTATGGCTATTGTATTTGTTTGCGTGCGTGCGGAAACTGAAATCAAGCGGCGGCCCCCTAAATGAAAGTTAAATGTGTCAACATCCCTATTGTATATTTGTTTATATTCCTACTATCGTCAGTTCTTGTCTCAAGAATGATCACCGCTGTCGGAAGTACTAGAATCATCTTCAGCCTCATCTTCCTTCGGCGACAGCACTCCTCCGCCCGTGCTCAAGTGCTCGTCCTTGCGCTCGGAATCACGCTCGTGGTCACGCTTGCGTTTACGCTCGAAGTCGGGTTTACGCTCGAACTCGGATTCACGCTCGCGCTCGTTCGGCGTCTTGGGCGGGGCCCAGTTTTTGGCGATTGGGAGCGTTTGCGTTTCGTTAGTGGGTATAGTGAGCTCGTCTGTTAGCTCGCTGGAATTGAAATAAATTATATCATCAAATAAACATAAATACTAATAAGAATAATAATATATTCCAAATTATCAATATAGGCATCTTAAATTCCGGCGATATTTGGATTGAAACAAATAAATAAAGGTGATATTTCTCTGGTATGGCAACTGTCGTCGATCAAAACTTTATTGTTATTATATGAGATACTCGTAGAACATAAGATGGGACATAAAAAAGTAATGAATCTGAAATTGGCATAAATATTTTTGTTGTGTTATCGTAAGTGGTGCAGAATATTAATTATGAAGAAAGATAGCCTGATGATGTATTTTTTGAGTAAAAAATTTGTGCTCGGACATTCGGGTGGCTATTCAAATAAAAAATCCGCTAAATGGCAGTAGGTAGACGAAGAATCTTACTGGTATGTGATTGGTGAAAATCGACATGACATTGACAGATATGTCAAAATTCACCAAAGATATAGCAGTTAGACCTCACGCCTACGTATTGCCATCTAGCAGTATTTTTCAATCGCAAACACCCTCATTGCTCTGTTTCGTTTGATTAAGCGTTTATTTTGCAACTTGATTTACCCTGAAATTCTTTTGCACGTCAAATATTTATACCCTACTAGTACTTCGACTGTCTTGCAAGTCAGTCACTTCACTCACTTGTTGATTATTTCAATCGCAAACACCCTCATTGATTTATTTAAGAGAGGTAGAGCTTTGTGGACAATTCCACTGGAATGAGCCGCTCGTCTGGATAGGTACCTCCACCTTACAGAAGACCGCTGTGAAGTACTTCGTAACTGTTGTGCTATGTTTCTGCTGGTGAGTAAGGTTGCCAGAGCTGGGGAGGGTATGGGGTTAAGGCCGGCAACACATCAACGATACCTCTGGTGTCGCGGATGTCCATGGGCGGCGGTGGTTGCTTACCATCAGGCGACCCGCTAGCTCGTTTGCCGCCCCTGACATAAAAAAAAATCGTTTTCTATGCACTTACTTGTTATCCGCCCTGGTGCGCCAGGCGAAGAACTCGTCTCCGAGGTTGAAGGTGAGATTGCTTCTCATGACGAGCTTGACGGGCGCGGGGGCGTCTCCTGTGTCCCGCAGGGCGGTTGCACGCTGTTGCACGCGGGATGCACGGGCGTCTTCTGCTTCACACACAAGTTTAAAAATAAAGTAAAGTATCAGCCTATTAATTTTTATAATTTATTATATTAATTTTTGACGACCCGTTTGGTGTAATGGTCAAGAAGTTGCCTATTACGCAAGAGGTCGCGGGTTCGATCCCCGCACAGGACAAACATTTGTGTGCATGAACATGTCTGTTTGTCCTGGTCTGGGTGTTATATGTATCTATTTAAGTATATTTGTAATACCACTGTTGATTCTGATGCCTGTAACACAAGTGCTTAAGCTACTTAACACGGGGTCAGATCAATGTATGTGATGTTGTCAAATATTTAAATTTAAATTTAAATTAATGTCCCACTGCAGGGCAAAGGCCTCAATCATTTGAAATCATGTTTTAGTTACAAATATGGGTTAATCACCACGCTTGACAAATGCGGGTTGGTGATCACAAACCCGGGCTATGTTCAGAAAAATCAACATAAAGTTTGCCCGACTCGGGAATCGAACCCAGGAACTCGAGACCAAGGCCCGGTGCCCACTAGACCATCGAGGCGTTACATATACATCATCCTCCTGCCCTTATCCCACACTAGGCGGGGTCGACGCAACACGTCTTCTGCTTTCACTCACTCCTTTCAGCCGTCAACTCTACATTCACTCCTTTCACGTCCATAAGGTAAGCCTATTTATTTAATCTTTATTGTACTACACAAAATATTGAACAAAAGGCGAACTTTATACAGTCAACCTTAGGGCAAATCAGAAATTGAAGCTGGTCGTTCTGATAAAAGTGCCTATTATACAGGGTGAAATTTTGTTATTCCACCAGACTGTTCAATTCAGAATCATAGTAACAGTGTACCCTGTATAAACGCTAGTATGATTATGATGATGATGACTTCCAGTTCAGTACATACCTGGTTTATCACGTTGTGTGTCTGGCGCCTGGGCAAATGCGTGTCGCCCGAAAGCTCCGGTCTCACCCTCCGACATACCCTACAACCATATTGATTGAAAGTTAATACTTCGTCCTGCAAAGCTGCTATACGCAAAATCGGCTATTATTTTGGCCATTTAATCAGCTATATACAATTATGTAACAATCATTAACAAAAAAAAAACAAAATGAATCATGAAATAACATGTAAATTAACTTATTCAATTAATCCTCATTCATTTAATTAAGTTATTTTAATAAGCATAAAAATAGCTTTTACTTATAGCGGGAGGCAAACGAAACAATGTCAAGACCCGCTGATACGGATACGTGTGTTGTTTTGTTTATAGTAAAAATGCTCTGCTGGAATTAATAATAATAATAATACAGGCAATATTTACATAAAAAGATGTTAAATATATGTAAACAGAGGCCCCATATCATAAATACCTTACAGTCTAACATACATATTTATAACAATTTTATTAAATTAAATTTACAACTAATGCACACGTAGCACCGGGTGTGCAGTCTCAGCGGGCAGCCGACCTCGGAATCTCCGAAACACGACGCCCTGCGGCCAGAAGTCCTCCTTCATGAATCTTGCGAGAAGATGAGTCGGCACTCTCACCACAAACGAATTAAAACTCGTCTTATGGCGAGGCACCAACCGCGCAATTAATTCTATCTCATCCCGACTAAACATCATTTTGTCCCAAAAATTAAAATATAGTAAAGAAAAGATCCGCGTGAAAAGTCACGGTTTTAAATTACGAATACCGATATCCGGAACATCACTATTTAAAATCCAACTGAGCACCTTCATTACCAGTAGATAATCATATTGTGAATTGGACGTACCTCTACATTATGGTCCACCCGATGTCGATCGCGGTCGAGACTACGGCCCAGGTCGTTCCCTCGATCACTCTCACTGTCGCCACCGCGCTCACTCTCGCCACCTCTGTCACTTTCATGACCACGATCACTTTCGCCACCACGGATTCTATCACCACGTTTATTTTCGTGGTCAGTGTCCCCACCACGTTCAGTTTCACCACGATAATTGTCACCAACACGATTTCTGTCAGCACGTTTATGATCGTGGTCAGTATCGCCGCCAGGATCACTGTCTACACGGTTGTCGTGGTCGTATTTTCCACCATGAGTTCTGTCACCACGTTTATTTTCGTGGTCAGTATCTCCACCACGATCAGTTTCACCACGATCACTTTCGCCACGGTCGTATTTGCGACCACGCTGATTCCCATGGCTGTTGTCACGGCTGTGGTCGCGGCTGTGGTCTCGGCTGTGGTGGTGGTCGGGGTGTGTCTTCCGCCGCGCTGTGTCGCTGTCGTTGCTACGGAAACGGGATTCACCTGTGCGAAAAACCAGGAACTGATCACGAAATTAACCCCGATTTAATTAGTATTCGTATAAAAGTTGTTTTCTTTAACTAACGTGATTGGTAAAAGTCAATGCCGATTTTTGTAGGGCATATTGCGTCTTTTTTTTTGTCTCTCGTCCATCTACTTAACATGGTAATATTTATTCTTGAGATCATTACAAACAATTTTTGCAAAGACAGTTTAGCTGTCAACTCAGTCCGAACTTAGTGGGACCGGCTAGAACCTTTACACGCCCATAGAATAATTAATGAAGAAAGGAGTTCTAGCCTGTCTCAGACAACTCGGACTGAGTTTACAGCTACGAGTGTGTTGCCTTAGAAAATATTGTTTTAAGGACCTCAAATATATGTTAATCGAATTCTGAATCATGTATTTTGCATGTAGCTTCAATTACTTACCGATAGGCCACAGCTCGGTGGACTCTCGTCTGTCGTGCGCGTCTTCGTTGATCATAGGCGCGTCTTCCGCCGAAGCAAGCTCGGCGTTTGCTGTGTCTTCCTCTGAGTATATCTTTGTCACCCTGAATGGGAAGTATGTAAGATTATAAATATAAATACAAATAAAAATTAATATGTATAATATAGCGATGGTGGCCTAGAAGTACCGCGCCTCACACGCGTGAGGGCCCATAGGTCTGGATTTTTTTATTCGGGACAATAGCGATTTATTGATGCGTTTTTTATTTATTTATTCATTTATTTATAGCTCGCGCTCGCGGAACGCAAGGGTACCTCAAATAATACGTACAGAAACTTATACTTAGATCAATTTTAAATTCTTATCCAATTAGCGTTTCAATCATACTATTCCCTGATAAATACAGTAGAACTCCAATTACCCGAACTCCGACTATCCGAATCGCCGATTATCCGAATCAATTTCAGAAAAAAAAAGTCCAAAAAAAGTCTAAGTGCGCTATTATTTTCCCCCCCGTGAAGATTTTTATATCTAAACTTGTACATAAGTACATTTTATTTATATTTAAAACATGTGAAAATATAATGTTTCTTTCATTTCTTTAAAAAAAGTAGTGCAATATCAAAACGTAGCTTTTTTTCTCTCCAATGGCAATTTTTTTGTAAAAAAACTCCGATTATCCGAATATTTGATTATCCGAATGGGTCCCGGTCCCCATTAATTCGGATAATTGGAGTTCTACTGTAAGTAGTTTTGAGATCTCAAACAAAAGTAAAAATCAAAACTTTATTGAAATTAACACAACAAAAGTAGAACTATTCTCACCTCTCCTCCTCCTTCCCCCTCTTATGCTTGAGCAGCTCGAGCAGCGCCTCCCTCCCGTCGTCACTGTCGCCACGCTCGCCACGCTCGCCACCGTCCCCCCGGCCCGGCTCCTCGGGCTCCGCTGTCTCGGCGCTCTCGGCGGGGGACGCGGCGGCGGCCGTGGTGGTGCGGAGACGCTTCTTCTTGCGACGTTTTAGTGCTCTCTGGAAAATAGATAGTACTAATTTATAGATAAAGATAAATAATACTTATACTCTGTCCATCTTATTAAATAACATTTGACAGCTCACGCCCATGAATTTTTATATTGATTTAGTAAAATTTTCCAAAAAAGAGTATAGTTCTTCATGAACAACCGAATGAACACCGCCCACTCAGTGATGAGCTACGAATAATTTTGCTACCTATTCCAAATTATCGATTGTAATTAATGCTATGAATAAATCTAAACTTCTTCACAGTATGTTAATAAGGTGTAATGTGTATGTTACCGCCAATCTGTACAATCCGGCATTATACACAATACCTAGGCAATGAATAGAATCCCAAAAACGTATAGGTGATGTATGAAATATTTTGTATTTTATACTTTGTCTAGGTACTCTATACAATACCAAATACGCACCCGGTAATGTACGCAATGAAGAGTGGAACGAGGATAGTAATGTTGGGTATCGTTCGAGAAGTGTCGAAACGATTAAATATTAGTCTACCTTTAGTAAGATAGAGGTTGTTTTCATTAAATCCATTTCTATAGTATCAAAATGATTTTAAAAATAAAATATTTTAAAGGGTTTACAAAAAAAAAATAACCCTAACCTACTTTTTTTATCAATCCAGTTAGTCTTCCGTCCCAAAGATTGTAGGTTAGTTAGGTCTTTTTTGCAAAATATTTAAAAATAAAGACCAAGATCTATTCATTTCCACATTGCCTGTGCCACAATAGGTACTCTAAACAATCCCTAGGCATTGCATAGATTACCTCGGAAAAGTATGCAATGGAAAATATAATTCATAGTATTTCATACATTGCCATAACGCCCCAGGTATTCAATGCCTTACCTAGGTAATGTATAGAATACCTCGATTATATGCTTTGCCGGTAACATGTATAATTTACATTAACATGAATCGCCAGAATCTTCATTTTTAAAGTTATTAATATTTAACAAATTAAGACTCAAATAAATGGATTTATATTAGTTTACAATAAATCTAAGAGAAATTTAAATCGAAACGCATTTTACGTACCCGAAATGAACAATGTTAATAGTACAATCGGTATGGCGACACATTTTAGATACTTTACAACATCACCAATTTTGTCAATCGTCGAGCTGTCAAAAGTGAAAGTGAAATGATTTATTTATACAAAAATGTATACAAAAGACGCTTAATTAAATGGACGGGGTATAGACCACCACCGCTTCCTATAGACAAGTACAGTGAACCCCCGGTAGTCCGACAATCATTTTGCAGTTTGCAGGGCAGTGTCGGACTATCGAATTTGTCGGATTATAGAGTACTGGCTAAGACTCCTTATAGTCCGATTTTTTTACAAAAGAGTACCTTGTAATCCTACAAATTATAGATCCAATGATGATTCTTTATATTATTATATACATAATATAATGTACTCTGAAGTACAAATATATACTCTGAATACTTCATTATATACGTCAAATTTAGTAAATTAAACAAAACAATAGAGAGTAAGCAATCGGAATCAAAACAATGCCCTACGCGTCGAACACAATAATAGGTCCGTACAAGTTGTAACTTGTTCAATCATGTATTAGCGAAATTATCAAAAAAATATTCAATAATCACTACATAGTATAAAACAAAGTCGCTTTCGCTGTATGTCCGTATGTATGCTTAGATCTTTAAAACAACGCAACGGATTTTGACGCGGTTTTTTTAATAGATAGAGTGATTCTTAAGGAAGGTTTGTATGTATAATACATGTAAGTAAGTACCACGGTCGAAGCCGGGGCGGGCAGCTAGTATATAGATAAATAGTAACCTGTGGCGCGGGCTGGTCAGCGGGCGGCATGGCTGGTATCCGCACGAAGTCCTCAATGATGATCTTCTTGTGCGCGGTCTGAGGCTGTTCGGGCGCAGGCACGAGCGGTATCACGTGACCCGGCTTACGCTTCTTGAGCAACTTCTTGGGTGGAAGCACCTGTGGAGGGAGGGCGTTTAGAACCATTTGTAAAGGTGGCGCGCGAGAGATCAGTAAAACAAGTGATTGCTTTCGATGACCGGTCTATAATGCATGAATATCTCTTACAATTAAGTCTTATATACTAACCTATACTTAGCTAGTATGGATGAGGTGACGCACACACTACACATTAATTCGATTTTAAAAAGATAAAAATAGAGACCATATTATAGACTACAAAAACTATCTGTCTATTGAATAAATTTTGTTTGAAAGAGAGAAAACATTTAAGGAAAGCAGAGAAAGGGCATAAAAAGACTCCAATAAAGCTGGGAAAAGACGATTTTTGGCCTGCGTGCGGTACAAGCCGTACAAGTAACCACTGGTACATACAGTCTAAGGTTGAAAATAAAATGCCTGCGCCCATACTGTGTCGTGCACAGGTTCCGCCATGCTAGGCAAAGCAAACAATCGTACAAGTTACCAGCTGCACCACCTTCTGTTTAAACTCGATGCGCTTTTGTGCTGTGCCCAACCCCTGCGCCTGTGCTGTGTCGTGCACAGGTTCTTATGTCCAGCTAACGAGCACAACTCACCGGCTGCACCAGCTTCTCCTGTGCGAAGACTGGCAGCTGCACCTGTGCTGTGCCCTGCGCCTGTGCTGTGTCGTGCACAGGTTCCGCTGTGTCCAGCTAACGAGCACAACTCACCGGCTGCACCAGCTTCTCCTGTGCGAAGTCTGGCAGTTGCACCTGTGCTGTGCTGTGCCTCTGCGCCTGTGCTGTGTCGTGCACAGGTTCCGCTGAGTCCAGCTAACGAGCACAACTCACCGGCTGCACCAGCTTCTCCTGTGCGAAGTCTGGCAGTTGCACCTGTGCTGTGCTGTGCCTCTGCGCCTGTGCTGTGTCGTGCACAGGTTCCGCTGAGTCCAGCTAACGAGCACAACTCACCGGCTGCACCAGCTTCTCCTGTGCGAAGTCTGGCAGTTGCACCTGTGCTGTGCTGTGCCTCTGCGCCTGTGCTGTGTCGTGCACAGGTTCCGCTGAGTCCAGCTAACGAGCACAACTCACCGGCTGCACCAGCTTCTCCTGTGCGAAGTCTGCTAGCTGCGCCTGTGCTGTGCTGTGCCCCTGCGCCTGTGCTGTGTCATGCACAGGTTCCTATGTCCAGCTACAAGCACATAACTCACCGGCTGCACCCGCCTCTCCTGTGCGAAGTCTGGCAGCTGCGCCTGTGCTGTGCTGTGCCCCTGCGCCTGTGCTGTGTCGTGCACAGGTCCCGCTGTGTCCAGCTAACGAGCAAAACTCACCGGCTGCACCAGCTTCTCCTGTGCGAAGTCCAGCAGCTGCACCTGTGCTGTGCTGTGCCCCTGCGCCTGTGCTGTGTCGTGCACAGGTTCCTATGTCCAGCTAACGAGCACAACTCACCGGTTGCACCAGCTTCTCCTGTGCGATGACTTGCGGCTGCACATGTGCTGTGCTGTGCCCCTGCGCCTGTGCTGTGTCGTGCACAGGTTCCTATGACCAGCTAACAAGCACACAACTCACCGGCTGCACCAGCTTCTCCTGTGCGAAGTCTGGCAGCTGCACTTGTGCTGTGCTGTGCCCCTGCGTCTGTGCTGTGTCGTGCACAGTTTCCGCTATGTCTAGCTTGTGCAGCACTTTAGCTTCAGTGTTGGGGGACTGTGCAGCTCGGCTTAAGTCGGTCACTTTGTTCTTTTCGAATACTCGTCCGTTGTTGATGACCTGAAGTGGAATATTTTCTTATTTATTAAAAGCGTTTATATCATAAACCAACACAATATTTATAGTGAATATTTCTTATACAGAAGACAATAATAATTTACCGAGGAAAATTCGGTCAAAAAGGTGAAACTTTTAACAAGTGCATCCCATATGAGTGAGTATTTCTATCGATCTGCGTATTTCTGTGATGTTAGGATTCAAGATTTTATTTTAATTTTGTACACATAAATACAATAGGGAAGATGACACCACTACTCATGTGACATTCTTCTATTAACTGTCAAAATTATTTCTAAACAAGTGTGAAATGAAGAATTTTATTTAGTTGCCATGGAAATAATGCCATGTGTAGTGTTAGTGTAGGTACCTACATTGTTTTCGCTAGATGGCGCACGCATGCATAATAAATTAATAATATCATTTTCTAGTGTTAGGACAAACCTAACGATTCAAATCTATGGGTACGTGTATGTGAGTGCGTGCGTGTATGCGTGTGTGCGCACGTGTGAGTGTGTGTGCGTGTGTGTGCGTGTGTCTGTCTGTCTGTGTGTGCGTGTGTGTGCGCGTACCTTGATGTCCTTGTCGTTGAGCGCGGAGACGAGGTCCCTTACGAAGCTGTTGTTGGGGTACAGCCGCCGGTGGCTGCAGTGGATGTCCACTTCCAGGTGCTCCTCGCTGGAATAATACCATTTATTTAAATTAATAAAGAAATAAAATAAATTCATTGGACTAACCAATTGCCTAGCTAAACTCGAAGTTTGTACTCGTACTATGGATGCTAGGGGACGGATAGAAGACCTACTTAAATACTTTTAAAAACATCCATGACTCGCGTACAAATGTCGATGTTCATCGCCAAAACCATTTTCCCCTAGCGTGATTCGAACGGGCGACTAAACTGGCTACAAAAACGAGGGTTTTGTAGCCAGCGTCTCTGACCAATACACCACCGGGTTCATCGTTTATGGACATCAACTCCACAAGGGTCGCAAATGCGTTGCGTGCCTTTAAGACCCCATACCCTCCCCAACTGAGCTCATCAGGAGAAACATAGCACAACAGATACGAATAGAGGTTTCAATTTGCTTATTATTTATAAAGCAGTTACCTCCAAATATTGATATCTTTACTTAAAAAACTGTAAGAAATCCACGTTTACTCAAGCAGGTATCCGCGTTGATACCGCGCTTGCAGCGGACAGGAGGGAGCGGGAGATGCGTCTGTGGAAGCTTGTTTAAGAGTCTACCACCCACCTGTTATTCGGCAGCGTCCTCACCACCTTGAGTATGAACTTGTTCTTGACCTTCTTGTGCGAGCGCTTCTTGCCGCGCTTCTTCCCGCGGCGCTTGCGGGCGCGGCGCGACCTGTTGCGCGTTTCAGCGCTTGAAGCGGAGAGGAGCGAGCGGGAGATGCGGCATGACACGGCCTTACCCATTGCGAAGCTCTGGGAGAGAGGTCTTTGCGAGACCCTTTGTTACAGTAAATACAGATTTGTCCTACTGAAAACGGTATCTTCATAGGCTTGCACCATAAATCGTCTGACATAGACCTAGAGGCCCGTAGAGGCCCTACAGAAAAGTACATTCCTATTTCCACACCACCTTCTAAGGCCGCCACTGCGTCTGTGGAAGCATGTTAAAGAGTCTACCTCCCACCTGTTGTTAGGCAGCGTCCGCACCACCTTGAGTATGAATTTGTTCTTGACCTTCTTGTGCGAGCGCTTCTTGCCGCGCTTCCTCCCGCGGCGCTTGCGGGCGCGGCGCGACCTATTGCGCGCTTCAGCGCTTGAAGCGGAGAGGAGCGAGCGGGATATGCGTCTGGGGAGACGTGTTTTGACAGAATATAAATGATCTTCATTCATCTTCAACGCCTCGATGGTCTAGTGGTTTAAGTACCGGACCGTGATCTCGAGGTCCTGGGTTCGATTCCCAAAATTTGGCAAAATTTGTGTTGATTTTTCTGAACACAGCCCGGTTTTGTGATCGCCAACCCGCATTTGGCAAGCGTGGTGATTAAGCCAAAACCCATCTTTGTAACGAAAACATGATTTCAAATGATGAAGGCCTTTGCCCTGCAGTGGGACATTAATAGGCTGGTCTGATACCGATTCATGTAGGTTAGGTCAAGTTACAACATAAATCTACAATCAAAGGTGATGTCCAAAAAATGACCCAGATTCGACAGGAATGAAATGTATACCAGTGGATTGACATTGGTATATAATATAATGTTACCAAGGGGGCAACCCTGAAATCGTTATAGTATAGGAGCTAGGAGCAAAATAAAATAAGGAAAATAATCGTTCAAAACAAAGTTAACGTCATGTTGTAGCTTAGTATGACATTGTTTTAATGTTGTTTCACTTGTGATAATTATCAGCAACACATTTCACAAGCAACAGCAACATATTAACAACGATATTCTCACCCACAACATGGCTCTTTGCTCATATACTATACCATTTATTTTTATATTTACAATCTTTAGCCACAGAATTACCAATAATACACACAGTACTGTAACGATTTAAGTATCCATGTACCAGAAGAAAAAATATTCAAAAAACAGAGTGTTTGTTATGTTGTGATTTAATATGATGTTGATATTATGTTGCTGTTGCTTGTGAAAGATGATGATGATAATTATCACAAGTGATACAACGTCAAAACAACGTCATATAAAGTCATAACATGACGTAAACTTATTTTATTATTGTTTTGAACGAATTTTTTCCTTATTTTATTTTGCTTCTAGCTCCTATACTATAACGATTTCAGAGTTGCTCCCTTGGTAACATTATATTTATTAATTCATTATTCATGTTCAGGTACATCAGTATAAATACGTAGTTTTAACATACATTGCTAACTATGAGTGAAACACACTATGTGTGACACATATAGTACATTAGTAGTTGTTAATTTGGTGCATACAACTATAAATATATAATATGATACAAACTTGCACAATATTTTTTTTGTATTTTTTGGATATATAGATAGTTTAGATGTTTGCTTCTTACTTTTTTCTTTTGTTGAGAAATTTTATTTAAGACATAAATTGTGCTTGAAATTGTCAAAGGGTGAGGGCCTGGTGATCTGTCACACAGGGATTACCCTAGTATGGACACCAGTTTCTCACAAAAAGTAATTATAAAATAATTAAGATTGTATCAAAACCATGTAACCACCTATACTGTATGTGCTTTATGTGAAAAATAAATAAATAAAAAATTATAAAATTATAAATATTAAATTTCAATGCCAATCCACTGGTATACATTTCAATTCTGTCGATTCTGGGTTTTTTGTCCATACATTTATGGACATGTCCTTTAAGAAATAAAATATTTTTTTCGTAAATACGTTGAGCATAGGATTACCCAGGTTCCGTGGGAGGGGGGGGGGGATCAATCAGATTTTAGCGAGCTAAGTGCTTAAAGAACAAAAAAAAACTACTTGTTATGGTAATTATTTGAGTGGTAAAAACAAAACGAAAAGACATAAATTAGTTTTCTTAATTTTTTTCATAGGTTCGTCAAGATTGTCCTGCCCTGGGTAAGCCCATAAAAATGTGTTCAAAAAAATACCTCAAGCTGAAAGTATTAAAACGACGTAAATTAAACTTAGTGTTTACGAAATAATACTCGCTTACAAATCCTACTACTATTATAAAGGCGAAAGTTTGTATGTGTGGATGTATGGATGTTTGTTACTCTTTCACGTAAAAACTACTGAATGGATTTGAATGAAACTTTACCACAATACAGCTTATACATCAGAATAACACATAGGATATTGGAAATCGAAATCCACGCGGACGGAGTCGCGGGCGGCCGCTAGTTAAGCAATAAAGTATGTTGTCTTAAGACGTACCTCTGAGACCGGAGCTTGCTCAACCTCTCCTCCAAACTGTTGGACACCACGTCGTCTGTGGACATAAACATCAAACTATCAGCCTATTTCAGTTTGAGGAACTCGATGGCGCAGGGGTAAGCGACTTTCGCAGATGCCAGTCATCGGATGGGTGACCGAAAAATTTCATCTCAAGCTCCGAGCGAGGTTCCCTGGCCACTAGACCAACGGGCCCGTCAAAATCATTGGAATCATCAATACATAGTATAAAACAAAGTCGCTTTCGCTGTATGTCCGTATGTATGCTTAGATCTTTAAAACTACGCAACGCATTTTGACGCGGGTTTTTTTAATAGATAGAGTGATTCTTAAGGAAGTTTTGTATGTATAATAAATGTAAGTAAGTACCACGGGCGAAGCCGGGGCGGGCAGCTAGTAATATTATAAATAAGTGTCAGTAATTGTAAACACAATACAACACAAGATCAATCCTTTAACTATAACGACACATAATTTTATTAGTCATTTTTGTCATTTTACTAAATGGGTTTCATGGGTTAGTCAGTCTTTCCCAAAGTGGGCGATAACGCCCCCTTGTGGGCGCTACAGGTCTCAAGGAGGGCGGTAAGAGACCCAGAAAGAAAATGGGGCCATTGTGTAGAGGCGGGGGGGGGGGGACAGTTCATATATCTGTCCTATTTTATTGAGTATAGGGGGCGCTAAAAAATATTTATTCTCAAAGTGGGCAGTACACAAAATAAGTTTGGGAACCACTGGGTTATATTCACGCTGCTACGACTACTATTCGTACTTGTGTAATACGCAGCTTTGTCCGCATCCAGGGAGTCATAATCTGTAAAAGGGGGATATTGCAAAAAAAGTAATATTCTTCGTATTTACATACATACATAGATACATAATTACACTCCATTACACAGCGTGGAAAGAAGATATCCCATATAAAATTACCCCAGTTCCAGCGCAAATAAAATATATCTAAGATTTTAGAGTTAGAGTAGTAAAACTACTTAAATGAATCCCTATTTCCAAATTCACATACTAACATATTTTTTATCCCGTAGAATTTTCGTGGGATCACTATGTAAAAAAATAACTTCTTGGAGAAACTTTGTCCTTTGAAGTTCCTTCTTATTGAAATAATTGATTATATACGATTGATTTGACGACCCGCTTGGTGTAATGGTAAAGATGTTGCCTATTACGCAAGAGGTCGCGGATTCGATTCCCGCACTGGACAAAAATTTGTGTGCATGAACATGTCTGTTTGTCCAGGTCTGGGTGTTATATGTATCTATTTAAGTATATTTGTAATACCACTGTTGATTCTGATGTCTGTAACACAAGTGCTTAAGCTACTTAACACGGGGTCAGATCAATGTATGTGATGTGATGTTGTGAAAAACTCAAACAGTTGACTTGATTTTTGAAGGACAGGTACTTTACTGTTTGCAGTGACAAGAAAAGCTGGTCAGGCAACCATGAACAACTTAAGACATGTCGATATGCATTTACAGATTTTGAATAAAAATGCAATTTTTTTTTTCTTACTATTCCGCCCTATTTCATAAAGAACCTTCTACACTCACTGGACATATGAAACCCGTTGTCATGCATATAGTCAATCTCCCGGCGCTTACTAATTTGTAATATCACTGTCAATTCTGATGTTTGTAACACAAGTGCCTAAGCTAAGCTTAACACGGAGTCAGATCAATGTATGTGATGTTGTGAAATATTTATATTCTCCATTTAGCCCGATCCTGGCGACTCGCACCTCCTGCCAGCCATCTTGCCCAAATCGTCAGGCTAAATGGAGAGCCCTAAGAGAGGCCTATGTACAGCGTTGAACTGCGATAGGCTGATAAATAAATAAATTCATTGGACTAACACACCAATTGCCTAGCCCCAAACTAAGCTTGAACGAAGAAAAGAAAAGAAGCTTGTACTATGGAAGCTAGGGAACGGATAGACATACTTAAATACATTTTATAAACATCCATGACTCGAGTACAAATGCCGATGTTCATCACACAAACATTTGCCCCTAGCGGGATTCGAACCCGCGACCTTTGGTTTTGTAGCCAGGGTCTCTAGCCACTCGACCAACAGCCCCGTCAAAATTGCATGTTTTTTATTACGTTTTTCACTTTTGTAAAAATAACCAAAATATAAGGCTCTACAAATAAGGCTCAGCATAATAGTCTACTCACTGGACATATGAAACCCGTTGTCGTGCGTATAGTCGATCTCCCAGCGCTGACTGGGCGCGTCTGCGCACGGGCGGGCGAGGATATCAGCCCCGGCTTCGACTCCCGCGTCAAGGCACAAGCCGCTGTCCACGTGCTGGAGCTGACCGGTGGGGAGGGAGCGCCATTTCTGTGGTAGGATAAGATATTGAAAATTAAAGGTATACTAGCGGCCCGCCCCGGCTTCGCCCATGGTACTTGTCCACTATTTAATGGATGATATTATACATAAAAACCTTCCTCATGAGTTACTCTATCTATTAAAAAAAACCGCATCAAAATCCGTTGCGTAGTTTTAAAGATTTAAGCGTTCATAGGGACATACAACACACATAGGGACAGAAAAAGCGACTTTGTTTTATACTATGTAGTGAAGATGCGAGACTTTCGCGTTTCATTATTGTTAAAACTCCTTGTTTTCCTGGCAATAAGAACACATATGTTTTTTATACTGACATGTGTCTATGAACATTGTTTTATTCTATCATAGTTATCTATTTTTCTCTGTAAACTAAGAAGGTATTATAAATTGATTGGCTCGCTGGTCTAGGGACCAGTGACCCTAACCACGAAAGCGAGGGTAGCGGATTCGAATACCACTTGGGACAAAGGATTGTGTGATGAACGTCGACATATCATACTAGATATTAGAAAGTGATATTTTGGATGTTGGTCCGTCGATCACGTTGAACAAATGAATGGGTTTTGATGAATTTTGGTATATTGACGAATTTGGTTACTTAGTACTAACTACATTTTCATCGCACAAGTCTAGTAATCACTATAAAATTAGAATAGAATAGAATTACGTTTATTTGGTGGCACACAAATAGAATACGATCATATTAAATAAAAGCACAACATAAATAAAAATATAAGCACCAACCTGCCCCCGTCTCTTCCCATGACAATCGGCCATGAGTACGCGACGACCCGCGTCAATACTCTCCTCCCTGCAGACAACAACACATGGAATCAGTTATAGGTCATTATCATTATCATCTGTCTGTTACGATCCAGTGTGTCACGAGTGTCTGGTGAGTGGTAGAAGTATCTGGTGCATGTCACGCGCGTCTGGTGCGTGACACGAGCGTCTGGTGCGTGTCACGAGCGTCTGGTGCGCGTCACGAGCGTCTGGTGCGCGTCACGAGCGTCTGGTGCGTGTCACGCACATCTAGTGAGTTTCACGAGTGTCTAGTGCGTGTCACGAGTGTCTGGTGCGTGTCACATGCGTCTGGTGCGTTACACGCGCATCCGGTGCGTGTCACGCGCGTCTGGTGCGTGTCACGCGCGTCTGGTGCGTATCACGCGCGTCTGGTGCGTGTCACGCGCGTCTGGTGCGTGTCACGAGTGTCTGGTGCGTATCACGCGCGTCTGGTGCGTGTCACGCGCGTCTGGTGCGTGTCACGCGCGTCTGGTGCGTGTCACGAGTGTCTGGTGCGTGTCAACCGCGTCTGTTGCATGTCACGAGTTGCTGGTGCGTGGCACGAGTGTCTGGTGCGTGTCACGCGCGTCTGGTGTGTGTCACAAGTGTCTGGTGCGTGTCACGAGCGTCTGGTGCGTGTCACGCGCGTCCGGTGCGTGTCACGCACGTCCGGTAAGTGTCACGCGCGTCAGGTGCGTGCCACGAGTATCTGGTGCGTGCCACGAGTGTCTGGTGCGTGTCACGCGCGTCTGGTGTGTGTCACGAGCGTCTGGTGCGTGTCACGAGTGTCTGGTGCGTGTCACGCGCGTCTGGTGCGTGCCACGCACGTCTGGTGCGTGTCACGAGTGTGTCATGTGTGTCATGATGGGTGACCGGCGTACCTGGCGTGCTGCAGCTCGGCGCAGGACTCCTCGTCACGCAGCTCGCCGCGGGCGGACAGGCTGAAGTACTGCGTGGCCTGCAGACGCGCGTGGCAGGGGTACACGCCTAGTGCGGCCGCGGTGCCCTCGCGTTGCAACGTGTCGAGGCACATGTTGGACGGGGGGTTTTTGAACCTGGGCAGGAGGAGGGTATATTCAATCTGTTGATGTAAATTGTGACATAAAAATCGGTTGTCTGTAAAGGGGGTTTACTGACGATAGTTTAACGTGACAACGTTTTAAGGAAATACTGATGGAATGGTTCGCAACATCGTAGGTATAAACTATTGACACCACATTCACTTTTCACTGCACTTGATACTTCACAAAAACTTGTAAATGTATTATTGTATGCTGAGGCCGATTGTGCCTCTTTTTCGCTCGTTCCCGATCTCGCTTGCACTTCAAGCCCTAAATGGAACGCCTCAGAGCGAGGTAACGCCGCATGAGTCATGTTTTTTCGGGCATGCAGCCGGCTCCATCGAATAATAAGATGTGTCACGTCAAAAATTTTTCAGCAAAGATTGCAGCACCAACGACTCAACAAGCTTTCTGAGGCTTCTTAAATCTGGACAGTCAATCATTGACTTATCTAAATGGAAAAATATATGCCCTAAGTTCGAATCGTTTCGGTAGGCCTATTATCCTTACTTTTTCGAAGCAAGAAAAGCATTTCGATAGCCTTTCTCCATCCACTGAACCCACATTTTCCAAGCAGAAGCATTAACGAACCATCGCACTGGTGCTTATCTAGCGAATCGGTCTATGAATTTTGACATTCCGGAGCAGAGGTCAACTTACATGAATCAAAAACGGTCAGCCTTACATCGTAGTGAACAATGAGGGTATTCTAAAATGAAAAATCCGCTAGATGGCAGTTGGTAGGCGTAGGGTCTAACTGGTATGTGATTGGTGAATTTTGACATGACATTGACAGATATGTCAACCAATTCACCAATGACATAGCACTTAGACCTCACGCCTACGTATTCCCATCTAGCGGATTTTTCAATCGCAAACACTCTCATTGCATTTCAAAAATAGCGCTTATGCCTTTACCATAAGGTTGTTCTTACCTGCCGTATCCGTAGACGTCGCGGACGGGCACGAACTTCTCCTTGTAAATGTTGTCGAGGTACCACTGAAAGCTCTTGCAGCGGAGCTTCTCGCGGAGGACCTTGCGGTGATTTTAATGTAAGAGGGAGACAAGAGTGTCTCCTGATGGTAGTGTTCTATAATATACTATACAGGTTCTTGTTGTATTATAACTGCCTCCGTGGCGCAGTGGCTAGTGTGTCGCACTTTAATGCGGCGGCCGCGCCGGAGGTTCTGGGTTCGAATGAAATTGTGTCTATGTTTTCATGATGTGATAACACAGATACAGTCCGGAGTTTGGAAGTTGGCGGTGTATTTACACCCCCGTGCCTCGGAAAGCACGTTAAGCCGTTGGTCCTGCGCCTGATCTCTCTACGGTCGTGTCAGACTGCTGTCCCAACGAATTATGGGAGTGAGGGAATAGGGAGTGCACCTGTGCTTGCGCATGCGCGTGTGCACTATAATATATCCCGCGTAAGTGGCTGATCGTAAGAATGGCCGCCGTGGCCGAACTCGGCTAGGAGGGTATTATTATTAGTACCTGCCGTATCCGTAGACGTCGCGGACGGGCACGAACTTCTCCTTGTAAATGTTGTCGAGGTACCACTGGAAGCTCTTGCAGCGGAGTTTCTCGCGGAGGACCTTGCGGTGCGTCACGTCGCCGATTTTAGGGTTGTTCTGCAATGATGGTAACATTATATAGGTATACCGGATGAGGCAAAGATAATAGAGAGTGTAATACTATATTCATGGGCGTACCCAGGTTAGTGCAGTTGTTTAATGATGACGTTCTTAGTAAGTATGTTATCTTTTTGCAATACAAACTTTTTACCACACAGATAATTAAAATTCTAAGTAGATTAATATTTTCCCACTAAATACTGCCACAATTTTTTAGTGTAACGGCAAATCTAACGATTTGAAATCTATGTTTCCAGGGTATTTTCGATTAGAAAACCTGCATTAATCTATTTTACAGGAGAATGGACAAAAATGTGTAGAACGTCTTTAATTTTTTTGGTATTGCACGAGTCACAAAAAATACAATTCACCCAACCGTTGCGTTTTTGAGTTCTGTTACGCTAGCTTCTCCACGGTTAATTATCACCATCATACTAGCGTTAGCTCGGTTGCATCTTTGGTCTTTGCCTCGGAGCCAAGGGTTCTGTCAACAGCGCAATCATAAGTCTAGGTAACCTAGGCAGTAGACAATACGACAAAACTAACTCACCCTTAGGTCAGGTCGGTGCAGGTAGAACAACTCTGCGTATTCGTCCATCCACACCTCAGCCATGCGTGCCGTGTTGATACCTAAAATGTATGAAATGTCCAAATTTTCGGTACAGTCATGAGCACTAACATGAATACAAACACATTGAAATATGAACTCCACTGCTTTGATATAAAAGTCGAGGTGTATACATATTATTGCTCGTGATCGTACAGATTAAGAAATTTCCTTACCCTTCAAAACCAATTTCAATATTCCGCCCTGTATAATAGTGTCATCACAAACTAGTAAAGACTATATTGGAAGGGAAAGTAGAAGAAAGAAAATGGAGGCATTTTTTTTGTATGATAGCCAACCGTCCATAACATTTGAGATTTTAAATCTGCATTCACAGATTTTTGAAAAAAAAAAACAGTTTAGAAAAAAAAACTAAACTGCTCTCTCCGATCAAACATAAATAACACACTTTTGAAAACTATCGTATTATTGTAGGGTTCCATAAAGTACTTTGCTACCAACAAGGGATTCGTCAAAATGATAATTACCAACTGTAACGGTTAATAAACCCTTCAAAATTTCATCCTGAATAATAGTATGATGTAATATCTCACCATGCGTGTCGGTGTGTGCGGGCAGGCCGTACGGGTGGAAGCTTCGGAACACATGGCCGACTCGCGAACACGGGATCGTCTCCAACGTGCCGCCGCCTGGAACAAACATTCACGAATCACTTGTGGCTACACCTATCTCCTTGAGTCGTATTGCTCATTAGTAACAGAACAGTTTTAAGCAAAAATTGTAACTAACATTCTATGTAATAAGTTAATTAATATGGAACATTGGTCCCAAATTAACCCTTTCCACGCCACGAGTTTTCGTCAAAAACGTTCACCACACGCCACCGCAATATAACTGGTTGATTAACTAGTGCTGACAATGTTGAATATCGATATTATTAATTTGTAACAAATAAATCATTTGAAAAAAATATTTATAGTTATTTTTTAAGTTTCTTGGGTTTTATTTTATTACTAGCGGCCGCCCGCGACTCCGTCCGTAGTTTTTACGTGAAAGAGTAACAAACATCCATAAATCCATTCAGTAGTTTTTACGAGAAAGAGTAACAAACATCCATACATACAAACTTTGGCCTTTATAATAGTAGTTATGATTTTAGTTACATGAAATAAAAATATCAATAATGACCGGTAAGTTTTTCTAATGTAAATACATCTACGTATTCCAATAATCCTCTAAAAAAAAGAAAATTACAAACACTTTATTGTGTCAAACCATGGTTGCACCATTAGATTGGGACGCTTTTATAGTACATATTATATTTTTTTATAACTTACCTGTTGATTATGTAAGAACACTTCAAATTCAACATCATCAGTTCCTTCTAAAATCCTAATCAACTCCTCTGCAGTGGTCATATTTCAATAAACATTAATTTATTAACGTAATAAATCTACACAGCAACGCAAAGCATAACACAGTAAATAACATAATTTTGCAGGGTACTTCCATAATTTATCGATATCTCCAACCCTCATTGTACAACACTAAATAAGTAGTTCTAGAAACATCTATCGCCTCTGACGTCACTTCCGTGTCTGATATATCAGACGTTGGCGTACGAGACTCATGCATGATCGTGTCGCTATAGTGTTGTGACATACTATGCAATTTACTGGATTTGATCATGAAACCCAGTATCAATCAAATCCACCAAATCAAATTTTGATGCAAAACATGAATCGAAAATAAAGCGTTTATCAATGTAAGCGCTTTATTTTCGATTGCATTATTATCGAGTGGATTATACAGGTTTTTGTTTTGGGCATATTTTTTGTGTGTTACGAAATCTTACCAAGTTTAACCAATGTAAAACTTGGCAAGATTTCGTAACACACAAAAAATATGCCCAAAACAAAAACCTGTATAATTTTTACATTTTTGAATGTTTCTATTTTGAGGTACCAGATTTCTGGTTTTGGTAGGAACATTGAAATGGAACATCACTAATGGAACGCCAATGTCTGATATATCAGACGTTGGCGCAGAGGGTCCAAGTAAAAAAAAAATAGTATGAGTCGATTCAACACGGTTTTGTTTTTAATAATTTATCATTAAAATAACATTATAATACTTTATGAAATTGATATTTTTGATTAACTAAAGTATAAACAGTCTGAAAATTGTATGCATATGTCGTCACGTACTATAACGATAAGAAAAAATAGAGTTAAATTGGTTAGATATTTATGTCTGATATATAAGACGTTGGCGGCGAGGGCACGAAAGTTAAATGTCTGATATATCAGACGTTGGCGTGGTAAGGGTTAAATGATTAATATTATTAATACGGGGGGGGGGGGGGAGAGTCGTGATCATTGCATGAAATGAAACACACAACAACTCTCTTGGCAATTTTAATGGAGTGGTTTGCCCTTACCTTCTCCATTTCACACACTTAATCGTAGCGTGAAGGTTTTCTCACGATGTTTTCCTTCACCGTATAGCTGGTATGACTTTAGGCACATTTATGATCGGATTTGAACCGCCGACCTCACGCATGTGCAGCGGCGCTCTTACTACTAGGCTACCGAGCCTACGACACCTATCTACATCGCCACAAAATACTAATTCCGATACAACTCAATAGATGGCGCTGAAGCGCACTCGCATACTAACTGCGATATTTCCATGCAAACCTCCATCGCGCAAGAAGAGTTTCCGCCGCGACTTAGTTTATACTCTACAACACCAACACAGTGTAGTAAGGACCTCGGTCCCCGAGCCAGATTACCCGCACGACAGAAGTTTTTCTATTTTCCAGGGCGCCTACTAAGCGAAAAAAAAATATATTTCAGAAGCTCGATGGCGCAATGGTAAGTGGTAAGAGGAGCGAGCGGGATATGCGCCATGACACTGGCAGTGACGTACCACAGACACTAAACGGCTTTCGGTTGTTAAAGTTAAGCAACGTTCGCAGGTGCCAGTCATCAGATGGGTGACCGAAAAATTTCACGTCGAGCTCCTCTTTGCTTCGGAAGGCACGTTAAGCCGTTGGTCCTGCGCCTGATCTCTCTACGGTCGTGTCAAATTGCTGTCCCACCGAATTATGAGAATGAGGGAATAGGGAGTGCACCTGTGCTTGTGCACTATAATATATCCTGCGTACCTGGCTGATCGTAAAATCGGCCGCCATGGCCGAATACGGCCGCAGGAGGATTAATAGGTGAATGACGGCCCTGATGATGATGATGATGATGATGATGACGACGACGACGATGATGATGATGATAATAAAAATAAATAAATAAATATTTCACAACATCACATACATTGATCTGACTCCGTGTTAAGTAGCTTAAGCACTTGTGTTACAGACATCAGAATCAACAGTGGTATTACAAATATACAGAAATAAATACATATAACACCCAGACCAGGACAAACAGACATGTTCATGCACACAAATGTTTGTCCTGTGCGGGGATCGAACCCGCGACCTCTTGCGTAATAGGCAACATCTTGACCATTACACCAAGCGGGTCGTCCAATCGATGACGATGACGATGATGATGACTGGAGGCACTCACACATCCATATCCTGAAGCTCATCTCGAGGTTCTCCCCGCCCCAGCCGGCCATCTGCTCGTCGTACGCGCCGATCTCCCAGTAGTACGCGCGGTCGATCGCGAACAGCCCGCCCGCCATTGTGGGCGACCTGGAACGAGATAAAATTACTAGGTTCATAAAAGACATTTTCGTGAAGAATAATACCCTAATAATTTATTTATATGTAGCAATTTTTTTTTGGGAATAAAATATAGTCTATGTTAGTAAGTTCTTTTATCATAATACCCTTTCGCCGCCGATCGAAATCAGCCCGGTACGCTGGATATATTATATGGCACAAGTGAGTGTGGGCGCACAGACGCACTCCCTATTCCCTCACTAGTTCGGAGGGAGCGCAATCTGACACGACCGTAGAGAGATCATGCGCAGGACCAACGGCATGACAGTCCTTTCGAACCACGGAGGTGCACGAGACGATTTTTATTTAAATACTCCATTAGAACTATTGCTAAAAAAATATTATAATTGCGTTTACCAATTAAAATTCGTTCACATTTTGTTAACATAGAGATGTACTTTTAAATACTTTGATTTTTTTTATAAGACGAACTTCTTAGCTATCCATGGATTCTCCGTGCGGGTGCCGGGTCCATTGCGTGGAACAGAGAGGAATGTAAGTCGCCGCCTGGGACTTTCGACCCAGCGTTACCTTATCATAAATAATTATTAAAGGTAAAAAAAAAGTTGTCCTTGTATTGTTAGGCACTTACCACGTCGGTGCGATGTCAGATCCCCTCCTCTTTTTCTCCCTCTCTGGCACCTCGATCCATGTGAAGTGCCCCATGAACGAGAACCCGCCCACCTGACACATAACAAATAAAATATAAAACAATATATTAATAAAAACTATATTTTAATCACAGGAAAGGCAAGAAAGAGGTTATAACTACATGTCATCATAGAAAATGAAAGAGAAGGAGAATATTATCTATCACACACAATATTTGTAGTTCATCTTTGTTAGTTATTTCTTAACAGATGAAAGATTGTTGAGAATTTTATTATAATTAATAATCAATAAATTCATCTTATAGTCAAACTTTTAGGTACATATTATATGTATGGAATTGGTAGAATAGAACTTTATACATAATTATTATAGCAAATAAAACAGACATATCGGGTCTTTAAAGTATATTTATTAGAGACACAAGAAAAATCGTAAATCATTTTTCAAAACTTACCTGCACATTTAAGTACGCTACACAGCTATACCATTACCAAAACTAGGTACATAAAACTAAAGTAACCCATTAAAAAGCCACAATCACCAAAATTAAGATAAAAAGTAAGCAAATTATTAAAATACAAAGAAATACTAAGAACTAAGTAGGTTGGTAAAGTTAAGTAGACACAGGTGAAGTTTATACCGACATTATATTCGTTTAAATAAAAGTTTATTTAGTAGTAGTTTTATTTCATAGACACAGATGGAAAGTAATATTCTGAATAGTGATCCAGTGTGTGTTACCAGCGTCACACTTGGTTTGAATTAACTTATAATCTATAGCGTTTTCACCTTCTATATTATGTATCTGAAGGATAGTTTTCACTATAGTCCATTTGATCTAAGTTGATACCTGTGCCAGGTAAATAAAATACGAAACTCTAAAATGAGTGATTTATAAAAAAAAAAAAATAACATAATGTACGACGCGCGAGCCCGCCTCTTACTTGGCCGGTTTTTTAAAAACAAACAATTTATAACCCTAAATAACCCTACCTGTATATTTTTGTAACGAAAATCTTTTAATATAAATATTCATATGTCCATACAATTAATGTGTTTCTGGGAAAACGATAGTCGTCATATAATGGTTGACCACGTGCTAAGTAAAGACGGAACAACTTTTCCTCGATATCGACGGCTGCCCGTGCGGCTAATTGCTATGAGGACAAATTATGCGCGAGCACACGCCATTGCTATGGCCATATTAATTGGTTTTAACGAGACTTATGTCAGCGAATAAGATTGTGCTTATAAATTACAAAATTTCTAATTAAGTACTCTCATACTTACTGCTTGACGTTTCAGCTGCAATGCTGCAGCCATAGTCACTACGGACTGGCGCATGGCGGGCGGCCCGATATTTGCCGAAACAACATCCAGTAAATTTTTTTTTAACATATTGTAATGAACTGAATTGTACTAAATTGGCGATTGAAAAGAGCAACTGACCGAGTTTCTTGCTGGTATCTTCTCGGCAGAAACAACATTCCGAACCAGTGGTTGAGTCCCATTAATATTTATTTATCAGTATATTGTATATACAACATATATATGTATTAAGATGTATTAAATTATATTATTTTAATTAGTTTTGACGATTCAAAAGTGCTTGTTTGTATGCCTATTTGAATAAAGATATTTTTTATTTTGATTTTGATTTTGAACAAAATAGAAACCAGTCCCCGATACTGTTAGTGTTGTGTGCCGGTTGGTGCTGATTCAGGGGTAGATTCCGATTCACCATCTTAAGCTCGTTCAAGTAGACGACGCCGAGCACTGCCAGTCCATTTGTGACAATGGCTGCAGCATCGCAACCAAAATCGCCAAGTAGTAAGTACGTGAGTACTTAATTATAATATCGCGTTTAAGCCCGGTTTAACATTCTGCATAACTAATAAATAAAATGTCCTAAAGAATAGAGTCTTTATGGTAACCGTACCTGTCTCACGCGCATTTAATTATACATACAATGATCAATAACCTCTGATCGATGGAAATCGTGGAAACAAATACTACCGGAGACACGCGATCGTCAATTAATTAAATCATTTACGTAGAATGAGCGTTTTAGAAAAAGTAATAATGATTTTATTGGGTGCATTGACAGAGTGCCAACTACCTCGGTGTCTCCTGCCCCGGTAAAGGCACGGATGGGAAAAAGTGCCAACGGCCCCAGAATGCTGCTCGCACTGGGTTTTTAATACTCGATAACCCGACGGTAACGAAAACATTTCATTAAATTAGTTATACCTACTCGTAATATCTAAATCAGAAATTGTGTAAAGAGAGATAATGGGATATTTTTCGTCAATGGCCCGTGGTCCCACCGATTTGTTCCACTTGTGGTACAACGGGTACCACTATGGGCCAGTGGTACCACAGCTTTGTCCCACTTGTGGGTTCAACGGTTATCACTATGGTCCCTTGGTCCCACCAATTTGACCCACTTGTGGGACAACGGTTACCACTATGGGGTCGTGGCCCCACCGATTTGAGTTGCTTGTAACGAATAAATTAACTAAGTGGGACTACAGATAACACAGAGATATCAGTGGAATGCATTAAGTTCTTAAAATTATATTGAAGGCGTACAATATATTTTTTAGTATAATAGATATCTATATCACATTAGGCAAGAAGTAGATACAATGAGCATTATTATAAAGAAACAACTACAAAATTATTAACAAATAAATAAAATACCGTTCACTTATCTAAATAAAGTTGGAAACCCTAAATGAAGGTGATATAACGCGAGTCAGATATGACCTATACATATGTAGCACTGCACTTCTATCGTAATTTTACGACGTTTTTATTGTAAAACTACTTATCGTACTCAACACTCTTTATCTACAATTGGGTCTACGAATCGATTCGTCGTAAGCATTCACAATTGTGCTAAGGACATTGAAACACTATTTACATTATTTATTTATGTGGGTTTACTACTGTGTTGTAGGTGTATTTGTTGTATTAAAGTTTTATGTTCATTTAGAAACTAGCATTAGATGTGAAATATGTTAGGGCGTTAAATGAAACTGAATACAATTCAATACGAGTAAACCCACTTACACTCTTAAGTGCTGAACATAGTGCACTAAATTGATTCAGTGGGGCATATACCACTGCAAATTTAATAAGGCGTTTGAAATCAGTTCTTTCATCCATCATCCATTCTATTCCATTGCAATTCTAGTCGCCGTTGTTAATTTCAAGCTGCAGCCTTCTAGATTAGGACCAGGGCCCGTAGCCAAGATGCCACTTTGACGAATTCGCCTGACGCTTTCGTAGCGACTTATATCTCCATCCCGATCACATAAATAGTTCGTGTGCGGGAGAGCAATATAAGTCACGACGAAAGCGTAGGGTGAATTCGTCAAAGTGGCATCTTGGCTACGGGCCCTGGTACAAATTCCACCACATTTCACCGTTTCACAAACCATTGTTAAGCTTTATTCTACTGAACTTTGTTAGTTAATCTTGCACATCCTGCTTTTATAAGATTTCAGAATTTTGCGTTGCATTATTTGCATTATAAAATTAATATTAAGCGTTAGGCCGCTTGCGACCACGGCTGTTATAACTCAGCCGAAACGTCAAGCATTAAGTAGTTTAAATCTACATAATTAATCTCGCGTTAAGACCCGTTAAATAATATTAATCTTGCTTTTAAGTTTCCAATAAAAATAACCACCATAACCTGCTGTTAAATCTACATCGAGATAAAATTACACTTGTGGATACCTATGCTACATTAGCGTCTGTTAGTTGCTTACGTTAAAAGCTGTTATTTTGCACTGTCCTTTGTCCAGCTGTGGACTGCGATAGGCGGATGATAATAATGATTTTGCACTGAAGTCACTAGATAGACACGAACCACCAGATAATTAGATCACATTCACCCACCCCAAAATCACCGTAGTTAGTAGCAAGCTCCTGCCGTAGCTTCATGCCTTTTACCCTTCAAATATCAAACGCTCCCCGCTGTTCCATAATCACCGCTGTTAGTAGGCAAATATAGCTTGCTTGCTGCCATGCTTGATATTTTTATGAACCTGGAACTGCGTCGCAGCTAGCCACTCGAAGCTGTTCTGATCGACGATGTCTATGACGGGGGTGACCACCGCATCTCTCTTGTGCCGGATCCGCTGCAGCAGCGGCCGCAGCCAGTCGGCGGACTCGCAGCGACCATCGGCTTGTTAGTACTCGCCTGACCATGCTTTTGTTTGAGCTCTAGCGTCACCGGAGCTAGTTACCTAGATATACCAGGTTTATCTAGACGATATTTTCGCTTTTTCTGCGCTGTTGTTAGTGAATAGTGACCATAACCTGCTTTTTTAACTACATCTAGATAAAACGACACCTTTGTAAGTTAGCTGTTAACCATAAATGCTGTTATTTTGCACTGACGTCACTAGAACCACCAGATATTTCGATCACATTTCACCGTCCCCAAAATCTAATGTGTTAATTGCAAGCTTCAGCTGTAGTTTCATGTCATCCTTCAAATATCCATACCACTCTTCGTTATTCCATAACCACCACTGTTAGTAAACTATAGCAGCAAGCATATCCATGCTTTTAATCTTGATATTTTTATGAACCTGGAACTGTGTCGCCGCGAGCCACTCAAAGCTGTTCTGGTCGACGATGTCTATGACAGGAGTGACCACCGCATCTCTCTTGTGTCGGATCCGCTGCAGCAGCGGCCGCAGCCAGTCGGCGGAGGCCTCGCAGTGCGCGTCGAGGAACACCAGCGCGGCGCCGCGGGCAGAGCGCGCGCCCGCCACTCGCGCCGCGATCAGGCCCTGCCTGGGACACCAACAGTGGTACAAACGTTGGGTCACACATACAATGGCTGCAACTAGCGATACAGGCTTGGGTCCATCCCCGTTTCAAACATTGGATCCAACCAGCAACATTAGTACAAACATGGGTCCATTTACGACACATACGATGGCTCCAATTAGCGATACATGCTTGGGTCCATCTCTGTACAAACATTGCATCCAACCAGCAACATTGGCACAAACATTGGATCCAACAACTGTTCAAATATTCAAGCCAACCACTATTCTAGTATTCTAGTACGACGCATTTATATAACTTAACGTCGCTGCTAGATGGCACTAAATAGACAGCACGGTTTGTAAACTACCATCACAGTGTCGAGATTTTTTCGCGACGGGATGGTAGTTCTACGATGGAGTCATTAGATCCACGGTAGTAAAGCCACCATCACACCCGCGGCGGGACCGCCTCTCTCAGGGCAGATCCGTTGCAGCAGCGGGCGCAGCCAGTCGGCGGAGGCCTCGCAGTGCGCGTCGAGGAACACCAGCGCGGCGCCGCGGGCCGAGCGCGCGCCCGCCACGCGCGCCGCGATCAGGCCCTGCCTGAGACACCGGCATTGGTACAAACGTTGGATCACACATACGATCCACTAGCTCCAACTAGCGATATAGACTTGGGTCCATCACTAGTACAAACATTGGAGCCATTTACGACCCTTAAAATTACTCCGACTAGCGATACATTGAGTCCATCCCCGGTACAAACATTGGATCCAACGATGTGCAAATATTGCCACTATTGTAGTATAGGCGATCCTCTGTAATTGTAACAACACTTGATCACGGAGCCAGCCTGTTGTACGTACTGTTGTTGTTTGCGTAACGTCGCCGCTAGATGGCACTAAAAAGATAGCACTGTTTATAAACTAGCATCACAGTGTCGAGTTTTTTTCGCGGGTTTCGGTCATTCTACGCTGGAGACATTAGATCGATAGTAAAGCCACTATCGCTGGATGCGAGTCGCCGAGGATCGGGCTAATTGGAGAGCCTTAGGAGAGGCCTATGTCCAGCTGTGGACTGCGATAGGCTGATGATGATGATGATGAAAGTCACTATCACACTAGTGGCGGGACCGCGTGTCTCGCAGGTCGGATCCGCTGCAGCAGCGGGCGCAGCCAGTCGGCGGAGGCCTCGCAGTGCGCGTCGAGGAACACCAGCGCGGCGCCGCGGGCCGAGCGCGCGCCCGCCACGCGCGCCGCGATCAGGCCCTGCCTGAGACACCGGCATTGGTACAAACGTTGGGTCCATACGATACATACGCTCCAACTAGCCATATATTGAGTCAATCGGTACAAACATTGCATCCAACCAGCAACATTGGTACAAACATTGGGTCCATATGACACATACATACGATGGCTCCAACTACCGATACAGGCTTGGGTCTATCCACGGTACAAACATTGGATCCAACCAGCAACATTGGTACAACAAACATTCGGTCCATTTACGACACAAACAATGACTCCAACTAGCGATACAGGCTTGGGTCCATATTCGGTACAAACATTAGATCCAACAAAGATGTGCAAAATAATGAAGCCAATCACGATTCTTGTATAGGCGATCCTAAGATCCTAATAGATTAAATAATCTAACTACACTTTCTTTGACCACATAGCCAGCCTGTTGTTACCCGTACGACGCATTTATATAACGTAACGTCGCCGCTAGATGGCACTAAAACAGACAGCCTAGGCCCTAGGGCATCACGTCTGACCAGGCACCAGAAGAAGCACAAAATTTTACTTGACATACGGATAGGGGGGCCCACAGGCGTGGATTGCTTAGTGCATCAAGTCTGTAGTCTTAATTCGTCACTTACATTAGTATAAACATTGGATCCATGCGACAGATACGATGGCTCCAACTAGCGATATACTGAGTCCATCCCCGGCACAAACATTGGAACCAACGATGTGCAAATATTGCCACTATTGTAGTATAAGCGATCCTCTTTAATTGTAACTGCATTTTCTTCGAGCACGGAGCCAGCATGTTGTTACCCGTACGATACGTTTATATAAGTGCGTACGGTCGCCGCTAGATGGCACTAAAATAAAAGCGCTGTATCCGCTGGACTGGCAGCCAGTCGAGGCATCGTCCCGGCACGTTAGCGTCAGCGGATAATGTTGACATCCCTACTAGTAAAAGTATGTTTCTTAGTGTCAAAAATGATAAAATCTTATTATTGACTTTTTTTTGCAATATTTTTTTTTACCATTTAGATTATGGCAATAACAAGTAGTACAATTTTTATTCTTAATAACACTTAGCTCATTAAATCTGTTTTTGAAAAATGAGTAAAATCATTTAGATGAATCGTATTCACGTACACCGCGTAGATCTTGATAAAATCGTAAGTTAATTCCGTCTGAAGTTGCGTTTTATTTGATAAAGTAGCTGTGGAAACATAAGAATGCCATTTTTTGTTTGAAATGAGAAAGACGATTGTGTACAAAGTATATTCTGTGCGGAAATCATAATTTAAAGACCCATAAAAGGCACACATTTGCAGTTAAGTAAAAGGGTGATAATAAAAAGATATTTTACACATTTGATTAGGAAAACAAAATAAAACCTAACGCTAAAAAATACACAAACACACACTTTACACTAAGGAAACCCAACAACAAAACACAAACAACAATAACAAAACACACGTATTTACACTAAAGAAGCCCAAAAACAAAAAACAAAATAACTAAAACACATAAGCTTAGATGTATGTGACAACAATAAGCAAAACTAGTGAAATATGTATTATGTACATAGATAGTGACGTTGTGAGGTGATTTTCAAGATTGACAGACGATAGATGCTCTGTGATAAAAATTGTTGGATCAGTTGGTACTGCAAATCTCAGATTAATGAATACCATAGATGCTCCGTATCTCACGTTTGAGTAGAGCACCCAAAACGTCTAAAATTCACCTAACTTTACACCTAAGTCTGTATGTCTCAACAGAAGACGAAGGCGAAAAGGCGAAGTTTCCACATCCGACTTGCCAGTATGGCCGCGAGTGGGCATGTGCCTGCTGTCTTGCTCTATCACATGTGATTCATAATATGGCGAAAAAGGATAGCATAACTGTCAAAATATTCCCTTCATCTATTGATATTCATTCATCTGAGCTGCAAATAAATATCTCCATTTCGATTCACATTTTAATTGGCAATTAATATGTGCCATTTCTTTGTTAGGAAATGGTCCTTTCAGAAAGAACCGTTTACCTCACGGTCATGTGATCATTGATCATCAGATGTTACGCATTTTAACTGCAATACCAACAACCAACAGCTGGCCAAACCACACAAAACAAAACGACACCAACAACATATTGACACATGCGGAAGAATTTAAATGTACACCTTACTATGGTTGCACAATCTCACGAAATCCGTGAGATATTCATGTTATCAGTCGTGGATATGCACAGTATTTTTGTGTGCATAATCACAAAAACAATGTGCATCTGTCGCTTGACTTCATTCATAGTGAAACGCTTCATGAGACAGAACAACTATACTCGTATTGGTAGGTATAGAGTGAGACGGACAAGAAGAAAACTCAAGATGCAAAACAAACACTTTGACTCTAATCCTTTGAAACTTAGCCAGCTCCGCACCTGAAACACGGTCGGATCCTGCACGCTGTAGTAGAAAGTGGACGAGTCGATGACGTCAATGATTGGCACCACCACTGCTCGACGCGTGCGCACGCGGTCCAGCAGCGGCCGCAGCCAATCACGTTGCGCCTCGCAGTGCGCGTCCAGGAACACCAGAGCCGCGGCTGTGGCGTACCGGGCGCCGGCGAGACGGGCGCGCGTGAGGCCGACACTGAGGAAGATTGGGACGCGTCACAAATGGCTGAATATCAGGCTCGAAGGACCATGTATCCAGATAGAAGGACCACTATCTGGCTCGAAGGAACGCTATCTGGCTCGAAGGACTACTATCTGTCTCGAAGGACCACGTAATCAGCTCGAAAGACTTGGCACGACCACCGCTCGGCGCGTGCGTACACGGTCCAGCAGCGGCCGCAGCCAATCACGTTGCGCCTCGCAGTGCGCGTCGAGGAACACCAGAGCCGCGGCTGTGGCGTACCGGGCGCCGGCGAGACGGGCGCGCGTGAGGCCGACACTGGGGAAGATGGGGACTCGTCACAAATGGGTATAGATCCGGCTCGAAGGACCATATATCCAGCTAGAAGGACAACTATCTGGCTCGAAGGACCACTATCTGGCGCGAAGGATCACTGTCTGGCTCGAAGGAACACTATCTGGCTCGAAGGACTTGGCACGACCACCGCTTGGCGCATGCGCACCCGTTCAAGCAGCGGCCGCAGCCAATCACGTTGGGCCTCGCAGTGCGCGTCGAGGAACACCAGCGCCGCTCCGGTGGCGTACCGAGCGCCGGCGAGACGGGTGCGCGTGAGGCCGACACTGGGAAAGATGGGGTCGCGTCACTAATGGGTATAGATTCGGCTCGAAGGACCATATATCCAGCTAGAAGGACAACTATCTGGCTCGAAGGACCACTATCTGGCTCTAAGGTCCACTATCTGGCTCTAAGGACCACGTAATCGGCTCGAAAGACTTGGCACCATCATGGCATCGCGTGCGCACGGGGTCCAGCAGCGGCCGCAGCCAATCACGTTGCGCCTCGCATCTATCTGGCTCGAAGGACCACTATCTGGCGCGTAGGAATACTATCAGGCTCGAAGGTCCACAATCAGGCTCGAAGGACCGCTATCTGGCGCGAAGGACCACTATCTGGCTCTAAGGACCACGTAATCAGCTCGAAAGACTTGGCACGACCACCGCTCGGCGCGTGCGCACGCGGTCCAGCAGCGGCCGCAGCCAATCACGTTGCGCCTCGCAGTGCGCGTCGAGGAACACCAGAGCCGCTCCAGTGGCGTACCGGGCTCCGGCAAGACGGGCGCGCGTGAGCCCGACACTGGGGAAGATGGGGCTGGTCACAAATGGCTGTATATCAGGCTCGATGGGACACTATCTGGCTCGAAGGACCACTATCTGGCTCGAAGGTCCACTCTCTGGCTCGAAAGACCACTTTCTGGCTCAAGTACCACTATCTGGCTCGAAGGACTACTATCTAGCTTGAAGGACTTCAAATCTGGTTCTACGAATATTTTAGAATGTCTACTTGTTAAGTCATTCCTTAATTTATAATTCGATTACCGATAAATCCACCTCTCTCAAATATTCCATTAAAAATGTATAAAATAAACAATATAACATAGAAACCATATTTCTCTCTCTTATCTCCTGAAACGAAAAGAGCACAAAGCGACTGATGAGATGAACTAAAGAGTCAAATATGTAAATATGAATCAATGCCCACAAGATGCTTCTTAAATCTACCGTAAAGTGTGTAGTAGCCATTGCCATACGCTGACAAATGCATGATTTTCCGGAATGAAAATTTCGGCCGATTGATTTGAATACCAAGTCGAGATATGGATAAGTATGTATTTGTAAATACGCCCCTACAATGAATTAATGTTTTGAAGTACTGCGCTCTACTACTTCAAATAAATGTATACCCTTTTTTACAATACAGCTCCGTCAATTATTTTTTTAAGCTATTTCCGTTGGTAGATTACCTAACGAACGTTTACCAAGTGTAGCATAGAGCTCCAAACAAACAACACCTACTTCATCAACTACGCCCATACTCATAACTCGAACTACCCTCAAACTACTCCTAACCAACAATATGAACTACCCTCCTGTATTTACCCTCGAACTACTCAAAGTCCTCGAACCTCAAAATCGACGATGCTCATTCCGTAATTGTATTCAAACGTGTTAAACTCTAGCATGTCTATGATTGGCTTCACGACGGCTGTCCTGTTCTGCTTGATTCGCTGCAGCAGCGGCCGCAGCCAATCGCGGCCGGCCTCGCAGTGCGCGTCGAGGAAAACCATGGTGTCTCCGGCGGCGGCGCGGCTGCCCGTCAGACGGGCGCGGGTCAGGCCTTGGCTGAAGAGGACAATGCCTTGGAAAAAAATCTGGTTTCATCTATCCTGTCTCCTTGCTACCTAAGTAATGGGACGGTTGGGACAAAAACTGCACCGAAGATGGGTAATGGCTTCATCACCACGCTTGCCAAATTCGGATTGGTTATCACAAAACCCTGATGTGTTTTGCGCGACCCGGGAACGGACTCTAGGACCTCGAGATCCACTAGACCATCGAGGCGTCCAGGCGTTCTTAGATTGCAGAATCCGGGAATCAACTCTAGAACCTTGAGACGACGGCCCGGTACCTTTACAATTAGACCATCCAGGCGTTGATTGTGATTGTCTTGCCGCACGTTGATTACTAAGGTTACGAGTTACGACTGCAGTGAAACGGCAATTGCAGTCCAACGGAATAGTCTCTAGCATTTGAGCTACACTCTTCTATTTCCGAAGCTGAGGTGTACCAAGCCGGTGTGCCTGAGTAGCCAGTAAAACTCAGTTCTCATTCGCTCCTCTTATTTAGTAAGTAAATAAGTAACTCTCGCTCAACGGTCGGGCAGGCGTAATCTTCTACGTGTATGATGGTTATTGAGGTATGGAAGCGGCTAGGACCACCCCGCGTGGGAACCAATCACTATTTCATCAGTATATATTTATATATATGTATGTTGCACCCTGATCTGTAGACGTATCGCCTCCAGTCTTGACGGGAGTGCCAGTAACAAAGTCTTACCGGTTGGGCAGGCGTAATCTTTCTACGTTTCTACGTCTATGATGGTATGAGGTACAGAAGCTGCTAGGAACACAACGCGCGGGAACCAATTACTGATTCATCAGTATATGTATGTTGCATCTTCCTCTGTGGACGTATCGCCTCCAGTCTCGACGGGAGACCAGTAACAAAGTCTCACCGGTCGGGCAGGCGCAGGATCCTGACGAGGTTGGGCGGCAGGCGCGTGCGCACGTAGTGGCTCAGCTTGCCCTTCAGCTCCGCCAGCGTCGAGTTGTCGTCCACCAGGATGATCTCCCTCAGGTAGACGAGGGGGGAGGACCACCCACCCAACACGCCAAAAGAGCCAACGATACCGATGAAACTAATTCTCTAGTATTTGAGCTCGGAGCCACCTCTTACTAATCTATGTTATCCTGGTACTTTTTTAGAGTTCACTATTTGTCTCCTATTTCCGAAGCTAAAGGCTAAGGTATAAGAGCAGAAAACCGGCTTTTTAGACAGCATTTGGATTCGTAGCCACCTCTTACCAATCTATGTTGTCCTGGTACTTTTAGAGTTTCACAGATACTGTCGCATCTGCACCGGGGTAGTTTTTTTGGGGCAGAAGGCCACCATAGACTGCAAACCACGCCGTGGAGCGGCGTAGTGTGTAGAGATCATACCGTTGGAGTGCCGGGACCCGTTTCACCGGAATCGTTGGCTGTTTTCATGATGGTTGTGCACGGTCTATGGTGCCAGGTGAAGTCAGTCTGGGTAGCCAGGTGAAATCAGTCCTTATTTACTCCTCTAACTAAGTAAGTAACACTCGCTCACCGGTCGGGCAGACGCAGGATCCTGACGAGGTTGGGCGGCAGGCGCGTGCGCACGTAGTGGCTCAGCTAGCCCTTCAAAAGAACCAGCGACTACGGTGAACCGGCCCTTGCAGTCTAACGGGGTTGTCTCTAGCATTTGAGCTGGGCAGAGCAACCTCTTAGTAATCTTTGCTGTCCTGTTACTTTTAGAGTTTCACATATACTGTCGCTTCTGCCCGGTGTACTTTTTGACAGGGCTTTTAGCATCATAGGCTGTGCCTACCACGCCGGGGGGGGGGGGGGGGGGGGCTTAGTAGCCAGGTGAAGTCAGTCCTCATTCACTCCTCTAACTAAGTAAGTAACACTCGCTCACCGGTCGGGCAGGCGCAGGATCCTGACGAGGTTGGGCGGCAGGCGCGTGCGCACGTAGTGGCTCAGCTAGCCCTTCAAAAGAACCAGCGACTACGGTGAACCGGCCCTTGCAGTCTAACGGGGTTGTCTCTAGCATTTGAGCTGGGCAGAGCAACCTCTTAGTAATCTTTGCTGTCCTGGTACCTTTAGAGTTTCACATATACTGTCGCATCTGCCCGGTGTACTTTTTGACAGGGCTTTTAGCATCATAGGCTGTGCCTGCCACGCCGGGGGGGAGGGGGCTAAGTAGCCAGGTGAAGTCAGTCCTCATTCACTCCTCTAACTAAGTAAGTAACACTCGCTCACCGGTCGGGCAGGCGCAGGATCCTGACGAGGTTGGGCGGCAGGCGCGTGCGCACGTAGTGGCTCAGCTTGCCCTTCAGCTCCGGCAGCGTCGAGTTGTCGTCCACCAGGATGATCTCCTTCAGGTAGACGAGGGGGGAGGAACCCCAACCATTACACACACCAAAAGAGCCAACGACTCGGGTGACACTAATTCTCTTGCATTTGAGCTCGGAGCCACCTCTTGCAAATCTATGATCTCCTGGTACTTTTAGAGTTTCACAGATACTGTCGCATCTGTACCGGGGTAGTTTTTTTGGGGCAGAAGGCCACCATAGACTGCAAACCACGCCGTGGAACAGCGTGGTTGGTAGAGACCATACCGTTGGACTGTCAGGACCGTTTCACCGGAATCGTTGGCTGTTTTCGTGATGGTTCGCACGGTCTATGGTGCCAAGTGAAGTCAGTCTGGGTAGCCAGGTGAAGTCAGTCCTCATTCACTCCTCTTACTAAGTAAGTAAGTAACTTACCGGTCGGGCAGGCGCAGGATCCTGACGAGGTTGGGCGGCAGGCGCGTGCGCACGTAGTGGCTCAGCTTGCCCTTCAGCTCCGGCAGCGTGGAGTTGTCGTCCACCAGGATGATCTCCTTCAGGTAAACGAGGGGGGAGGAGCCTCAACCAACACACACTAAAAGCACCAGCGACTCCGGTGAAACGAATTCTCTAGCATTTGAGCTCGGAGCCACCTCTTACCAATCTATATTAGCCTGGTACTTTTTAAGAGTTCAATATTAGTCTCCTATTTCCGAAGCTAAGGTATACCAGAGTAAAGCCGGCTTTTTAGACAGCATTTGGATTCGTAGCCACCTCTTACTAATCCATTCTGTCCTGGTACCTAAAGGGTTTCACAGATATGTCTCATCTGTCCCGGTGTAGTTTTTTTAGGGGCAGAAGGGCACCATAGACTGCAATGTGGCAGAGACCACATCGTAGGAGTGCCGGGACCGTTTCACCGGAGTCATTAGCTGTTTTCGTGATGGTTCGCACGGTCTATGGTGCCAGGTGAAGTCAGTCTGGGTAGGTCCTCATTCACTCCTCTAATTAGGTAAGTAAGTAAGTAAGTAACACTCGCTCACCGGTCGGGCAGGCGCAGGATCCTGACGAGGTTGGGCGGCAGGCGCGTGCGCACGTAGTGGCTCAGCTTGCCCTTCAAAAGAACCAGCGACTACGGTGAACCGGCCCTTGCAGTCTAACGGGATGGTCTCTAGCATTTGAGCTGGGCTCAGAGCAACCTCTTACTAATCTTTGCTGTCCTGGTACTTTTAGAGTTTCACATATCCTGTCGCTTCTGCCCGGTGTACTTCTTGACAGGGCTTTAAGCATCATAGGCTGTGCCTACCACGCCGGGGGGAGGGGGCTTAGTAGCCAGGTGAAATCAGTCCTTATTCACTCCTCTTACTAAGTAAGTAACACTCGCTCACCGGTCGGGCAGACGCAGGATCCTGACGAGGTTGGGCGGCAGGCGCGTGCGCACGTAGTGGCTCAGCTTGCCCTTCAGCTCCGGCAGCGTGGAGTTGTCGTCCACCAGGATGATCTCCTTCAGGTAGACGAGGGGGGAGGACCACCCACCCAACACATACCAAAAGAGCCAACGATACCGGTGAAACTAATTCTCTTGCATTTGAGCTCGGAGCCACCTCTTACTAATCTATGTTATCCTGGTACTTTTTTAGAGTACAATAATACGCTCCTATTGTCGAAGCTAAGGTATACCAGCGGAAAACCGATTTTTTAGACAGCATTTGGATTCGTAGCCACCTCTTACCAATCTATGTGGTCCTGGTACTTTTAGACTTTCACAGATACTGTCGCATCTGCCTCGGTGTACATTTTTGAAGGAGCAGATGGCACTATAGACAGTGCCAACCATGGGCCTGGGTAGCCAGGTGAAGTCAGTCCTCATTCACTCCTTTAAGTCAGTGAGTGAGTAAGTAAGTAACTCTCGCTCACAGAACGGGTAAGCGCAATCTTTATACGTTTCTGCGTCTGTGATGGTATGAGACGGCTTAGACCACCCCGCGCGGGAACCAATTACTGATTCATCAGTATATGTATGTTGCATCCTTGGCGGGAGTACCAGCAATAGTCTTACCGGTCGGGCAGGCGCAGGATCCTGACGAGGTTGGGCGGCAGGCGCGTGCGCACGTAGTGGCTCAGCTTGCCCTTCAGCTCCGCCAGCGTCGAGTTGTCGTCCACCAGGATGATCTCCTTCAGGTAGACGAGGGGGGAGGACCACCCACCCAACACATACCATAAGAGCCAACGATACCGGTGAAACGGTCCCGGCAGTTCAACGAGATGGTCTCTAGCATGTGAGCTTGGAGCCACCTCTTACTAATCTATGTTGCCCTGGTACTTCCCTTGAATTCAATGCCTAATACGTTCTCTTCTATTTCCAAAGCTAAGGTTGATTACTGGAAAGCCGGCTTTTTAGACAGCATTTGGATTCGTAGCCACCTCTTACTAATCCATTCTGTCCTGGTAGTTTAAGAGTTTCACAGATATGTCGCATCTGTCCTGGTATAGTTTTTTTTTAGGGGCAGAAGGGCACCATAGACTGTGCAAACCACGCCGTGGAACAGCGTGGTTAGTAGAGACCATACCGTTGGACTGTCAGGACCGTTTCACCGGAATAATTAGCTGTTTTCGTGATGGTTGGCACGGTCTATGGTGCCAGGTGAAGTCAGTCTGGGTTGCCAGATGAAATCAGTCCTCATTCACTCCTCTAAGTAAGTAAGTTAGTAAGTCTCTCACTCACTGTTCAGGCAGGCGCTGTGTCCTTTTATGTCTCTTGAATGATATGGGATGGGGGAGCGGCCAGGACCACCCCGCGCGGGAACCAATTACTGAGTCATCAGTATATGTATGTATGTCCCGCTATGAGTACTCACCGGTCGGGCAGGCGCAGGATCCTGACGAGGTTGGGCGGCAGGCGCGTGCGCACGTAGTGGCTCAGCTTGCCCTTCAGCTCCGCCAGCGTCGAGTTGTCGTCCACCAGGATGATCTCCTTCAGGTAGACGAGGGAAGGGAGCCCCAACCAACACACACCAGAAGAGCCAACGATACCGGTGAAACGGTCCCGGCAGTCTAGCGGGACGGTCTCTAGCATTTGAGCTCGGAGCCATCTCTTACTAATCTATGTCAGCCTGGTACTTTTTTAGAGTTCAATAATACTCTCCTATTTCCAAAGCTAAGGTATACCACCGAAAACCAGTTTTATAGATTGCGTTTGGGCTCGTAGCCACCTCTTACCAATCTATGTGGTCCTGGTACTTTTCGAGTTTCACAGATACAGTTGTATCTGCCCCGGTGTACATTTTCGAAAGGGCAGATGGCACTATGGACAGTGCCAACCATGAGCCTGGGTAGCCAGATGCAGACAGTCTTCATTCACTCCTCAAACTAAGTAGGTAAGTAACTCTCGGTCACCAGTCAGGCAGGCGCAGTATCTTCTTTTATAGTATGAGGTGAGGGAGCGACCAGGACGACCCCGCGCGGGAACCAATTACTGATTCATCAGTATATGTATGTATGTCTCGCTATGAGTACTCACCGGTCGGGCAGGCGCAGGATCCTGACGAGGTTGGGCGGCAGGCGCGTGCGCACGTAGTGGCTCAGCTTGCCCTTCAAAAGAACCAGCGACTACGGTGAACCGGCCCTTGCAGTCTAACGGGATGGTCTCTAGCATTTGAGCTGGGCTCAGAGCAACCTCTTACTAATCTTTGCTGTCCTGGTACTTTTAGAGTTTCACATATACTGTCGCGTCTGCCCGGTGTACTTTTTGACAGGGCTTTTAGCATCATAGGCTGTGCCTACCACGCCGGGGGGAGGGGGCTTAGTAGCCAGGTGAAGTCAGTCCTCATTCACTCCTCTAACTAAGTAAGTAACACTCGCTTACCGGTCGGGCAGACGCAGGATCCTGACGAGGTTGGGCGGCAGGCGCGTGCGCACGTAGTGGCTCAGCTTGCCCTTCAGTTCTGCCAGCGTCGAGTTGTCGTCCACCAGGATGATCTCCTTCAGGTAGACGAGGGGGGAGGACCACCCACCCAACACATACCATAAGAGCCAACGATACCGGTGAAACGGTCCCGGCAGTTCAACGAGATGGTCTCTAGCATGTGAGCTTGGAGCCACCTCTTACTAATCTATGTTGCCCTGGTACTTCCCTTGAATTCAATGCCTAATACGTACTCTTCTATTTCCAAAGTTAAGGTTGATTACTGGAAAGACAGCATTTGGATTCGTAGCCACCTCTTACTTATCCATTCTGTCCTGGTACTTTAAGAGTTTCACAGATATGTCTCATCTGTCTCGGTGTAGTTTTTTAGGGGCAGAAGGGCACCATAGACTGTACAAAACCACGAATGTCCTGTGTGTCACGGACTGTCGGGACCGTTTCACCAGAGTCGTTAGCTGTTTATGTGATGGTTGACACGGTCTATGTAACATAATGGTGAAGTCAGTCTGATTAGCCAGGTGAAGTCAGTCCTCATTCACTCCTCTAACTAAGTAAGTAACACTCGCTCACCGGTCGGGCAGGCGCAGGATCCTGACGAGGTTGGGCGGCAGGCGCGTGCGCACGTAGTGGCTCAGCTTGCCTTTCAGCTCCGGCAGAGTGGAGTTGTCGTCCACCAGGATGATCTCCTTCAGGTAGACGAGGGGGGAATTCGGATCTTGGCCCGGGTAGCCTGGGGAGGCAGAATATTGTTTTTAATAGATGATTTATGAGTCTACTTCAACATAAGTTACCGTCAGGTGGAGTAAGGTCATTCTGACTGTCTTATATATAAAAATGAAAATAATACAGCTATGTGACATGACTGAGATGGTAACAGACGACTTTCTGTCTACTTTACACTTAACACACTTCAACAATCTAATAACATTTCAAAAATGACAGTTTTGAACCTGTTCAAAAGAAAAAAAAGGGATAAGAACGGCTATTATTCATACAATAATCGTCAAAACAACGAAAATCGAGTGAAGTCGAAAAGTGAGAGTCGAAATAATAATTATTGTGACAGTGGAAAAAACAAAACGAAATTAAAAAAATTGGCCAAGTGCGAGTCGGACCCCGCACTGAGGGTTCCGTACAAATTCTATTTTTGACGTATTAAAAAAACTACTGAACAGATTTCGTTCAAACCAATTTTCGTTGGTAGTTTTTATGGTAATGTACATTATATAATTATTCCAGTTTTATCATCCTCTTATTTTAGAAGTTAGAGGGGGGGGGACACACTTCTTTCCACTTTGGAAGGGTCTGTCACGCAAAGTATTCACTTTAGAAAAAAGTGATATTAGAAACCTTAATATAATTTTTACAGACCTATCCATAGATACCCCACACGTATATGTTCAATGAAAAAAATTATTTCGAGTTTCAGTTCTCACTATGGGGACCGCCCACTTTTTTATTTTTTTTCTATTTTCGTGTGAAAACCTTGTTGCGGTTCACAGAATACATCCACTCACTGAATTTCAATAGTATAGTACTTATAGTTTCGGAAAAAAGTGGCTGTGACAGACTGGCGGACAGACAGACAGACAGACAGACAGACAGACAGACAGACAGACAGACAGACAGACAGACAGACAGACAGACAGACAGACAGACAGACAGACAGACAGACAGACAGACAGACAGACAGACAGACAGACAGACAGACAGACAGACAGACAGACAGACAGACAGACAGACAGACAGACAGACAGACAGACAGACAGACAGACAGACAGACAGACATGACGAATCTATAAGGGTTCCGTTTTTTTGCCATTTTGGCTACGGAACCCTGAAAACAAATCCAATTACATATCTGTTATAAGCAGCTTTGACATGTTTGTTGTCCGCCCTAACTATAACACAACAAGTCTTGAACTTGAATTTGAAATCTCTTAACTTAGTCTCACTAAGTGTTGTCCCTACTAGCGCTGTTGACCGAGCTCCAGAGGTGGAATTCACTAAGCGCAAATGTCATAATCTCACGTTTGTATCAACGGCGACAGTACAAAATTAGTACTAAATTTCTACTGTCAAAGATGATACAACCGTGAGATTATGACATTTGCGCTTAGTGGATCGCCCCCCAGATGGTGCGGACCACCACGGAGTATGCAAGATGATGACCACAGGCGACTCACCAAGCTTCATAGTCCTCCCCGTGGCCCGATCCACGAAGTTGGCTTGTTTGAACCACGGGTTGTCCCTCCTCGCGCTGTTGACCACGCTCCAGATGGTGCGGACGACCACGGAGTACGGAATATAACGACCACAGGTGACTCACCAAGCTTCATAGTCCTTCCCGTAGCCCGGTCCACGAAGTTGGCCTGCTTGAACCACGTGTTGTCTCTCCTCGCGCTGTTGACCACGCTCCAGATGGTGCGGACGACCACGGAGTATGCAATATGATGACCACATGTGACTCACCAAGCTTCATAGTCCTCCCCGTGGCCCGATCCACGAAGTTGGCTTGTTTGAACCACGGGTTGTCCCTCCTCGCGCTGTTGACCACGCTCCAGATGGTGCGGACGACCAAGGAGTATGCAATATGATGGCCACAGGTGACTCACCAAGCTTCATAGTCCTTCCCGTGGCCCGATCCACGAAGTTGGCCTGCTTGAACCACGGGTTGTCTCTCCTCGCACTGTTGACCACGCTCCAGATGGTGCGGACCACCACAGATTATGCAAGATGATGACCACGGTCAACTCACCAAGCTTCATAGTCCTCCCCGTAGCCCGGTCCACGAAGTTGGCCTGCTTGAACCACGGGTTGTCCCTCCTCGCGATGTTGACCACGCTCCAGATGGTGCGGACGACCACGGAGTACGGAATATGATGACCACATGCGACTCACCAAGCTTCATAGTCCTCCCAGTGGCCCGATCAACGAAGTTGGCCTGCTTGAACCACGGGTTATCTCTCCTCGCGCTGTTGACCACGCTCCAGATGGTGCGGACCACCACGGAGTACGGAATATGATGACCACATGCGACTCACCAAGCTTCATAGTCCTCCCAGTGGCCCGATCAACGAAGTTGGCCTGCTTGAACCACGGGTTGTCCCTCCTCGCGCTGTTGACCACGCTCCAGATGGTGCGGACGACCACGGAGTACGGCTCGTTGTGGAATATGATGATCACGGAAGCGGAGGGGAGCTCGGCGTCGTAGACGACGCGCTGGCAGGCTGGGTTGCGGTAGTCTGGGGGGGAGTGATGAGATTAGTACCGCATACGTCATGAAACTCAAAATCTTATTTATTTCATTTAAGTTTCACAGCATACACTTATGAATCGTTAGTTAAATGTCTGAATTGGGTAAAAATCCTATCCCATACATTTTGTACCTACTATCAAATTACTAACACAGCCAGCCTACAGAACGAATTTTGGTGAATTCTCTAGGCATATCTTTTGAATTTCTCTCAAATGCTCGCTAAGGATTCGAGGGCCGCTTGGTAGCTACGCAACTTATTCAGAAGATAGTACATGTTATTAGAACTAATATATGTATTATAACCCTTCGCAACACAACTGGACTTAATTTGTTGGGGGAGTCACCGATTCGATGGGTGCGTCCAGTAAGATTCCATTTTGTGATAATAATTAGAAGCGGTATAATTCCGAAACTTTTGTATTCAGCAATGTGGGTTGAAGGCAAAAAATACATCACGTGATTTTGTCAGTCAGAGTAGGAAAAGATTAGGGTCCCGAAAATTGTATTGCCTGCAGGCTCACTACAGGGTCAACCCGGCTCTGTTATATTTTCTTCCATCCCCTTCCCAGTTCCTATAGCATTCGCCACTGCTTTCATTCACCGTGGTTCGTTGAAAACATTGTGGTTACTACTACGTATAGAGTGGAAATCGCGAAAAAAACTTATGCGTCAAATTGGAAGGAAGGGGGCGGATAATTCAGTGATATTTTTATCTATTTACTAGCGGCCGCCCGCGACTCCGTCCGCGTCGATTTCGATTTCCAATATCCTATGTGTTATTCTGATGTATTTATAAGCTATATTGTGGTAAAGTTTCATTCAAATCCATTCAGTAGTTTTCACGTGAAAGAGTAACAAACATCCATACATCCATGCATCCATACATCCATACATTCATACATACAAACTTTCGCCTTTATTATAGTAGAAGGATTAACACCCCACCATCTTTATTTTTCGTCTTATCATAATGATTGTACCTAGGTACATGTTTTTAAAAGGCTATTCGGCATTTTTTGATTTTTAAAATGGTCAAAAAAGAAAAATAGATGGCAACTTTGTGGTACATGGACCAAAATGCGGGTAAGAATTTTTTTTTTATGGCAGAATCGGCAAACGACCTAGCTGGTCACCTGATGGTAAGCAATCACCGCCGCCCATGGACATCCGCGACACCAGAGGTATCGGTGATGTGTTGCCGGCCTTTTATTGGGGGTTATGGGGGTGTGGGCCTCCGGCACACTCACAAACCAGACGAAACACAATAGTAGATACTATTATTTCACGCTGATGTTATGTGAGAGGGTGGTACGGTAGCTTCCTCAGCCGAGCCGGCCCATTCCATACGGCTGATGACACCTCTATACGTAGTAGTAATACCTCAATGCTTGACAACTCAACACAAGTCATGGCCTGCGGTTTCTCCTTCGACCGATAGCCGCGATCGCTTCCGTGCTAACTCAAATTGTGCGTGAAACGAGCCGCGCTAACATGTTATCGTGTCGTATTGTTTCTGCGGCTACGATACATGCGATTTGCAATACAAAGATTTGTAGATAAGCAATGGTTTTTACGTTTCTTGCAAAGTTTGATTTACAATGTTATCAATTTTTAAGTATTAGGTACCTTTATTACGGAAATCTATTTGACTGCCTCCATGGTGTAGTGGTTGCTGTGCTCAAAACCCTCGGAGATGGGTTTGAATCCCACAGGGAACACTTTCACTTTGTGTTGCTTTTCCCAGTTTGGTTCGGACATAGCAGGTTTGAATCACATGATTTTCCAGAAAGGATTTTGATTCCATGCTTCAGAAGGCCTGTTAAGAAATCTAACAATCACGAACCCATTTCTCCTGTTAATTATTAAAACCAACACAAAGTGCAAGTGCAAGTACCACGTGGGAATCCATCCCACAAGAGAACCTAAATGACAAATTTCAAGTGTAACTTTAGCGGTTTATATTTCTCATACAAAAGGATTTTCCCCCTTATTCCTATTCCCGTGGGAATTTCGGGAATTCTACTCATATTACACCTCTATGGTACCTAAGCTACATCACTTCCATACTTCAAGCACCTATGCCTACGTTTTAGCCATTTAGGCTGTCCTTTGATATGTCAGTTAGTCAGATTCTCTTGGACTTTTATATATATTTAGTAAGAAAAAGATGCAAGAGGAAAGGTGAGCTAAGTATTTCATAGAACAAATCCTACTTTTACTAGACAACAAATATTTTGAAATGAATTCTATGATATAGGTAGATTGTATCAATAACATGAGAACAATATAAATATCTCAGCATAAAGAGCATTGTTTATGAATGATACAAGAATTGTTTCCAATCAAGAAGTAGGTATGTCAACAACTAATTTTGTTTTGTTAGTGAGTCAATAAATATTTCTTTCACATACATTTTGTTAAAAGTCTACACTAATATTATATAGTGGGACAGATTAGTTTTTTATATTTTTCTGTGTAACTAATAAACTCAAAAACTACTCAACCGATTCTAATAATTCTTTCACTGTTGGCTAGCTACACTACCCCCGGTGAACATAGGGTACTTTTGATGGCAAAAATTTGGGGGGAAGGGAAGATATTTATAAAATAAATTACGCACAGGTGAAACTGCAAGCAGAAGGCTAACATTTAATATAAATTTCATCTCATCATCTTTAAGCTTTAGATACTTACATGCAATTTAGTTTCATTGGAAAAAAAATATTTGTTACCTTAGTTTGACTTTTTTTACACATGGATGTTTTATAAACATCCAAGACTTGAATACAAATGCCTATGGAGCTTAACAAGTTAATAAGTTAAACAAATTATGGAATTGTGTAGATTGTTAACTGATGCAAACAGAATTTTATAAAGCAAGAAAGACATCACGCAAGAGAAAGTGATAGCTGTCATTTTATAATTACCATTCTTGATTAAAAATAAGTAAAAAATCATATTCATTTCGATAAGAGATTCATCTCTGGACATTGAAAATGTCAAAGCATTAGAGGGTAACCAGAAAACTCTCATTCGAGATGCTTAAGCGCTGCTCAAATCATAAGAAGCTTTGCGCAAAAGATATCGCATCCTTATTTACTTTGCAACTTCTATAAAACTTTTTTTACATTAATATCTTGAGCCCACGTCTGTCTAAACTTCACACAACCACATTATTTCCTTTATAAGGGCATAAATAACGTAACGGTTAGCAGGGACTGTTAATAACCGATTTAACGAGACCGCGAAGCGACAAAAAAACTTTACCTTTCAAAGTTCTGTTATACGCGATGCGGTCGCTCAGATGCACGTTAATGGCTAATTTCTTCTCTGATTCTTCACCAAGCTTCTTGTCTTCGCCCATCAGGTGTGCCGCTACTCCTCCTTCGCCCAATCCAGGTATAATTCTGGCCTCATCTTCCTGGATTTGTCTTTCATACTCCATCTCTTGTGGGTCCGAGAACGCGGCGCGAGCAGAACGCTTCCCCCCGCGCCATTGCTCGAACATAGCCAGGATAGACACCACCAACACCAGCAGAAGGCATATTTTAAAGACGTGAAAACACTTTCTTACGGGTAATTTGAGCATAATTCGCGAACCGGCGGCGCGACGACACGCTGCGGCGGACCGTGGACAACTGTCGTTTGACTTTGACGTTTCCGCCATGTTTGTTTACAGTGTTTGTTTTTCAAAACAGGAAGGCCGAACGTAAGCAAAACATGCAGCCTTATCGAAAGGAACTTTTTTTTCTATTGTTAAATCCTGTTTGTGATTTTTGCCTTATACTTTCAAAATGTTTATTTTGTATATACTTCATGCTTTCTTCAAGTATATTTTTTACCTGAATTTCTATAATATGACCGAAGGAATAAAATTTCACCTTTGTTCTTTCAACAACAAATCTTAAATATAATAAACTTTATCAATAAATATAGCCGTTATCGCCGACCATGACGATCTTAGGATCAGCTAGTTAAGTTAACTAGCTAATCTATCTAAGATAACCATGCAAGCACGCGCAATGCTTGAAGAAGCGCAAGCACACTGAGTGCATTCTCTTTTCCCTCGATTCGTATAATGCAGTTGGAAGGATGTTGGAAAGTAATAAGCATTAAGGACAATTTTGATCTCTACACTGTACGAAACAAAGTCGCTTCTGTCTATCCTTAGATACAATTGATTTTAACGAGGTATTTTTATCAGATAGTGATTGCAAGGGAAGGAAGGTTTATGTGTTGGTATATTAAAGTGGAGAATCAATGATACACTTTAGTTGCACCGTTGTCGGTTGTCGCCTGTATACACTTAGGTAAATAATAGTTGAATGGAGTTCATCAAAAAAACTGACTCTTCCAGTTAAAACTGATTGTATCAAGTGAAACAAATTAAGTTAATTCAACACACAAGTTTATATTCATAAAAATATAAATACTTTTTACACAATCACTACAGAATATTTCACCTTAAAAATAACTCAAGCAAACATAATTAAACTATCTACCTTAAAAATATAGGATATATGGATAAGATTAGTGGAATGTCAATTAAGTACACAACTTTGAATAGCGACATTACCTTAAATTCATAATACTTTTAAAAAATTAATACAGTTTAAAAATTAGCACCGAAAAATATAAATTTATTTAGTGTACTCATATTATGTAGGTATTATAATAAATAATTAAATAACTGATTTATATTTCATTTTCAAGAGTTTTCAGATCATCATGAATTCATGAGTTATGACAACAGTATTTATTAATTTCTTTGTAAAAAAGAATCTATTTCACAAATAGTTTATTAGAAACTTATCTTTTGTATCGTTTACTAATGAAAACGCAGGCGTCCATTTTATTTTGATACAGCATGTTATAAAATTTTAATAATAAATACATACACTCTCATCAAAATTTCAAACTATGTATGTACCGATTCTACCGTTGTTCATCACACAAACATTTGCCCCCGCGGGATTCGAACCCGCAACCTCGGGTTTCATAGCCAGGGTCTCTGACCACTACCCGTTCAGCCATTAACAAGTTTAGGAACTATTTATTCCCCTCACTATTAACCTTAGCCGTTTCCTTGAACAAAGTATCAGCAGCCACTTGCTGTGACTTCGAAAGCTTTGCTCCTTTCATGTCTAACACTTTGTGGAACTCCGTCAACGTCGATTCTGGTAATAGCTGGGCAAACTGAGCTACAAAACCTTCCAAGTTCCCGTCCAAAGGAGCCATGACTAGTTTCAATATCATTTCAGCTTTCGTCATCAATTTGATGACTACTTTAGTGTACATAGCTGGGGCAGGTCGTTTCACTTCCGAACCGATAGATGGCAACTCCAGCAAAGCTGTTTTAAGCATATGCGTATCAAGAAGTAATTGTTCAGAACCGACGGTTGAAATAGGTTTGCATTTGTAAATATTCTGAATGAACTTTGGTATGAAGGAGTTAGCAAATCTTATGCAGAATTGAGTGAAGTATTTTCTAGAGGAGGCTAGATTGTCGCGTAGGTTGGGCACTGTGTTTTTGAGGTGCATTATAATTTGTGTGACGTAGGAGCTCTGGTCGCCGACTGTGTCGAAGTGGAGCCAGGATATCTTGGTCATGGCCTGCAGGGCTGGCTCGCAGGCTAGTTCTAGGTCTTGCACCAGCATCTGTTGACAAAGAAACAAAATATGTAGTTTATTTCATGCGACATTAATAATATAACCTTCTGGCCGTTTTTCGGCAAAAGCGGTCGATCTTACCATAAGTAAGGTACACACACAGGATAAATTATAGTGCACAAGTGAGTGCGCAAGCACAGGTGCACTCCCTATTCCCTCACTCTTCGCCTTCCGTAGCACGAAGCTCAAGATGAAAATGTTCGGTCACCCATCCGATTACCGGCTCTGACAAAGTTGCTTAACATTAACAAGCGCAGACCGAGCGCGCACCAATTCCGAATCCAAAGGGAGGAGCTTGAGCTAAGTGGAACTTCCACTCGAATGAGCCGCTAGTCTGGGGAAGTACGTCCACCTTTCAGAAGACCACAGTGAAGTAGCAATTCATAACAGTTGTGCTATGTTTCTGCTGGTGAGTAAGGTAGCTAGAGCTCAGTTGGGTACGGTATGGGGTCTTAATGGCAGAGAACGCACCTGCGATACCTCTGGTGTCGCGGATGTCCATGAGCGGCGGTGATCACTTACCATCGCTAGCACTGAAGACTGAAGTTCTTAGATTCTAGGATCCTTGGATCGATGACAATATCTATGGAGCAGCACTTTTGAAGACGCTATATTAATCCCTGCTGGTGAGTAAGGTCGCCAGAGCTCAGCTGCGGAGATGCAGAGAACCGACCTGTATGCAGGTGTTGATCATCTTGTGGAACAGGTCCTGCTCGGGCGCGAGGTCGATCCTGTCCGCGAGCCCGGGAGCCACCTTCTCCCGCAGCTTCTGCTCCAGGTGCACCGTGGTCTCCAGGCAGTACCCACGCGTCGTGATCCTTACTCCCTCACTCTCATAGGTCGGTGACAGCGATCTGACACGACCGTAGATAGATCAGGAGTAACACCAACGGCTTAAAGCGCCTTCCGAAGCCCGGAGGAGCTCGAGTTGAAAATTTTCGGTCACCCATCCGATGACCGGCTCTGACGAAGTTGCTTAACCTTAACAATCTATACGATTCTGCTATGTTTCTGCTGGTAAGTGGTCGCCAGAGCTCAGTTGGGGATGGTGTGGCGACACCTATCTAAATCGCCAAAAAGGATTAGTTCCGACACAACTCAACAGATGGCGCTGAAACACACTCGGATACAAACCTACATCGCGCAAGCAGAGTTTCCGCCGCGACTTAGTATATACTCGGCTACACCAACACAGAGTAGTAAGGACTCTAAGGACCTCGGTCCTCGAGCTAAATCACCTTGGCAAAAGTACTTCTACCTTTGGGGAATGGGTGATTTCCCTATAATAGTATGGGGAGGAGGCAGGTAAAGCATCAGAGAACCGACCTGTATGCACGTGTTGATCATCTTGTGGAACAGGTCCTGCTCGGGCGCGAGGTCGATCCTGTCCGCGAGCCCGGGAGCCACCTTCTCCCGCAGCTTCTGCTCCAGGTGCACCGTGGTCTCCAGGCAGTACCCGCGCGTCGTGATCCTTACTCCCTCACTCACAAAGGTCGGTGTCAGCAATCTGACACGACTGTAGAGACATCAGGAGCAGGACTGACGGCTTAAAGCGACTTCCGAAGCACGGAGGAGCGCGAGGTGTACATTTTCGGACACCCATCCGACGACTGACCTTTGCGAAAGTAGCTTAGCCATAGCAATCTCTACGATTCTGCTATGTGTCTGCTGGTGAGTGGGCGCCAGAGCTCCCTTGGGGATGGTGTGGCGACACCTACCTTCATCGCCACAAAGGAGTAGTAAGTTTCGACACGACTCAACAGATGGCGCTGAAACACACTCGCATACAAACCTAGATCGCGCAAGCAGAGTTTCCGCCGCGACTTAGTATATACTCGGCTACACCAACACAGAGTAGTAAGGACCTCGGTCTCCGAGCTAGATCACCTTGGCAGAAGTACTTCTACCTTTGGGGAATGGGTGCTTTCCCTATAATAGTATGGGGTGAAGGCAGGTAACGCATCAGAGAACCGACCTGTATGCAGGTGTTGATCATCTTGTGGAACAGGTCCTGCTCGGGCGCGAGGTCGATCCTGTCCGCGAGCCCGGGAGCCACCTTCTCCCGCAGCTTCTGCTCCAGGTGCACCGTGGTCTCCAGGCAGTACTCACGCGTCATGATCCTGACTCCCTCACCCTCGTAGGTCGGTGACAGCGATCTGACACGACCGTAGAGAGATATAGAGCAAGACCAAAGGCTAAAAGCGTCTTCCGAAGCACGGAGGAGCTTGAGTTGAACATTTTCGGTCACCCATCCGACGACCGACCTTTGCGAAAGTAGCTTAGCTATAGCAATCTCTGCGATTCTGCTATGTGTCTGCTAGTAAGTAGTCGCCAGAGCTCAGTTGGGGACGGTGTGGCGACACGTATCTAAATCGCCAGAAAGGACTAGTTCCGACACAACTCAACAGATGGCGCTGAAACACACTCGCATACAAACCTACATCGCGCAAGCAGAGTTTCCGCCGCGACTTAGTATATACTCGGCTACACCAACACAGAGTAGTGAGGATCTCAGTCCCCAAGCTAGATCACCTTGGCAGAAGTACTTCTATCTTTGAAGGAATGGGTGATTTCCCTATAATAGTATGGGGTGAAGGAAGGTAACGCATCAGAGAACCGACCTGTATGCACGTGTTGATCATCTTGTGGAACAGGTCCTGCTCGGGCGCGAGGTCGATCCTGTCCGCGAGCCCGGGAGCCACCTTCTCCCGCAGCTTCTGCTCCAGGTGCACCGTGGTCTCCAGGCAGTACCCACGCGTCGTGATCCTTACTCCCTCACTCTCATAGGTCGGTGACAGCGATATAACACGACTGTAGAGAGATCAGGCGCAGGACCAACGGCTAAAAGCGCCTTCCAAAGCACGGAGGAGCTCGAGATGAACATTTTCGGTCACCCATCCGATGACCGGCTCTGACGAAGTTGCTTAACCTTAACGATCTATACGATTCTGCTATGTTTCTGCTGGTAAGTTGTCGCCAGAGCTCAGTTGGGGTTGGTCGGGCGACACCTATCTACATTGCCACAAAGGACTAGTTCCGACACAACTCAACAGATGGCGCTGAAACACACTCGCATACAAACCTACATCGCGCAAGCAGAGTTTCTGCCGCGACTTAGCATATACACGACTACACCAACACTGTATAGTAAGGTCCTCGGTCCCGAGCTAGATCAACGCTCGGCAGAAGTACTTCTATCTTTGAAGGAATGTGTGATTTTCCTATCCTGAACTTCCAGTGGAATGAGCCGCTCGTCTGTGGAAGTACCTCCACCTTACAGAAGACCTCAGTGAAGTAGCACTTCGTAGCTGTTGTGCTATGTTTCTGCCGGTGGGTAAGGTCGCCAGAACTCAGTTGGGGAGGGTTTGCAATACCTCTGGTGTCGCGGATGTCTATGGGCGGTGATTGCTTACCATCAGGTGACTCTCTTGTTCGGTTCTGAAGTTCTTAGTTTCTAGGAACATTGGATCTATGGGGTATCACTTTTTAAGACACTATATTATTCCCTGCTGGTGAGTAAAGTCGCCAGAGCCCAGCTGCAGAGGGTATGGCAGAGAACCGACCTGTATGCACGTGTTGATCATCTTGTGGAACAGGTCCTGCTCGGGCGCGAGGTCGATCCTGTCCGCGAGCCCGGGAGCCACCTTCTCCCGCAGCTTCTGCTCCAGGTGCACCGTGGTCTCCAGGCAGTACCCACGCGTCGTGATCCTTACTCCCTCACTCTCATAGGTCGGTGACAGCGATCTGACACGACCGTAGATAGATCAGGAGTAACACCAACGGCTTAAAGCGCCTTCCGAAGCACGGAGGAGCTCGAGATGAATATTTTCGGTCACCCATCCGACGACTGACCTTTGCGAAAGTAGCTTAGCCACAGCAATCTCTACGATTTTGCTACGTGTCTGCTATTAAGTGGTCGCCAGAGCTCAGTTGGGGACGGTGTGGCGACACGTATCTAAATCGCCAGAAAGGACTAGTTCCGACACAACTCAACAGATGGCGCTGAAACGCACTCGCATACTAACTGCGAAATTTCCATACAAACCTACATCGCGCAAGCAGAGTTTCTGCTGCGACTTATAATATAGTCGAATACTCCAACACAGCGTAGTAAAGGACCTCGGTCCCCGAGCTAGATCACCTTGGCAGAAGTACTTCTACCTTTGGGGAATGGGTGTTTTCCCTACAATAGTATGGGGTGAAGGCAGGTAATGCATCAGAGCACCGACCTGTATGCACGTGTTGATCATCTTGTGGAACAGGTCCTGCTCGGGCGCGAGGTCGATCCTGTCCGCGAGCCCGGGAGCCACCTTCTCCCGCAGCTTCTGCTCCAGGTGCACCGTGGTCTCCAGGCAGTACCCACGCGTCGTGATCCTTACTCCCTCACTCTCATAGGTCGGTGACAGCGATCTGACACGACCGTAGATAGATCAGGAGTAACACCAACGGCTTAAAGCGCCTTCCGAAGCACGGAGGAGCTCGAGATGAATATTTTCGGTCACCCATCCGACGACTGACCTTTGCGAAAGTTGCTTAACCTTAACAATCTATACGATTCTGCTATGTGTCTGCTGGTAAGTGGTCGCCAGAGCTCAGTTGGGGATGTTCTGGCAACACCTATCTACATCGCCACAAAGGACTAGTTCCGACACAACTCAACAGATGGCGCTGAAACACACTCGCATACAAACCTACATCGCGCAAGCAGAGTTTCCACCGCGACTTAGCATATACTTGACCACACCAACACTGTATAGTAAGGTCCTCGGTCCCCGAGCTAGATCACCTTGGCAGAAGTACTTCTACCTTTGGGGAATGGGTGATTTCCCTATAATAGTATGGGGTGAAGGCAGGTAAAGCATCTGAGAACCGACCTGTATGCAAGTGTTGATCATCTTGTGGAACAGGTCCTGCTCGGGCGCGAGGTCGATCCTGTCCGCGAGCCCGGGAGCCACCTTCTCCCGCAGCTTCTGCTCCAGGTGCACCGTGGTCTCCAGGCAGTACCCACGCGTCGTGATCCTTACTCCCTCACTCTCATAGGTCGGTGACAGCGATCTGACACTACCGTAGAGAGATCAGAAGCAAGACCAACGGCTTACGTGCTTTTCGAAGCACGGAGTAGCTCGAGATGAACATTTTCGGTCACCCATCCGACGACCGACCTTTGCGAAAGTAGCTTAGCTATAGCAATCTCTGCGATTCTGCTATGTGTCTGCGTGTGAACAAGGTAGCCAGAGCTTAGTTGCGGACGGTGTGGCGACACCTTTCTAAATCGCTAGAAAGGACTAGTTCCGACACAACTCAACAGATGGCGCTGAAACACACTCGCATACAAACCTACATCGCGCAAGCAGAGTTTCTGCTCGACTACACCAACGCAGTGTAGTAAGGACCTTGGTCCCCGAGCTAGTTCACCTTGGCAGAAGCACTTCTACCTTTGGGGAATGGGTGATTTCCCTACAATAGTATGGGGTGAAGGCAGGTAAAGCATCAGAGAACCGACCTGTATGCAGGTGTTGATCATCTTGTGGAACAGGTCCTGCTCGGGCGCGAGGTCGATCCTGTCCGCGAGCCCGGGAGCCACCTTCTCCCGCAGCTTCTGCTCCAGGTGCACCGTGGTCTCCAGGCAGTACTCGGAGGTCGTGATCCTTACTTCCTCACTCTCATAGGTCGGTGACAGCGATATAACACGACCGTAGAGAGATCAGGAGCAGGACCAAAGGCTTACGTGCTTTTCGAAGCACGGAGGAGCTCGAGATGAACATTTTCGGCTACCCATCCGACGACTGACCTTTGCGAAAGTTGCTTAACCTTAACAATCTATACGATTCTGCTATGTTTTTGCTGGTAAGTGGTCGCCAGAGCTCAGTTGGGGATGTTCTGGCGACACCTATCTACAACCTTACCAATGACTAGTTCCGACACAACTCAACAGATGGCGCTGAAACACACTCGCATACTAACTGCGAAATTCCATACAAACCTACATCGCGCAAGCAGAGTTTCCGCCGCGACTTAGCATATACACGACTACACCAACACAGTAGTAAGGATCTCGGTCCCCGAGCTAGATCTCTCGGTAGAAGTGCTTATATCTTTTAGGGAATGGGTGATTTCCCTATCCTGAATTTCCACTCGAATTGCCGCTTGTCTGTGGAAGTACCTCCACCATACAGAAGACCACAGTGAAGCAGCACTTCGTAACTGTTGTGCTATGTTTCTGCTGGTGAGTAAGGTCAGCTGCGGAGGGTATGGCAGAGCACCGACCTGTATGCACGTGTTGATCATCTTGTGGAACAGGTCCTGCTCGGGCGCGAGGTCGATCCTGTCCGCGAGCCCGGGAGCCACCTTCTCCCGCAGCTTCTGCTCCAGGTGCACCGTGGTCTCCAGGCAGTACTCGGATGTCGTGATCACGCTGGTTATCTTCGCTATCTCCTGCTTTGTGTATCTGTGGGAGGTTCATAGTTGTTATTTGGAGGAACATGAGATCTCGAGTCCACGCATAAGACTTTAAACTTTTGCGTTGCATTACTATGATGATGCAAAATAATGATTATGATGACAATGATGATAAATAATAATGATGATGATGACATTGATAATGAATAATAATGATGATGATGGCAATGATGATGAATAATGATGATGAGCAGAAGCACTGACGTCATCCTTTCAGGGCACGTTTTGGCCGAGGCCGAAGGCGAGACTGATAGTGATGATAAAAATGTTGATGATGATGATGAATGTGTAGATGATGATGATGATGAATAAGTAGATGATGACGATGAATGTGCAGATGATGATGATGTATGTGCAGATGATGATGCTGAATGTGTAGATGATGATGAAATGGAACTCCAGGTTGGGCACGTTTTCGAAACTATGTTTTCCAAAATGGCCGAAGGGGTTCTGGCCGAGACTGATAATGATGACGTCATACCTGCTAGTTCCCCCGGAGTTGCCCGCGGCGTCGTCCTTCAGCAGTGTGTGCAGGTTCGACACCAGGCTAGGCACGTTCTGGCCGAGGCTGAAGGCGAGGCTGGTCCCCCCCTGCGCGCGGGGGAGGGCGGCCTGGAGGACGGACGAGGCGTACTCTCGGAGGTACTTCTGGAAGACTCCTGCTAGTTCTGTGGACGGGGAATGAATGAATGAATTGATTTTTGTTTTGTATATTATTTACCTAAATAAATGCGATGGTGGCTTAGTGGTACGGACGGCGCCTCACATACGTGAGGTCCGTGGTTCGAATCTTTGGATTTTTCGGAATCTATGTGTGGATTTGTGCCATTAGCTCGGCGGTGGGGGAAAACACCGTGAAGAAACCTGCACATTCAGTGATTTCTGACTTTAGTTCAGTTAGATCTGAATGTGTAACCGTGATGCAATCTGTCTGGTTCCCCTCTATGGGTTACGAAGGTCTGCTGGCAGTCGCTTCACTGTAATAACCAGACTCGCCTAATCCAGGATCATGTTTTTTTTTTTTATGTCAGAGGCGGCAGACGAGCTAGCAAGTCTCCTGATGGTAAGCAATCACCGCCGCCCATGGACATCCGCGACACCAGAGGTATCGTTGATGTGTTGCCGGCCTTAACCCCACACCCTCCCCAACTGAGCTCTGGCAACCTTACTCACCAGCAGAAACATAGCACAACAGTTACGAAGTGATACTTGACTGCGGTCTTTTGTAAGGTGGAGGTACTTCCCCAGACGACCGGCTCATTCGAGTGGAAATTCCACAACGCTCTACCTCTTTTAATGGTCAAAGCGGACCCCGCATAGAAACGGGATAAACGGTAGGGAGAACAAGACTAACCGAGCATCGGATCCCCGGTGGTGAGTCTGGCGCACTGCACGAGGCACTTCTTGTAGAACAGGAACAGCTCGCCGCACGACGCGATCACCGCTCCAGACGCGCAGCCCGAACCCACCTCCGACGACTTCGCGTCCTGAGGGGAAGAGGTGGGTTACATTTATGGTAGAAACTACAGTTTAACCTCTTCCCCACCTCTGACGACTTCGCGTCCTGCGGGGAAGAGTTATGTGTTAACATGTATGGTGGAAACACTGGTTGATTACAAAAAAGATGATGATAACGATGATTACGACGATGATGATGGTGATGGAAATGGTGATGATGACGATGATAATAATGATGACAATGATGACGACGATGATGACGATGACGATGATGGTGACTATGATGGTGACTATGATGAAGGTGATGAATTGATGATGATAATAATGACGACGTTGATGATGATGATGATGATGGCAATGACGATGCAGACGATGATCATGATGACCACGACGATGATGTTGATGATGTAGATGATGATGATGATGTTGATGATGACGATGATGATGAAGACGAAGATGATGCTGACAATAATGATGATAATGATGGTGATGATCATGATGACGATGATGATGCATATTACCTGCACAAACCGGTCCATGAAGGAGCGCAGGTTGGCGTCGAGGCTGTGTATGTAGAGCGAGAGCCCTACGGCTCGAAGCACTCGCCAATGGAGCGATGATGATGATGATGATGATAACAATGATGATGATGATAACAATGATGATGATGATAGCAATAACGATGCAGGCGATAATCATGATGACCACGACGATGATGTTGATGATGTAGATGATGATGATGATGATAACAATGATAAAGAATATGATGATGACATTGATGATGACGCCGATGAAGATGATGAATAGTCATCATATATAATATAATTACCTGCACAAACCGGTCCATGAAGGAGCGCAGGTTTGCATCGAGGCTGTGTATGTAGAGCGAGAGGTAGGGCTCGAAGCACTCGCCGATGGAGCGCACCCACGACGAGGGCGCAGCCTCCGCCTCGTCCGGGGCTGCGGTGGAGGCCTCGGAGGGCTCGAATGACTGGGGGGAGGTTAAGAAGAGATGTGTTATTGTGGATTAGGAAATACATAAATAGGGATATTGGCACCAATAGATTCTTTTATTTTAATGGCAGGGGCGTCAATTCAAATATATTTTTTATTCATCAAACATTATACATTGTGTTGAATATCATAACTCAATAGCAAACACGAATAAAATAATACAGTCATACCAAAAATCAAAATAAATTACAATGTCAATATTAATCCGCGATACCAGAGGTATCGCCGATGCGTTGCGGGCATTTAAGACATACACACATCAACAAAATCTAGGGATATCTTAATTAAATATTATAAACTATGTTATATTGTTAATTCTATATTATATTTTTATAAAGTTTATATATCGATTGAAAGGTATTTTATTCTTTTTTTATAAAAAAAATATTTTTATAGAAAAACAAAAGAATGGCAAAAAAATATTGGTAGTTCCATCCGCACGGGAAAAGAGCATGAAAATTAAATTTGTTTTTTTTTGATATTTTACTAAAAAAAGTGATTTTTTTTAATTCTTTTTTATGAAACTTGTTGAGTGTTCCTTTAAGAGTAATGTAACGGCATCATTTGAGTTGAAATGAAATGTTGCGATCCGTGGACTTGTAAGAAAGTGTTTCCTTAGAACGCGTCATTGCCGAGGCCCTAACCACCAACCAAAACATGTTACCAAGGTTTTGGAGCAATTATCGCAGTCTTGGGAATTTGGTTGAACGGCACTAAAACAGAAATCGCATTACTACCCAGACACAGGATCAATTTTTCCAAAAGACTGCTAGAGGACGACCAAACATCACAGCGATGCGACTAGTAAAAAGGCTCCAGGAGGACCATCAGCTGCTGGAAAGCGACCAAACCGTGCAAAGGGGTTTGCATGAAGTGGGTCTTCATGTTGGACAACCGATTCGTGTACGAGCATTGTGATGGGGCAATCGCGGTAAGCGTCTTTCTTGGGCTTAGGACAATTTTCCATGGATTGACGACCCTTGGTCTGTGATGCTGTAAACCGATGACTCCCGCTACAGATTTTATCTAGATTCAAGAAGAACACGCGTTTTGAGAACTCCTGACAGTATTAGCCGTCTGTGACACCCTTAGGAGGTCCACTTATACCAAGGCGGGACAATCATGGTTTTAGGAAGATTTTTTCTGGGTGAACGAACCCGGCCCGTTTGTATCCAGTTCATCATGACTAAGCAAAAACATCTCAAAAAGGTAGTAAAATCTGTCATTGACCTAAACAAAGTCCAAATCATCCAGGACTTTATAACCATGAACGACAGTGCTAATTCCCATGCGGCGCGGTAGGTGCCGGCCGCTCGACGAGACTACGATATCCAAGTTTTGGATTGCTCTGCTCAGTCGTTCGGCTTAAATCCTATCAAGCATGCGTGCGGCATGTTACATCAATGAGTTTTAAGACATTTCCCACCAAATTCCAAGACAGTACAACAACTTCACCATCACTTTGAAAGAGCATGGGGGTCTCATAACGCAACAAGGCCATAACAACTTAATTTTAAGCATTAACAATTGATACTGATGCTATAATAAACGTGAGAGGTGGCAACACTGATTAAATTAATAAAATTGTTCATTTGAATTAAACTTGATCATTTAATTTAAAAAAAAACGCAGATTTTCTACAACACAAATTTACCTAGGGCGATAAAAAGTTAATTATTTTTGAAAATATTATTAAAATCACATTTTTTTTATTTTATTATTAAAAACTATAAAATTCTCTATAATATTTCCATTTACAGTATTAGCAAATTCCTAATAGTATTTAAGATATTTGATGATATGTAGATATCCCTAGATAATGTTGATGTGTGTATCCTCTCCAATTGAGCTCTGGCGACCTTACTCACCAGCAGAAACATAGCAGAACAATTACAAAGATTATTTTTATTTTTGAAGTGCTATTTCACTGTGATAATCAGTACTGGTACTTCCCCAGACGAGCGGCTCATTTGAGTGAAAGCTCCACTACGTTACCTCTCTTAAACTATAAATCCGGTGTACCAGGCTGATAGTAAGATCCGCCATAAGGCCGCTATGGCGAATTCGGCCGTAGATTATCCATAGACAAATTCGGCCGTAAGGTATTATTACTCTTTAGAAACAATCTTACGTCTTTGGCGCTGGACTCGAAGGTATCCTGTTTGTCCAAAGCGCCGGGATCCATGTTCTCTGCCGCGGCTAGATCAGTACCTGAGAAAGTCAAAGTCAAAGTCATTTATTGAAAAGAGCAACTGACAAGTTTTTTGAAGATTCTTCTCAGCAGAAGTACTTCCTTTGCTTCCTGCCTTCCGAATCTGTGGTCGAGTCATGATTACTGTAATTTTTATGACGATTCATAAGTACTTATATTAAGCCCAATTTACTAAATTTAATTTTTTAGCAATTTGATTTTTACAATAATTCTTTTGCACGTCTTATCTTGCTTGCTCGACGAAAACAAGCATACTAGGTTATGGGGTTAAAGGGGTTTTGAAGGGCTAGTAAATTACAAGAAAACATTGTTTGGCAACCATACACAACTGTTTAATATATAATGATGAGTATTCACAGATTTTGGATAAAAGTCAACTAAAATAAGAAATCGCATATGAAAGCTTTCCCCTAAATTTTTTACCAAGGTTTAAATATGATGATGATGACGACGATGATGATGATGACGATGATGATGATGATGATGATGACGATCATGACGATGATGACGATGACGATGATGATGATGATGATGATGACGACGATGGTGATAATGACGATCATGATGATGATGATATTAATCTATTACAATAAAAACGAATGGCAGCGTTAGTGTGCTGTCTGCATCCTCTCAACTAGAAAGCCAGCCTTATTTCGTCACATACCCGTGAACCGCTTGTGCAGCAGCAGCTCGAAGTTGTAAGTCTTCTGTATCGCGTAGAGCAGCAGCTTGACGTCGATCTCGCTGCGACGCGCCGCCATGATGCTGCTCAGCTCCGCCTTCGTGATCTACCGGAGGAAAACCGTCAGCATTAGCGCAGGGAGACCAGGTCACCTGGCAGAAGTGCGTGGCGAGGCGCTCGCTGAGGCGCCAGGGCGGCGGGAGCGGCGCCAGGGCGGTAGGGAGACCAGGTCACCTGGCAGAAGTGCGTGGCGAGGCGCTCGCTGAGGCGCCAGGGCGGCGGGAGCGGCGCCAGGGCGGTAGGGAGACCAGGTCACCTGGCAGAAGTGCGTGGCGAGGCGCTCGCTGAGGCGCCAGGGCGGCGGGAGCGGCGCCAGGGCGGTAGGGAGACCAGGTCACCTGGCAGAAGTGCGTGGCGAGGCGCTCGCTGAGGCGCCAGGGCGGCGGGAGCGGCGCCAGGGCGGTAGGGAGACCAGGTCACCTGGCAGAAGTGCGTGGCGAGGCGCTCGCTGAGGCGCCAGGGCGGCGGGAGCGGCGCCAGGGCGGTAGGGAGACCAGGTCACCTGGCAGAAGTGCGTGGCGAGGCGCTCGCTGAGGCGCCAGGGCGGCGGGAGCGGCGCCAGGGCGGTAGGGAGACCAGGTCACCTGGCAGAAGTGCGTGGCGAGGCGCTCGCTGAGGCGCCAGGGCGGCGGGAGCGGCGCCAGGGCGGTAGGGAGACCAGGTCACCTGGCAGAAGTGCGTGGCGAGGCGCTCGCTGAGGCGCCAGGGCGGCGGGAGCGGCGCCAGGGCGGTAGGGAGACCAGGTCACCTGGCAGAAGTGCGTGGCGAGGCGCTCGCTGAGGCGCCAGGGCGGCGGGAGCGGCGCCAGGGCGGTAGGGAGACCAGGTCACCTGGCAGAAGTGCGTGGCGAGGCGCTCGCTGAGGCGCCAGGGCGGCGGGAGCGGCGCCAGGGCGGTAGGGAGACCAGGTCACCTGGCAGAAGTGCGTGGCGAGGCGCTCGCTGAGGCGCCAGGGCGGCGGGAGCGGCGCCAGGGCGGTAGGGAGACCAGGTCACCTGGCAGAAGTGCGTGGCGAGGCGCTCGCTGAGGCGCCAGGGCGGCGGGAGCGGCGCCAGGGCGGTAGGGAGACCAGGTCACCTGGCAGAAGTGCGTGGCGAGGCGCTCGCTGAGGCGCCAGGGCGGCGGGAGCGGCGCCAGGGCGGTAGGGAGACCAGGTCACCTGGCAGAAGTGCGTGGCGAGGCGCTCGCTGAGGCGCCAGGGCGGCGGGAGCGGCGCCAGGGCGGTAGGGAGACCAGGTCACCTGGCAGAAGTGCGTGGCGAGGCGCTCGCTGAGGCGCCAGGGCGGCGGGAGCGGCGCCAGGGCGGTAGGGAGACCAGGTCACCTGGCAGAAGTGCGTGGCGAGGCGCTCGCTGAGGCGCCAGGGCGGCGGGAACAGGGAGCCCAGCGAGTCCTCGAAGGCCAGCAGGTGCTTCTTGAGCCAGGCGTAGCGCCGCTCCACGTGCGACACCCACGCGCACTCCTGCTCCGCAGAGAACAGGTGCTGGTACTCCTGCAACGTTTATTTTATAATTAGGAAAAATTAGGAAACTGTAATTTCCACAAACTCTACAAGTTCAAATACATTATTATTATTTCTGGAAGCGATTCATTGAGTGTGCATGTGAAAGCGCGCGCGGTGTTTGTTTGCGTGTGCGTGCGTGTGTGTGTGCGTGTGGGTGTGTGTGTGAGTGTGAGTGTGCGTGTGAGTGTGCGTGCGTGCGTGCGTGCGTGCGTGCGTGCGTGCGTGCGTGCGTGCGTGCGTGCGTGTGTGTGTGTGTGTGTGTGTGTGTGTGTGTGTGTGTGTGTGTGTGTGTGTGTGTATTAGTCACACGGTACCTGCAGCTGCATGTCGATGAACCATGTGAGCAGCTGTTTCTTGACGCGCGGCTCGAGGATGTCTACCACTGCGCACGCTTCTGATAGCGTTCGGTGCGACACGGCTGCTTTGCCGCCTCCTGAACAGAGAATGAACATAGTTTAGTCTGTTACTTTGATACGTTACAAGGGATCATATTGAAAGTTTCGGTACCCAAAAAATAAACTATCTCCGTGGAAGTGATTAGAGCGCTTCAGTCAAAATCCACCGGGGTCGTGGATTCGAAAATCTTTCTTTTGTGTTGGCTTTCCTTGTTTGGTAAGGAAATTGCAGACTTGAATTGCTTGAATCACTTGATTTGTTCGGTAAGAATGATGGTACCGTGCTTCGGAAGGCACGTCAGTCCCGACTATGATCCAAACTGTTTGGTTTTCCTTTCTATAAGGGAGGTCAGACATCAGTCACTCTACTGGTACTGGTCAATTCAGGATCATAGTCGCAGCGTACCCTGGGCTCCGAGATTTTGGCCGAGGATGCAACCGGGAGAGGCGCTAGAATCTAGCGCATCCTAGGCCTTCTAGGTTGCATCCTAGGCCGCACTACCGGTTAGAATGATGATGACGAAAACTGTGCCTATGCACAGTTTGTGCAAGTGGTTAAGCTTTAAACAGCAATTTTAAACTTTTTAAAGTTTCATTCTAGCAACTGTGTTACAAAGAAGTGAAGAGAGTGAGAAGATGTACGTTACCAGTAAAAGCCAGCTTGAAGTCGTCCAGTATCTGCGTGGCCAGCGTGGCCCGGACGGCGTGCGCGGCGTCGCGCAGGGCGCTGAGTAGATGAAGGACAGAAGTAACGACATGACTCGAAGTGTTACACACCGGTGAAGACCAGAAGGAGCTATATGACTCAAGTGCTTCATACCGGTGAAAGCCAGAAGGGGCAAATCCCACCACCACCCATGGCCAAACCAACCTAGGTTATATTGGCCGAATCGCGGGAGATGCGCGCGGATATTGCGTGTGGCTAGGCACTCTGCACTCCACCGCGCCGCAATTCTTGACTCCCTACAAGTTTCTCTACATCCTTGTCCCTATGCAGCATTCTCCCCCTTCTGGGGCTGCTGACTCCTGCTCCGGGCGGTTCCGTGTCTTGTGCCAGTCGTGCGCGAAATCCCGTAGCCTTCGTAAGTTCCCCTTCGACGAATCGAGATCGGGGTACCAAGCGGGGCCGGTACCAAGCATTCCTTCATCACGATCCCCTGCAGCAGCTCCTGGCGTATACTGTCATACAGCAGACAGTACCACAGAACGTGGTGCCTGAAGCCAGAAGGAGCAATGAGACTCGAAGTGCTACATACCAGTGAAGGCCAGCTTGAAGTCGTCCAGTATCTGCGTGGCGAGCGTGGCCCTGACGGTCGGCGTCGCGCAGGGCGCTGAGTAGATGAAGGACAGAAGTAACGATATGACTCAAGAGCTACATACCGGAGAAGACCAGAAGGAGCTCTATGACTCAAGTGCTTCATACCGGTGAAAGCCAGAAGGGGCAAATCCCACCACCACCCATGGCCAAACCAAGCTAGGTTATATTGGCCGAATCGCGGGAGATGCGCGCGGATATTGCGTGTGGCTAGGCACTCTGCACTCCACCGCGCCGCAATTCTTGACTCTCTTCAAGTTTTCTCTATATCCTTGTCCCTATGCAGCATTCTCCCGCTTCTGGGGCTGCTGACTCCTGCTCCGGGCAGCTCTCCGGGCGGTTCCGTGTCTTGTGTCAGCCGTGCGCGAAATCCCGTAGCCTGCGGCAGATCCCCTGCAGCAGCTCCTGGCGTATACTGTCATACAGCGGACAGTACCACAGAACGTGGTGCCTGAAGCCAGAAGGAGCAATAAGACTCCAAGACCTACCAGTGAAGGCCAGCTTGAAGTCGTCCAGTATCTGCGTGGCGAGCGTGGCCCGCACGGCGTGCGCGGCGTCGCGCAGGGCGCTGAGTAGATGAAGGCCAAAGGAGCGATATGTCTCGAAGTGCTAAAAATGTCCTCGCGTCTGGACTTCACTTCCAATTAACATCAGGTGGAGTGGGGTCATTTGCCGGGCTTAATATAAAAAAAAAAGTGCTACATACCCGAGAAGACCAAAAGAAGCTATATGACTTGAAATGCTTAATTATTTAGGTACTTACTCCTGTGGCTCAGCGATCCAAAGTGTGCCTTGGCCTTCGATAGAAGACAACGCCACCTATCTTGTGGTGTTTCTCGTCAGTCTCCCGATGAAGGCTAGAAGTAGCCATATGAAAGTGCTACATACCAGTAAAAGCCAGTTTGAAGTCGTCCAGTATCTGCGTGGCCAGCGTCGCCCGGACGGCGTGCGCGGCGTCGCGCAGGGCGCTGAGTTGATGAAGGCCAGAAGTAGCGACATGACTCCAAGTGCTACATACCGGAGAAGACCAGAATGAGCTATATGACTCGATATGCTTACTTACTTACTTCCTTCTTTTTCACTCGTGTGGTGGGAGGGACTGGAACTCGTGCCTGGCGGGTGCCTGGCGAATGTTTCCCGCCAGATTAAAGCCAGAAGGAGCGATATGAGTCCAAGTGCTACATACCGGTGAAGGCCAGAAGGAGCTATATTACTCGAAGTGTTACTAAAAATGGAAAAATTGGCGATTTTAAAAGAACAACTATCGAGTTACTTGCCGCTTCTACTCAAAAGATGACTGCTTCCCGAAGTCGGTGGTAGAATCCTAGGGTAATGTAATTTTTTTTTTGTGCGTGCCTATTTGAAGCCTAGGTAAATAAAGAACTTCTTAATTGATCGATTTTTGATTGATTAAGTTCCACATACCGGTGAAGGCCAGCTTGAAGTCGTCCAGTATCTGCGTGGCGAGCGTGGCCCGCACGGCGTGTGCGGCGTCGCGCAGGGCGCTGAGCTCGCGGATGTCGCGGTACGACTCAAAGTGACATACCGGAGAAGACCAGAAGGAGCTATATGACTCGAAGTGCTTACTTACTTACTTAGTCGTGTGGCTCAGCGACCCAAAGTGTGTCTTGTTCTCCGATAGAAGGTAACGCCACCTACCTCGATCCTTTTTTTTCGCAGGGAAACACTTTTCTGTGCTATAACTGCAGGCTAGCTACACCTGCAGTCGTGTGTAGGGCTCGGGACTTCGTCCCACTATCTACTAAAACCCTGCGGTTTTCTTTTCACCCGTGTGGTGGGACGGACTGGTTCTCGTGCCCGGCGGGTGCCTGGCGAATGTTTCCCGCCAGATGAAAGCCAGAAGGAGCGATATGAGTCCAAGTGCTACATACCGGTGAAGGCCAGAAGGAGCTATATTACTCGAAGTGTTACTAAAAATGGAAAAATTGGCGATTTTAAAAGAACAACTATCGAGTTTCTTGCCGCTTCTACTCAAAATATGACTGCTTCCCGAAGCCGGTGGTAAAATCCTTGTGTTATGTATAAGTCCATTTTTGAAGCCTACGTAAATAAAGAACTTTTTAATTGATTGATTTATTTTGATTAAGTGCTTCATACCGGTGAAGGCCAGCTTGAAGTCGTCCAGTATCTGCGTGGCGAGCGTGGCCCGCACGGCGTGCGCGGCGTCGCGCAGGGCGCTGAGTTGATGAAGGCCAGAAGTGACGATATGACTCAAAGTGTTGCATACCGGGGAAGGCCAAAAGGAGCCATATGACTAAAGTGGCCAGAAGGAGCAAATCCCACCACCACACATGGCCAAACCAACCTAGGTTATATTGGCCGAATCGCGGGAGATGCGCGCGGATATTGCGTGTGGCTAGGCACTCTGCACTCCACCGCGCCGCAATTCTTGACTCCCTACAAGTTTCTCTACATCCTTGTCCCTATGCAGCATTCTCCCCCTTCTGGGGCTGCTGACTCTAGCTCCGGGCAGCTCTCCGGGCGGTTCCGTAGCCTTCTGAAGTTCGCCTTCGACGAAACGAGATCGGGTAACCAAGCGGGGCCGCATTCCTTCATCGCGATCCCCTGCAGCAGCTCCTGGCGTATACTGTCATACAGCGGACAGTACCACAGAACGTGGTGCCTGAAGCCAGAATGAGCAATGAGACTCGAAGTGCTACATACCAGTGAAAGCCAGCTTGAAGTCGTCCAGTATCTGCGTGGCCAGCGTGGCCCGCACGGCGTGCGCGGCGTCGCGCAGGGCGCTGAGCTCGCGGATGTCGCGGTACGACTCGAACTGCTGCATACCGGAGACCAGAATGAGCTATATGACTCGAAGTGCTTACTTACTTACTTAGTCGTGTGGCTCAGCGACCCAAAGTGTGTCTTGGCCTCCGATAGAAGATAGTGCCACCTACCTCGATCCCCTGCGGTTTCTCGCCAGACTCTCGATGGCCAGAAGGAGCGATATGACTCGAAGTGCTACAAACCAGTGAAGGCCAGAAGGAGCTATGTGTCTAAGAGTGTTATATCCAAAATTTTACGTATCGAGTTTCTCGCCGCTTCTCTTCGATAGATGACTGCTTCCCGAAGTCGGTGGTAGAATCCTAGTGTTATGTATAAATCCATTTTTGAAGCCTGCGTTAATAAAGAACTATTTGATTGATTGAGTGCTAAATACTGGTGAAGGCCAGAAGGAGCGACGCTACATACCAGTGAAGGCCAGCTTGAAGTCGTCCAGTATCTGCGTGGCGAGCGTGGCCCGGACGGCGTGCGCGGCGTCGCGCAGGGCGCTGAGCTCACGGATGTCGCGGTACGACTCGAAGTGCTGGAGGACCTGCGGACAAACATTTTGTGTTGGCTATGTTGTTAGAAAAGTAAAGGATAGTAAAGTATCAGCCTATTAATGTCCCACTGCAGGGCAAAGCCCCCCATCATTTGAAATCATGTTTTGATTACAAAGATGGTTTTTAGCTTAATCACCACGCTCGCCAAATGCGGGTTTGTGATCACAAACCCCGACTGTGTTCAGAAAAAACGACACAAATTTCGCACGGCCCGGGGATCGCAACAGAATCTCGAGACCTCGGCTCGGTACTTAAAGTGCGTGTGTGTGATTTGGTCCTTCAAGCCGGATAGAATTGGTCTTTCGAGCCGGATTTTTGGTCCTTCGAGCCAGATAATGTGTGACCTACCTCCATAATAGCCTGCATGGGCAGCACCAGCTCCTTGTACTGCCTCGCCGCGGTCATTCGTCGCAGCGTGTGCACCCCGCCCGCCAGCATGTGCAGATGGTTGAGGGCTGTGATGGCGGCGGTGAGGTTCCACTTGGCGCAGTCCAGCTGCTTGATCTTACGGACTAACAATTGGTCCTTCGAGCCTGATATTTGGTCCTTCGAGCCGGATATTTGGTCCTTCGAGCCAGACACTAACCTCCATGATCGCTTGCATTGGCAGCACCAGTTCCTTGTACTGCCTCGCAGCGGTCATTCGCCGCAGCGTGTGCACCCCGCCCGCCAGCATGTGTAGATGGTTGAGGGCTGTGATTGCGGCGGTCAGGTTCCACTTGGCGCAGTCTAGCTGCTTGATCTCGCTGACTAACATTTGGTCCTTCGAGCCAGACATTTGGTCCTTCGAGCCTGACATTTGGTCCTTCGAGCCGGATATTTGGTCCTTCGAGCCAGATAATTGGTCCTTCGAGCCAGACACTAACCGCCATGATAGCCTGCATGGGCAGCACCAGCTCCTTGTACTGCCTCGCTGCCGTCATTCGCCGCAGCGTGTGCACCCCGCCCGCCAGCATGTGTAGATGGTTCAGGGCTGTTATAACAGCAGTCAGGTTCTACTTGGCGCAGTCCAGCTTCTTGATCACGCAGACTAACAATTGGTCCTTCGAGCCGGACATTTGGTCCTTCGAGCCGGACGTTTGGTCCTTCGAGCCAGACATTTGGTCCTTCGAGCCGGACAATTGGTCCTTCGAGCCAGATAAAGTATCACCTACCTCCATGATAGCCTGCATGGGCAGCACCAGCTCCTTGTACTGCCTGGCTGCGGTCATTCGTCGCAGCGTGTGCACCCCGCCCGCCAGCATGTGCAGATGGTTCAGCGCCGTGATGGCAGCGGTCAGGTTCCACTTGGCGTAGTTCAGCTGCTTCATCACACACTAACAAATGGTCCTTCGAGCCGGATATTTGGTCCTTCGAGCCGGACAGTTGGTCCTTCGAGCCTGACATTTGGTCCTTCGAGCCAGATAATGTGTCACCTACCTCCATGATAGCCTGCATGAGCAGCACCAGTTCCTTGTACTGCCTCGCCGCCGTCATTCGCCGCAGCGTGTGCACCCCGCCCGCCAGCATGTGTAGATGGTTGAGGGCTGTGATGGCTGCGGTCAGGTTCCACTTGGCGCAGCTTGATCTCGCTGACTAACAATTGGTCCTTCAAGCCGGATAGTTGGTCCTTCGAGCCATACAATTGGTCCTTCGAGCCGGATAAGTGGTCCTTCGAGTCAGATAATGTGTCACCTACCTCCATAATAGCCTGCATGGGCAGCACCAGTTCCTTGTACTGCCTCGCTGCGGTCATTCGCCGCAGCGTATGGACCCCGCCCGCTAGCATGTGCAGATGGTTCAGGGCTGTGATGGCAGCGGTCAGGTTCCACTTGGCGCAGTCCAGCTGCTTGATCTCTGAGGTGATCTCGCGAACCATGCTCTCGCTTCGTTCGGCTTTCTTGTTTATGTCTGCCACCTATGACAAAAAGAACCGAATACGTTTGTCAGTGATTTTAAACTATAGGGATATGTAAATTACTAGCGGCGCGTCCGCGCTTCGCACAAGTAGGCAAAACTGTACAAAATTTTACTAAGTAAAAGCCTTTTGATACTCGTTGAAAATGTAGCTTTCGAATGGTGAAAGCAGTTTTATAATGGTCCAGTAGTTTTTGAGCCTATTTAAACAAGCAAACAAAGTTTTCCTGTAAAATTATAGATAGTCAGTACCAGCAGTTTCAAGTGCCTGCTTAAGCAAGAAATCATCATTCTTATAGAGACAGCCAATAAATTCCCACACCACGGAGTCTTCAACATTTCAATAAAACGTTTCCATTTATAAAGAATTTTAAATTAAAATTCACAGTGCATAATCTACAAACATACCTGCAGTGCCAACTCGCCGATACATCGCTGTGCATCCACTAGAGCCTTTTGTCCTGCTTCCCTCTGCTCCGCTTGTGCACGAACCAGCCTTCTTATATCATGCTCCACACCTGGAGAATTCAACAATATTAATAATTTAAGATTTAAGATTCTGATGAATTAACAAAAGTTTTATTGATTTGTTGTCCCAAAAATATTCATAATTTATCATTTGTTTGAATTAACACATATTTTATTGATTTGTTGTCATACAAATCTTAGCAATACCTTTACAAAACGTTTTTTATAAACAAGATATATTGGAATTGCTCCCCGTCCTAACCAATCGCAGGTTAGCTGACGAGGCTTGACGCGAGCCGAAACGTCTGGCGCTTAAGTGAGCAACGGTGGCCACCGCTAGTCTCGTTCTCAATAATCCCTCTTCCTGTCTTGCAATGGGCCCGGATTTGCTCGGTGAAGCCATTGACTGCTGAGTTCTACACCTACCTATGTAGCTAAAAACCTAGTTGATTGGATTCATTGATAAATTAATGAAGAACAAGAAAAATACATCTGATTTTCTCACCTAAAATCGTCTTGCAATCCCGGCAAGCACACAAAAATATTACAGCTGAAAGCTTTCTTCGTCAAATGGACTAACGAAGACGTACATAAATGTTCAAATTGAACCAGTAACTCCTGAGATTAGCAAGTTCAAACAAACTCTTTAGCTTTTCTATATTATAGATATCAATTAAAAATAAGTCACCCTGAAGCCTAAACTCGCATCTCGCTGCAGCACTCTCCACTCCAGAGAGGGACTGCTCCGTCGGAAACACCCGGTTGATGTATGCCACTGCGTCAAACTGAAAATAAATGGAGCAAGAGCCAAGTAAACATTTGTTTTTGTCAATTTTAAGAGACTATAGGGTTGATCAATAGCAATAATTGAGTTTATTAATAATAGGAATGCTATTTCAAGATATGAATGACTTCCTATTTATTTTTTCATTACATGGGGGCATGGAAGTAGCAGATTTCAGGTGCAGAATACATTTACATTGTACCAAAATAAAAAATGAGGCAATCACAATCCGAACTACAAGTCCAATTATATTGTTTATTAACAACAGTAAATGTGAAGAAGGCATTTGTGTGACTTCTTAAATGATGAACAAACTCAAAAAGTTAACAAATTGCTATAAAATCATGCTGTAACTTAATAAAATTAGGCAGAAATATTACTGTTAGCGAACCTACCTCATCACTATCAAATTGCTCGGTCCCGCCCATCAACTCCTCGATACGGCTGAGCACAGAGCTCGGCAGATTAATCTGCACCTCCGGCCCGCTGTCCTTGTCGTCCAGGATGTCTGAAGAATCCATTTTTATTCACTAATTTCATAAATAACAAAAAGTTTATCACGAAACCATGACACCGATGACACGAAGTATCGAATCGAATTATGACAACTGTCAACATGACGTTTAGGTTTATTTTTTATTTTAAGGCAAAGGACTTTTGAAATATAATGTAATACGTGAAATACTCACTGCGAAAACCATTCAAATAAACTATTTTATTTACTTTACAGAGTTTTCAAACTAAAGTTATAGGTTAAAATTTTAACTAAAAGACTTGTTTTAATTTATCTGATACAGGCATTATGGACGTTTTTTACTGTTAAAAAGTTGACGTCTGTTAATTTTCTCTGTACCCTTGAAATGTGACGTACTGTCTATCTATTTCCACAACACTCCCTCCATATACAAGTGCAGTAGTCCCTTTTCAAACTTGTTTAGAGTATTTTTACTATAAAAAACTAAATGTTGTCTAATTTGTCAATAGTTATATTTTATACCTACCCACAATAAAATCCAATAAGAATAATTTTCTTAATGGATGGTTTACAGACACATAGTGGAATTTTTCGCTCTGAACGTCTAATTAGAACTGACGGCTGCTCAGCAAAGTGACATCAATTTTATGCAGTTTTGGCTAAACAAATATTTGCCTATGACGTGCCGCGGGTGACATTGGAACCGCGCACACCATCGACTGGTGAATGTCTCCGCGACACACCGCGATAGTGCATTGTTTCTTTTCTTCAGTCACCGCCGGACCGCCATCGTTGCCGGCGGCGAGATGCCCCGTACCGTGTGAACCGTGATCTCGTAAACACTAAATAAAATAGTGGTAATAGTGCTTTTATAGTGTTGTGAAGTGACCAGTGACCACAGTGAACAGTGATCATGGCGCGGCTAACCGAGGAGATGGTGATTGCTCGGTCAAAACAGTCGGATTTGACCGCGATCAAGAAGCTCAACTGCTGGTAAGTCACATTCAATGTGGATAGTCAATTTTGCGTTCGTGTTGTATTGTTGGTGTAGCATATCGTCGAGAAATAGAAATTTACAGGAAAATCCATTTTTTTTTCAAATGTTTGATCTGTAGGGCGAAGGAGTAGAAGTTATAGGTCCATGGTGAATCATGGTACACAAATGTCATGGATTCTGTCATCGTGATGAAATCTGATCTTACTTTGAGCTAAATAAAAAGTCACGGTTTTCTAAGTGGAACAAAGTGCTTTGTGTCTCGAGTCTTTGTACAAAGTTGGGTAGGAAATGGATGTCTTCAGAGGGGGTTTATGCATAAAAAAATTAAAACAATAACATTCAACCATGTTGGTAAAAAAATATTGTTTTGTTGACATTACAAAAAAGTACTAGCTCATTCTATTTAATTGGAAATTGTTCAGGTTTGAAATCCAATAAGCTATTGTTAGCTATAGTTAACCTATTCTTAATATTGAATAGTTATTAATAGATAGCGGTTTATCGCTTTTATTAATTAATCTCTTATCAACCTAGATCGAGACCTTATCAGTGTATAGTAGTAAAACCATAGCTGATCTAGTAGAAACTTTGTGTAATAATAAAAATGATAATCTGACTGAAACTATAAAAAAAAATTTTTGACAACCCACTTAGTGAAATGTTCAAGAAGTTTCCTATTAGACCTAGAGGATGCTGGTTCAATCCCTGAACAGGACAAAAATTTGTGTGCATGAACTGGTCTGTTCGTACTGTTCTGGGTTTTGTATGTACCTATCTATTTAATTATATTTGTAATAGGTACCTCTGTTGATTCTGATGTTGATGTCTGCAGCACGGAGCCAGATCAATGTATGTGATGTTATGAAATATTTATTAAATTTTTTACTTACCTACTTAAGAAAGTGGGTATCATGGTATCATCAGTTATGTACTCAATATGTATATTGGTATTTGTTTAACTGTTTTATTGGTACAATGTAAGCTACCTATCAAATAACAAAGTAAAATGTACCTACTTCTATCACTTACCTTACACTTATTTGAGTTAGACATACAATAAATACCTAAGTAAACATTAGTTCAGAAAATACACTGAGATTAATGTTTAGTACACAAACCAAGCAGATGTTATTCTAAAAACTTTATAATTAATCTGATTGCATTACTCTTATTAGAAAGAAGCCATTTTAAAATTAACTAAAATAAAAATTAAATATTATTTTCTTTTACTTTAGACATAGGACCTGCGCCAAGGTAATTACTTATCCCTGAAGTATCAATTTGATAATACCTATATCAATTAAAAATATCAATACCTAATTATTGACTGTTTCTTATGATAAGAATTGCAACAACTGGTTTTTCTTCCAATGTTTTTTAAGTATGTTCCTACCTATAATATTTTGCTTTTAAGGCATGGCACGGCACAATTCAATGCATAATGTATTTGGCATAATGTGTAGTTGTATAATAACATAGTAGCCATATTGTTATTGTATCAAGTATAGCTATGTGGGAAGAATAAATTTTCACATGCACAAGTAACGCTATAAACTAGAAATGGTGATTATAAACTTTCTTTCAAATTTATGCGAATACACAAAAGATCTCATGTCTGGTTGTAAAACACAGTAGGTCAAGCCATATTATAAGCATTAATAAAAATTTACTTTTCATACTCTTATCTTATCTTAACATATACTACAATAATTACCTACATACCTACTGTCTTAATAAGGATAAATAATATTATGAATCAAGTTTTATCTTTCACGACAAGTGAATAGTAGGTATCTCTTTAAAAATTTAAGTCATTTAAGACAACCATTACCTATGACTATTGACTACCCACTTGGTGTAATGGTCAAGAAGTTGCCTATTAGACCAAAAGGTCGCAGGTTCGATGCCCGCACAGGACAAACATTTTCAATCAAGATTTGATTAAATTACGAGACTGCTACTCAACTGTGGACAAAAGACATTGTGTCATTACAATATACCGAGTGAGTCATTATTACAGCATGGTATTACACAGTCGCTGGCTTATTGGAATCTTGTTAGAGAGCAATGCTCTTAGATTACTGGGCTGGATGGATGGATGACTACGGTGTAATGACATTTTGAACAATAGGTTAAGGTTTGGTGTTATAAATATAGGTTGAAAATAAAAGTGCATACCTAACACAAAGTTTTACTTATCGTTCGATATGTACTATGCCATTATCGATAGGAAAGTAGAAACACCTAGTCTCCCGGGTTCGAATTGCGGAAATAATGTTGTGTTGTGTTGGATAGTTAATTGGACAAGGAAGACTTTACTTAACAGTACCCATAACACTACGATTACGTGTGCGGAATTGGACACCCAAAATCCACGCGGGCGGCCGTTAGTTTTACATATAGAATTTACGCGTAAGTCTAGTATCTATACGTAATATATACGTAATGCGTCTCTTAACTGTCTAGGTAGGTAAGATAAACGTGGCATTTGTGCTTACGCAGATAGCGAATGCAAACAAAACAAAATACCAACCTACTGCATTGGTCTTTACATACATACCTATCTACATTGCAAATAACAGCTTTGTTTACTTGATCCGAGATAACTGCAATGTGTTAGCCGTTATTACGCACAAAATTATGATTTCTTAGCGTCATCAGCTTTTCATAGGCCATTGCTGGACTCCAGCCGGCTTGCTGGGCAGCAGGTTGGTGACCGACCGCTGCTGGGTTAACAATAAATCCCTTATTTGCACCCAAAAATCATCTAGGCCTACCTTACTTAAATATGTACATATACCTAAACGTTTTTAAGGTTTAGATCAGTTTCACATTTTATTGTCCTATGTTGCATGCAATAAATACAATAAATAAATAAATAGGTGGTACGGTCACACACACTACACAAGCACAGTTCTGATTGATCGTCGTTATTCACCCAAAGAAGTAACACAACATTGTATACCTGGGTCTGATGTGCTAATAGCTAGGTATAATACGGTCGCCAGAGCTCATTTGGGCATGGTATCGGGGTCTTAAAGGCAGGCAACTCATCTACGACTCTTGTGTGGTCGTTGATGTCCATGGGCAGCGGTGATCACTTACCATCAAGTGATCTTCTTGTTCGTTTGCCTCACATGAAAAACCTAAAACAACTTATAGGCATTCCGATGTGTATAATGTATGTTACTGAGTCTTAACAGTCCGAATAAGGCGATTCAATTATACAAGCTTGCCCACGCGACTCGGTACGTAAATATTACATAGCTAGCAGTAACTAGTTATTATTCATCGCAAGGCTGCCTGCGCAATGAACAATTATTGAGCGATTGATATACGTGTTGTATTATGTTAACAAATATAAAATATAACTCAACCAAATAATCATTTTTTAAGAGAGGTAGAGCTTTGTGGAAATTCCACTCGAATGAGCCGCTCGTCTGGGGAAGTACCCCTCCACCTTACAGAAGACCGCAGTGAAGTAGCACTTCGTAACTGTTGTGCTATGTTTCTGCTGGTGAGGTAGGTTGCCAGAGCTCAGTTGGGGAGGGTATGGGGTTAAGGCCGGCAACACATCAACGATAACTCTGGTGTCGCGGATGTCCATGGGCGGCGGTGATTGCTTACCATCAGGCGACCCGCTAGCTCGTTTGCCGCCTCTGACATAAAAAAAAAAACAATAATATCGGTACACAAAGTTAAGATTATTTACAACATTATATTCGTTCAAAAAGTCGATACATTCAAAATGGCATAAAGATCGGTTCAGTTCAAACGTCAACCATATGGAGTCCGATTTTTATCGCCAGTAACTGCCTTCCGAATCGGTGGTAGAGTCCTCATTTTGTAACTTTCTGACAATTCATAAGTGCTTCTTCTATGAAGCCTGTTTTGAAAACGAATATCTTGAGTTTGATAACCTACTATATTGTACACTGGCCTACAAGCCAAGTAACATTTGAAGAAACACGCTTTATGTATATTTAAGCTCAGTCGACTAGCAATATTGGTTTCAAAATCCAATTATATCAAGCGACCAGGGCATGGCCGAACTGTTTTCCATATTTAACTACGAATACGACCTTATACGTATGTGGCTCTCGCCAAATTGGTCTGATATGGTCTATGGTCATGTGTCAGACAAGATAGGCATCGGAATGACAAAGTTTTAGTCATAGTAGGTAAATGGATTGGCAGTATATTCTTTGATGATAGGTAAAAATAATTGGCATTTTTCGTTGTCTACACTCTACACTATTGAATAATATTTAAGGGTAAAGATTTCCTATGTTGTATCGAATAAACTCAAAAACTACTGGACCGATTTCAAGTATTCTTTCACTGTTGGCTAGCAACACTAGCCCCGGTGAACATAGGGTGAAAGAACGGGCTCTCCTATCTAATCCTAATTTTCAGGTTTTGTTCGGACTATTAAGTATCTAGATGCGGTTTATCTAAAGTTTGCACAAAATCGGTAGAGTTTTTCTTCGTTTACCACACGTTGCGAAGCACGTACCGGGCAGCTAGTTATTCATGTAAGGTGTAATATAAACAAACTATGACGAACATTTTTAACGAAGGGCATAAATAACGTAGCGTCATGGCAGTTCTTCCAGGCCTTATTAGGCGTTCATCGGGCGACCGAGTGTGGGCGACTCTTGCGCAGGGCCGCCGCGAGCGAACAGATTAATGTGCACTTACTCCTTAGCGGGCGGATTCGGCGAGCCTGTTCAAAATTTGGAATGGTTTAGCAAGATTGAACAAAGGAGCAGTTTATTCGCAAAACTTAAAGTAAATCGTGAGTTAAATGTAACTAGTTGACATTTACCTACTTGACAATTAAAGTAAAGAACAGAGGAATGCCGATTATCCGAGTTAAATACACATTTACGATCTATCCTAAGGTCACATTTACGCATAGTTAATATTAGCAACATTTACAAAAGCGGTCCGAAGTTGCGCCCTTGTACGACTCCAGTTGTTAAGTAATCGTTGTGTTGAATTAATGCAGTTAGTTTTAAACAATAGCTTCACGCGTGCCCCGAGTGGTTAAAGGATAAACGTGTTCTATTGTATTATGTTAAGTATTTAATATTTGGTTGTTAAAGTTAATTTCAAGGCATTCGACACTGAATTTAAATACCTACTTACTTAGGTATTTGGTTTATAAGTTTTTAAGACATTAAAATTGAAATTAGTTTTGGAATGCCGCTTAGGAAAAAGTTTATTAATTTTCAAAGGTTTTAATATTTGTGTTGCGTTCTGCGATTACTTTTAGAAATGTATGCGTTCTGCGATTACTTTTAGAAATGTACTAGCGGCCGCTCGCGACTCCGTCCGCGTGAAATACGGTTTCCGTACACATAGTGTTATATTATAGGTACTATAGCTTAAAGCCTTCTTCGTCACACGGACTATCCAACACAAAAATATTTAGTTTATTCGAACCAGTAGTCCCTAAGTTTAGCGCGTTCAAACACACAAACAAACTCTTCAGCTTTATTATATTAGTAAGTATTAGTATACATTTTCTTAGTCTCCATTGAGATTAATTAACACAAGAATCGCACTCGGTTCGCAAGCGATTAATGATGAATTAGCAGACGTAGTGACGTCATCTCTGCCGCCTTTCTCCGAGAAAGTGGAAGTGAGTTTGTATTTTGTATATTTACCTAATGCGATGAAATTACGCTAGGTGCGGTGCTTGATATAATATCTGTTTATTTGAAGAAATAGAAGTATGGGGTTCCTCAAGAAATGATTTCTTTCACCATGGAGCTGGTGTACATTCCTCACAAATGGATCTTTGATGACCATCAGGTGCGTGGCTGAGCAGATTAGAAGCAAAATGTGATCTTACTGAAAGTTAAACAGAACTGCTTTAGCCTAGGACGCGGGAATTTGTATCTGTGGCTAGCACAGAACCAGTGGCGTAGCTACTAAGGGGCTTGATGGGGCAGTGCCCTGGGGCCCTCAAGATCAGGAATTCCCGAAGCCCCAGATATCTAGGTCGAACTGAAAATATCTCCAATTTTTATGATAGGTTTCATTCCTACTTGACATCTGAGAAGTAAAATTGTAAAAACATATCAGTGGTACCCCAGTGTTTAATTTGTCCCAGAGCCCGTGGTTACCTAGCTACGCCACCGCAGGACGCGTAAGGAGCGCAATTAGCGGGGTCTGCGACTAGTGGAATAGGCAATGGCGAATATGCGAAATGCGCGTGAGTCATGCGCGTGCGCGTGCTGTGCGCGGGAGTGGCGACCTTGAGGCGTATGATGCGCTGATGATGGTAGGTAGGATAGTCGGAAGATTTATTGTATGTGTTATGACAAGTTTGGTGCATTGGTTAAGTTTCCTGTTGTTGTGACGTAAGACAGCAGTTAAGACTGGTAGATGATTGTTGATGTGACGAAAGATATGGTGCAATTGTTGTTCAAAATCAATATCAAAGTATATACTTAATTTATGTAGGCCCTCTGCAAGGCACTTATAAATCATCAATAATAATATTACGATAGAATGACTCGACCACCGACTTCGGAATGCAGTCATCTACCGAGAAGAAGCGGCAAGAAACTCGATTCGGTTCATTGTTTTTTTTCGCAGGAAAACGCTTTTACATACATATGAAAGGCAGCTAGTCTTTCAGATTTGTTTGGCACTTGACTTAATCCGACTTCTATGGAATAACAAAAATCACAGCACAAAAAAGAAGATAGTATTCTTATGTCACGCAATCTTCAGTTGTGGCTGTCAAAATAATCTTTGAATCAAATAATAATTACTTATTCACTGAGTGCGCAAGCCAAGATATTCTGCATTCTGGCACTTTGATGGGACAGCAATCTGACACTCACATATAACAGAAGAGAGTTCAGACGCTTCAATGCTCTCGGAAATCTTCTGTCTGTCATCGCCGCGATGTTTTGTTCAAATATCATTAGAAAGTAAGAGTGATGTATCCGAAGCCCCAGCGGAGAGGCTAACGGTTAAGAAATACTGCTACGTGAACGCGACTAAGCAAATACAACGTAAAGTAAAATCTACACTTCTACTCTAATATATAAAGCTGAAGAGTTTGTTTGTTTGTTTGTTTGAACGCGCTAATCTCAGGAACTACTGGTCAGATTTGAAAAATTCTTTTTGTGTTGGATAGTCCATTTGACGAGGAAGGCTTTAGGCTATTGGAAATCGAGATCCACGCGGACGGAGTCGCGGGTGGCCGTTAATATCGGCATATTCGTGTCCGGTTGCTTCGCCCTGCTAGAAATTGACGTCTAATGAATCGTAAATTAATTAGATGAACCGCATTTTTCCTGTATTTTTCAGGCTGAGATTCTACTCTCAATGGAGAGCGATCCTCGGACACTCGCATCCACCATTTACCAACTATCTTGTGCGAATCGACATTCCCATCATACTAAAAAACTCCAGAACTCTTTCAAATATATTCTTCCCAACTAAAAAGTAAAACGGTTCGTAACTTCTTCTATTTTCATAAAAACAAATGCAAACTCTAACAAACCACAACACTGTTTTTCCGCAGAAGCAATTCCAGTGAGTGTATCCAAATGAAAGGTAAACACTGAGCGGCAGACATGCGAGCTCTCATGGCAGTGGCGGCCATTATGCTGAATGGCACGCGATGCGATTGCATTGGTGGCGTTGTAGGATACGAAATAAAATTAGGTGCACCGTAGATAAGTTCTGTGGGGACGTTAATGAGTCGATGATAAAGATACCTATGGTTATTATAAGTTGCCCGATGCGCCAAAGATAAATTTTTGAGTCACTAAGTGAGACGCGAGCGGAATGCACCAAGACTGTAACTAATATTAACAGAAAAGTTTAAATATTATTTTGATATAGTCATTCTACATGACGGTACATGCACAGACGGACGACCATAATTTATCTTTCGTGACGTGAATCGTGCTGTGACGGTGACGGAATGAAAATTGATTGTATTAGATAGATTGAAGAGCTACTCAAAGCTAGTTTCTTGCCGATTCGTCTTGGTACAAACTTATTTTTGAAGCGGATGGTAATTTTCGATAAAAGTGAAGCTTCAGAGACGACAGTCGTGTTAAATTGTATTGCAGTAAGTGTGTCCAAATGAAAGGTAAACACTGAGCGGCAGACATGCGAGCTCTCATGGCAGTGGCGGCCATTATGCTGAATGGCACGCGATGCGATTGCATTGGTGGCGTTGTAGAGTAAGAAATTAGATCAGATATAGGTACCCAAAAGCTGATACTATAAGTCCGTGAACCCAGCCATGGGGACGTTAATGGGATGATGATGAAATTTATGATTAATGTAAGTTGTCTAATGCACATAACTCTTTGGGTCCCTTTAAAGGTGCCGGTTGAGGCGCATTGCATCAACATGACTGTACATGCGCAGATGGCGTCCATTTTTGGTCAATAGAAGTCTAATACCCACTGATGTGAGAGTCTGGCGCCTGAGATAGGTATAGTATTACAGGTTACCAAATTTAAACTTGACTGAGTGTGTTGAGGTATGGCGAGGGTATACCGAACGATTGAAATCGATGGATTAATGTTATTATTGATCAAATAAATAAACTGATCTTCTCGTAACTCGTGCTATATGGTGATGCCGTCGCAAACGAACAGGCAGTGCGGTGCATGCGGCGGAGAATGCAATTTGCATTGATACCGATGTGCCGCTGTCATTTGGATTTATTGCCTCAGCAATAAATTGCTGTGGCGGCTCGGTAGTAAGGTTCGGTAGGCTTGAAATGACGCAAAATTTCGATATGTTGAACTTCCGCATTCTTTTAGCCGAAATATTAGCTAAGTTTTATGTAAAAGGACGGCAAAGTTATCTCCGGCGCCAATGCACATCAACAACTTTATCGAGGCATTTAACATATTTACAAATGCTTTGTCTGCCATCCTCCAAATCCATTACCAACTGAGCTTTGGAGCCTTTACTCACCGACAGGAAAATATCACAACAGATAAGAAGTTATCTAGTACTAGCGGCCGCCCGCGACTTAGTCCCCGTGGATTTAGGTTTCTGCACACATAGTGCTAACCTACTATAGTTTAAAGCCTTCCTCGGCAAATGGGCTATCCAACACAAACATAATTTTCCAATTCGAACCAGTACTCCAGAGATTAGCGTTATCAAACCATTGATGTACACCTCAATGTTCAAACAGACATACTATAGACATAGATGCGTTATGGGTAAGTTTGTGAAAATAATTCTCGTTATGATGTCATATTGCGATAATCAAGCATGTCTATGACACGAGCCTTCTATTATTGATACACGGGAGAGACAGACTTTGGTCCTTAGGTAAGGTGCAGCCAGCCTTAAAAGTAAGGCAATTTCGCTATAATACAGAGCCGCAAAAACAACTGCGTGTAATCACTAATATTATTTAACGGGACTAAACGCGATATTAATTATGTATTAATTATGTATGTATGCGTTTAGTCCCTTTAAATAATATTAGTGATATAATGCAACGCGAAAGTCTAAAAACTGCGTGTTATGATGTCAAAATGCAATGTTCAATGGCGTCTATGGATGTCACGGTAGTGTTCCCACGGTCGCTTCTAGATGTCAGTAAACAAACGCCGGAACTGGTTGATTGGATCGATACTGCGGCGCCAGGGTGCTCCCGTGACAGACTTGTTATTGCTGAGTTAAGAGCAGCTTGTAACGGTGCCGTTCCCTTCCAGCCTTCATAGATGGTCAGACCTCCATGATGGCTGGAAATTCTAATCAGCCCGCGCACTGGCCGCTCACTACGTACCAGTCAAAATTCAAAATTAAATAATTGTCCATAGGTTCTATTCTTGCAATTTTCGATCATTCTTCCTGACTGCACTTCGTAACTGCTGTGCTATGTTTCTGCTGGCGAGTAAGGTCGCCAAAGCTCACGTTGTGCGGTTGTTGATGTCCATGGGCAGCGGTGATCGCTTACCATCAGGTATCACTTATAAAATCATCAAAAGAAGCGTTTACACATATATATAGGTATGCAAAAAAATTGAGGTAAACTTTCGTTTTCGGTAAAATTATTTATTCAACATATTTATTATTAATATTCAACAAAATGTATGTCACGTCACAAGATGACCATGACCTTACCAAGCTGATACATAAGTATGATTTCATGTCACACAACATATTCTATGAAATCGCGTGCCGTGGAGCTGAAAATTGTGAATTTGTTAAAATGAATAAACTACACGTTTCATACGTAAAATGTTACCTAAATCGTTTAATGTCTGGTAAGAGATAACCCTATTGTTAACATGGTTTGATTTATAAGAGTTTTAGAATTACTGCACAGGTAAGTCCAATAAAAACATCAATAATAGGTACTTAGTTCAAGTTGATGGGAATACAGCATTGTCGAGATGTCTCAAAGAATTTGATGTACCGATGTTTTTCGTTTGTAAGTGTGTGTTCCCACGCTCCAAACAGGATGTGGGATTAGTTAATGCCGAGTTTTAATTGCTTTCACTTGATTTGGTGCTTTTTATCGACTCCAAAAGAGGTCTTTCATGTTTTCTAACTTAGTTTTGTTGCGACAGAGCTTTGATATTAATTAGCTTATTTGGAATAATAAAATAACTTTAAATATTTATGAATAAAGATATTTTGATGTTAATCTTACTTTGATGTGATTATTTTATGACTAACAGAAACAAGTTTGACAAGACAATTAAATGCTGGTTTTTCTAGGCAAAAATATAAATAAACACCTACGCAGTATTTTTCAGCGTGGGACAATATTTTGCAGCACCTTTTAGATACAACGCTATTTCGTTTAGCGGTAGACTTATACTAGTAGCAAAACGAACAATGTAGAGTTTTCAATAGCATATTCGACGCTCTTGTAAATCAGATGACAATAACTGTACGCGTTATTGGATAACGGTCTCGATAGTAGCTTTGCGTCTCCATCAGTGAAAATGATGTTGCAAATTGTCAAGCGTTTTCAACTGTTGTCTGTCGGGTTTCGATAATGTCGTAAATTGACTGGTCATTTGGATAAATTGCAGGGAAATTTTCCGGAAAGTGCGAACCGGTATTCGAATTAACTCTTGTACCTTGGAGTAACACGCGAATTGCCTAGATAGGTAGAAGTTTAAAAGTAAGCTACTACTAACTAACTTAGTACAAAAACTGTTTTTGTACTATGGATGCTAATTGCTAAGGATAACATAGACGACTAAATTATACTTATATTCATACAAGCAATTAGATCCAAGTTGCCGATGTTATTCAGACATTTTCGTCTCGCCACGAATCTTTAAAGATAATCAAAGGGTTTCATCTTATTTAAGTAGTTAAATATGCATCATATCAATAATTATGTAAATTATTATCCGAAGTAGGATATCAAGGATTAAAGGATAAAATAACAAGTGTAACCCGACAGTCCCTGTTATCTATACTAATATATAAAGCTGAAGAGTTTGTTTGTTTGTATGTTTGTTTGTTTGTTTGTTTGAACGCGCTAATCTCAGGAACTACTGGACCGATGTGAAAAATTATTTCTGTGTTGGATAGTCCATTTGACGAGGAAGGCTTTAGGCTATTGGAAATCGAAATCCACGCGGACGGAGTCGCGGGCGGCCGCTAGTTGAATATATAATCTGAATGTCCCTGTTATTGAGAACTTCCACCCTTTGCAAACAAGAAAACTCTTGCGCTCCAATTAACGGAACCCTGGTTATATAGGGGTGAGGGTGCTGGTAACGTCTCACATGAGAAATCTGACCTGTACATTATTTTCTCTTGGTATTTCAAGTATCATGGAATGTGGACCCCGGAACTTGGCTAGGAAACGCTAGCACGAAGAAGAGGAAAATTTTCAAGTATCGCGACTCGAAACTTGAAGATATCTTCCAATGAATTCCTACTTGAAAATATCAAAATATAATAATGTGTTATGTTTGCTGGCGAGTAAGCTCGCCAGAACTCAGTTAGGAGGGTATCTTTGAATCTTGTGCGGTTTTTCATGTCCATGGGTAGCGGTGATCACTTACCATCAGGTGACCCTCTTGATCGTTTGCTTCCGTATAGATAGTATAAAAAAAAGATTGTTTTAAAAATCATCTTTATGTGAGATTTTAGACTTTCGCGTTGCATTACTATAATGATATTTGTTAACGGGACTAAACGGGTGAAAGATTCCTTCCACTTCAGGGACATTGTAAAGGACATCAGCTTAGAACCAGGAGAGATAATGGTAAGCTTTGATGTGGAATCCCTATTTACAAATGTTCCGTTAAAGGATTGTCTAGAGGTGATTAAAGATAAACTTTACGATAGTGAGCTACCTGAGGAATACTTATTGCTCATAGAACAGTGCTTAGACGGAAATTACCTACTCTTCAGGGACCAATTCTACTTCCAGATCGACGGAGTTGCAATGGGTAGTCCACTAGCCCCGGTGATTGCAAACATCTGGATGGAACATTTTGAGAACATAGCGTTGACTACTGGTCCAAGAAGTGTACGGTTATGGAAGAGGTACGTCGATGATGTGTTTTGCATTATCCGCGGCGGTCAGCAGGAAGTCGAGCAATACGTTGAACACCTGAACTCCATACACACAAAAGTAAAGTTTACCTACGAGTTGGAACAGAATCGATCCATTGCTTTCTTAGACATGAAGATAGAAGTGAGAAGTGATGGCACGCTGGCACACTCTGTATACCGGAAGCCCACGCATACTGATAGGTATCTACATGCGACTTCTCATCATCATCCGCGGCACCTTCAGTCTGTTATTGCGTCATTGACAAACAGAGCCCACATGCTCTGTGACCCTGAACACCTTCAGGCGGAATTAGCGCATGTTCAGGAGGTACTACAATATAACGGATACGGGGTGACAAGAAATATGAGGAGGTCCAAAGAGAAGGCAAGATGTCCTGAGGTGAGACGGCAGGCTATGTTTTTACCGTATTTGAAAGGTGTAACGGATAAGATTGGAACAGTACTTAAGAAATTCTCCATCAAGACTGTATATACTCCGTTATGCAAGATGTCAAAACTATTGCGATCACCTAAGGATAAGATACCATTTCAAACATCAGGCGTTTACAAAATCGATTGTAGCTGTGGTAGTTCCTACATAGGCCAGACTAAGCGGGCAATAGCTGAACGGGTCAAAGAACACATTGCCGCAGTGAAAAATCGACAAACGAGTAAATCTGCGGTTGCTGAACATCTACTTGACATGGGACCGAATCACTGGATGGAATTACATGAGCCGAAAATCCTCTCCACTGAACGCCATTACCATTCTAGGATGGTACGAGAGGCAATTGAAATTAAGAAATACAAAAATTTCAACAGGGAAGACGGGTTTAAATTAGCATCAGCGTGGAATCCAGTGATTAGCAAGTGTCAACCGCGATTTGCTTCGTCTCGACCAAACCCTGATACTGTTAGTGTTGTGTGCCGTGAAAGTGTGGGTGACAATTTAATAATTTGACAATTTGGGGGTAGAGGAAGAACATTCTTCACCGCGCCCGAGCAGACGACGCCCCGCATCACCAGTCCGCTTGCGACCACGGTTGCTGTAACGCATCCGAAACGTCAAGCAGTAAGTAGTATATATATACTACAACCGCGTTTAGTCCCGTTAACAAATATCATTATCATCTTTATGGTTAGCCTCTTGCAGCCTACTATTGGACGTTGGCCTCCTTCAGTGCCTTTTATGCCAATAGTCACCACGCTGCCGAAATATGATGAACGATATAATATGTATATAACGGGAACGCTGCTGCCCGTTCCTATTCAGCAATATTACCTACGACTTTTTCAGCAGTGTTTGTTAGACACTTGATTGACCTGTGTTTGATATAAACGTAAGCCGCTAGGTATTGTGTGCAGCATTGCACAGGTGAAGGCCGCACAGAATTGGGCTAACACCCGCCCTTGGGAAGTTGCGACTTGTATCGACCTGTATTCGAGCATCGCGGTCAGGGGCGGTGCATAGTGCAATTATTGCACTTTTCATTATTATTCCGAGTAACCTTCTTCGTGGGAACAGACAGGTTAATTAAACATCAGGTGGTTATTAATTAAATTTTAATTAATTAATTATGTGGACCTCGAACGGATACATACTTAAATACTTTATAAACAACAATGACACGAGTACGAATGCCGATGTCCAGCACACAAACAATTGCCCTTTGCGGGATTCAAACCCGCGACTCTTGATTTAGTAGCCAGGTTATCTGACCAGTAGACCTGTGACACCAACGACTACCAGACAAAAAAGTGTGTTTAGTCAGGTGTAGCAGTAAGTTTTGTAAGGTTACGTTCGATAAAACGCTTGTATAATTTTGGCATGTTCCACTCAAGGACATAATATACATGGTTGCTCAAAAGTTTAGCTTAAGCTCTAATACCATTTTCATGATAGCAGCGTTACTAGCCATCACTACATACATAGTATAAAAGAGAGTCCTTGTTTTTCTTGTGACTGTCCCTATGTGTTTTAATACTACGCAATTGATTTTCATGCCGCATTTCCTCTGATTAATTTAAGAGGGAGGTTTATGAATAATGATCAGAGAATTCTTAAAGCTGGGAAATACTAAATACTTAAGAACACCCAGACATATAAGCACATATTTCATGCACACAATATCTAAATGGGGCATCTTCTCTCCCAATCTGTGAATGGATTGGTAGGAAGTGATCAGTCTATCAATAGTCTTGAATAATCAGTGGATGATTAGTCAGTCTGGCTCGAATGTCCTTGGTTCGAGCCCAGCCCCTGAGGGTGATGTCATGATGTTAAGTGTAATTTATGGCTTGAAGCGCTGAAGTTTGCTTGGAGGAAGTAATTATATTAACGTTTCGACGTTATTACGTGAAAATGCCATATTTATAAGAGGGGAAAGAAAGCCATTGTCTGACTTTGAGGAGCTTGATGGTGCATTGATAGTAATGGTGGTTTTGGCCTGCGATTGCAAAGTTAAGCAACTTTCGCAGAGACCATCGGATGGGTGACCGAAAAATTTCATCTCGAGCTCCTCCGAGCTTTGGAAGGCACGTTAAGCCGTTGGTCCTGCGCCTGATAACTCTACGGTCGTGTCAGATTGCTGTCCAACCGAACTATGAGAGTGCACCTGTGCTTGCGCACTCACTTGTGCACTAGGTATAACATATCTTGCGTACCTGGTTGATCGTAACATCGGTCGTCATGGTCTAAAAACGGCGGGCAGGGTAAATTATTATGTATTTCACCCAAAACGCCGGCATCTGTATACGTCCGTACCGCGGGTTCAAAGCCCGACGAATTTTATGCACAATCAATATCGGCGGCAACACGACATGTCGGACTGTTTACATAATCAGGACTGATGTTGAGTGGTTGGTGCGTGTTTCAAAGTTAAGTTGATAGAATTAAGCTTATGCTTACATTAGGTACTTCTTTAATTACCGATCAATTTAGATTTGGACAGGTCCGTTGGTCGGAGACCCTGGCTACAAAACCAAAGATCGTGGGTTCGAATCCTGCTAGGGGCAAATGGTTTGTGTGATGAACATCGGCATTTGCACTCGGGTCATGGATATTTATAAATGTATAGATTTAAGTATGTCTATCCGTTACAGTAGTACAAGATTCGAACTTAGTTTAGGGCAAAAAATCTTTTCTACTTGTAGTTACAAGCTACAGGTAGCTAGGTACATGTTTTAAACGTTTTTGGGTAAATTAGTTCGCTGAATCGTAAGTTTGTTTTTTCAGCGAGTCAATAATATTTTACGTGGTTCTGACCGTTGCTTAGAATTTGATATCGTCGTGTCTTTGCATAAATTAGGGGGTATGGGTTATTCTAAGGATCTCTGAAGCTTATTCATAGTTCAGGTGTTTGTTACTTACCTAAATATTTCCCTGTACCTATCTAGTCACCGCTAGACAAAGACTCGAAAGTCCTGAAGACTGCAAGACTCGTCGTAACTAGGTCGGCTCCGTTGGGTCTCCGCCAAATTACTGCGCTATTTACTAACAAGTGAACGACCTGGAGTACGTTTCGTGTGTCATCGGACACTACAGGATCTAATCCGATCGGGCTTAGTCGGGTATGGATCGGGAGTGGCAGAGAGGGGGTCAATGGTATCTCGCTTCTTGTGTGAGAAGGAAACAATAAAGAACAAGATGATCACCTGATGGTAAGTGATCACCGCTGCCCATGGACATCAACAACAGCACAAGGGTCGCAGATGCGTTACCAGCCTTTAAGACTTCATACCCTCTCCAACTGAGCACTGGCGACCTTACTCACCAGCAGAAACATAGCACAACAGTTACGAAGTTCTATTTTACTGTCTTCTGTAAGGTGGAGGTACTTCCCCAGACGAGCGGCTCATTCGAGTGGAAGTTCCACTAAGCTCTACCTCACTTTAACCTAACTTTTAGCGACTTTGGACGAAAGTCATATTCTTTGACGCAAACAATGCAAAAGCAACGCTTCTAAGCTTATGACTACCCGCTTGGTGTAATGGTGAAGATGTTCTTATACAAGAAGTCGCAGGTTCGATTCCGCACAGGACAAACATTTGTGTGCAGAAACATGTCTGTTTGTCCTAGTCTGGGTGTTCTATGTATCTATTTAAGTATATATTATGTAGTACCACTCACTGTTGATTCTGATATCTGTAACACAAGTGCTCAAGCTACTTAAAACGGAGTCAGATCAATGTGTGTGATGTTGTGTAATTTCATTTCACTAAAGCCTTTTCCACTTGGGAGCTACGCCCTTGGTCATGCCCCCCCCCCCAGGCAAATTTATAAAACACAAAAGAACGTTGCTGCCCAGCATACAAATAAGAAATAACCCACGCTTCCGTATTGACAATTATACCAATCGTGACCGATTTTAGCGCTACAACATTAGACGTCGCTTCGCTGACATGGAATATCCATTTGGACAGTGGTCGCGTGCGGCACGCGACTCCCGCGCAGCTTCTGTGGCAAATCGAAGACCACTATTGGATATTAGCGTTATGTTTGTGATGGTTTTATTCAATAGTGCAGTTTATTGTACGTCCACACATAATAGATGGTTGGGCCCTCGAGAACCGATAAAACTATAAGTAATTTATTTTATGTTTCTAGAAAAAAATACATAAAATTAACAACAGATTTAAACATACATCCTAAATGACCTTAAAGAATAAAGTTACTTTTTAGATGACATTCTCAGACAAATTAAAATAATGAAATAAACATTTTCAAATTAAATATAAATAACCTAACCTGACACAAAGTAAAACGAATGAAATGTTAGGGAAACAAAAAAAAATAGTTTTGAGAACTAAACGGTCATGGGGTTTTAAAAAAAATAACACTGCTGCGACCCTTTTCAAGTTTTTGATGTGCAAATACATCTTTGATTACATCATACAAAAAGAAAGAAAACTATCGGTTTGTTTAAAATGAAAGTGAAAATATTGGTTTGTATTAAATTTGACAGCGTTACCTCGAAATTAGTCTGGTCTAGACTCCAAAGTCTTTGAATAAATTGTACTGTACATGTACCTATGACCTAAACTAATTGAATGATTCCATCAATTATGCAATGACGTAATAATTGTCCTTGCAACATATGACTGAAATAGATTCCCCTTGAACCGACCAAAGACTCGATCGTCCCACACAGCTGTTGGCAATCACAGATCAATAGCGTAGGTCAGACCGTATGGGTGATGTACATTAATATTTAAATGGCTATCGGAATATGGTTGGGTTTCTAAGTGGAATTTATGGGGAGGATTGTACCTGAATGTTTTAAAGAAATTGACCCAATACTTTGAAAGTTTGTTCTCCAAGGACTTTTGATGGACTCATAAAACATTTGCTTGAGAATGATTGTATCTAAATTTAAAAAGGTGGTAGGTATAACTCGTTAATCTAAAGTTCTTGTCTATGTGGAGCTCTCTCCAGTCTGGACCGTACGATTACACGTTTAATCAAACAAACAAACTATTCACCTTAATTATATGTATTAGTGTAGATAACAAGATTTCTACTCTTACTTAATGTTACACGTTGAGGTATTACTACTACGTATAGAGTGATATCGAGAACAAAATCTTTGCATAAGCTGACAGGGAAGGGGGCGGATAATTCAGTGAATTTTTGTCTCTCTACCTATGAAATTACTCGCCACTGGCTTTGTTTTTCGTCCTGGAATGATTTATACCTGTTTTAAACAATTGCGTTATTTCATTAAGGGTTAATCCATCACTGGCTGACTTAGGTGATAGGATACTTTTTATCCCGATGAAATTCTCCCGCGGGATAAACCAAAATCCGCGCGACCGAAGTCGCTGGCGGCTGCTAGTAGTAATATAATGTTTTCTTAGTAGTAATACCTCAATGTTCCTACACTATTCCGATTGCTTGTACATAGTTCGCGGTTAGTAGTCAAGCCCTCTTACTCCATGCCTCGCCGCGCCGAACCCACGGGGCGTGTCACCAACCACGTAACGTCGCCACTTCACGGAAAAACACCATCATTCCACATGGGAACACGCGACAAAGCATTCCCTTCCTTGCAGCTTTGCAATAGAGTTTGGATTACAATAAGTAATAGGTGCCTTAGTATGTTTACAATGGAGGTAATGGAAAAGGGCAATTTGAAAAATCGGCCAAGAGTGAGTCGGACTCGCGAACTAAGGTTTCCGTTAAAATTTTATTTATGACGTATTAATAAAAAAAACTTCTTACTAGATTTCGTTTAAACAATTTTTGGTCGTTGGTAGTTTGTACGGAAATGTTAATTTTACATATGTATATATTTTTTTAGTTTTATCATCTTCTTATTTTAAAAGTTACAGGGGGGGGGGGGGCGGGGTAAACATTTTACTACTTTAGAAGGGTCGCTCACGCAAAGTATACACTTTAGAAAAATATGGTATTAGAATTTTGCCATTTAGCTACGAGTACAGAACCCTAAAAATGTTCTTTTTTTGAACCGAAGTTCATTATTGCTAAAACGTTTACCGAAGCAATTTATTGACAACCTTAGCCTTTTGTCGTAGAGTTGGAAAACGGTGGTTTTTGAAGGCGTAGTATTTGATTCGGAAAAGATACAAGGTAATTTAAATGGTAATGTGATTGAAATATGGTTCCTTTTGGCGGATAGGGTAAAAAGTGTGATGATAAGAAAAGTTTGTAGTAGGCACTAACATGGATAGTTGAAGGGTTTCGAGTAGAAAACATTTTTGTGGTTACGGGATTGTGAATTACTAAGGGTTTATGATAAAATTACATCGGTAATGTATGATCGATCGCCCAATAGGAATTCCACAGGCTATTGTCCTATAAATTCACTATATTAACAATGTGATGCCAATTCATGGTTTCTTCGCTCGATTCAAGGTCGGTTCTTAGTGTAGAAACACACTAAGCGGAAAAAACGCGACTGAAGTTGGGCCGAAGATTATTTTCTATACATTATTTATTACGTGACGTGAATTCGGCAAAGTGTGCCATTTAAAATGCATTGTTGGCGTGATCCCGCCGAACTTCGATCGCGGTTTTTCGGCCTGGTGTGTTTCTATACCAAGCCAACTAAGCCGACAGTAGTAAGTAAAGTTGCAAGAACAGAGCTTTATTTTGTGTATCATCTTTTAAGAGCTTTGTAAATATGATACAACTAGCGGCCGCCCGCGACTCCGTCCGCGTGGATTTCTTTTTTTCGAAATAAAAAGTAGCCTATGTTCTGTCTCAGGGTCTAAAGATTGTCTGTACCAAATTTCATCAAAATCGGTTGCGAGGTTTAAGCGGGAAAGCGTAACAGACAGACAGACAGACAGACAGAGTTACTTTCGCATTTATAATATTAGTTGGGATTAGTTGGGATGTAAAGTATCAGCCTTCTAATGTCCCACTGCAGGGCAAATGCCTCCATCATTTGAAATGTGTTTTCGTTGCAAAGATGGGTTTTGGCTTAATCACCACGTTTGCCAAATGCTGATTGGTGATCACAAACCCGGGCTGTGTTCAGAATAATCATCACAAAGTTTGCCCGACCCGGGAATCGAACCCAGGACCTCGAAACCGCGGCCCGATACTTAAACTACTAGACCATCGAGGCGACACAATATAATTAATTAAATAAGAAAAAGTAAAAGTGTCCATCACGGCTGCGTGGGCTATGGCTGCGTAGAGCCAACCGGTCGCCGGCAAAAACGAAAGTCGCCGCGCAATATTTATACGTCTGCTGTCGGCCTCGATCATAGATTATGAGATAGAGAAGGATAACATTAAAACCTTGTAAGGTATTGTGTTGAACCATTTAACTGTGCGTGTGTGAAGTAAATTTAATAAGAGCCTCGTTATAAAACTAACTATAATTAAATTTACCAGGTCCCATTGCACTATCTGACATCTTTGACAGTTGAATTATCGCGTACCAAAACTTGAAATGATATCTTTCTTTGTGTGTTGTCAAACGGTTTAAAAGTAGTACAACACTTCAAAAAAGTGCCAAGAAATTACTTGTCTAATAGTACTCTTTACATTATTTGGAAGGAAGAAAGAAAGAAAGAAATTACTTCAACATTATTTAAAGGCAAAAGTTCCACGGGTCCACGGTCCAAGGTCTTAAATATTAATATAGAATAGGGGATTCCAGGATCACCTGGTAGCTGTTTTTTTTCTTGCGAAGTGCTCCTTTACTGTGGTCTTCTGTAAGGTGGAGGGACTTCCGCAGACGAGCGGCTCATTCGAGTGGAAGTCCCACTAAGCAGTTCCACAAATTCGAGTGGAAGTTCTACCTCTCTTATTCGTTTACAATTCCATCTTCCATCTATGTATGTCAATTCTTAGTCTATGCCCCCGTTGATTATTCAATATGCCGTTCGCAGGATTCGCTTCGGAAGTCAAGCTAATGGCCGGAACTAATGCAAGTCTGGCCGGTCCGAGGTGCCATTGGATTATTGAGGAAATTAGTTGCAAATATTGGATGGGATTCGATATCGATGTAGTCGTGTAAGTTGAGAGATACTCAACTGAATTAAAGTAATGGTCTGTTTTTTTTATCATTAGAAAATGGCCGGAATTTGTGCATGTCTGGCCGAGGTGGCATTGGATTATCGGGGAATTTAGTTGCAAATACTAGATGGGATTCAATATCGATGTACTCGTGTAAGCTGAGAGATACTGAACTTGGGCCTTACCATCAAGTCTTAAAGCGATCTTTAAACGAGTGAGTAAAAGAGATGCCGCTTTACATGATGTAAAGCGGCATCTCTCTTACTCACTGGAATCCGTCCTGCTATAACGGCTGGCAGTAAGCCCCCTGAATATAATAATAAACTAGCCTTCTGTCGCGGTTTCCTCGGCGCGTATTCTTTTTCCCCAAAAAACGTAGTGTAGGACGCCCTCAGGCCAGGTGGAGCGACAATTTGTGCAAGATGGCTGGCAGGAGCTGGATGCGAGTCGCCGAAGATCAGGCTAAATGGAGAGCCCTAGGAGAGGCCTTTGTCCAGCAGTGGACTACGATAGGCTGATGATGATGATGATGATCATGTATTATTTTTTCAAATATCCTCCCTTCCTCCACATTTTCGGGATCAAGAGTACCCTATGTTCACCGGGGATAGTGTAGCTAACCAACAGTGAAAGTTAGAAATGCCCACGACATCCTTGAACCAACTCTGATATTGGCACTAAAATTTGAAGCTACGGTCGCTTCTTATCGCAACGACATCATGAAACCAACGTACGTCACGGTAATCAAAATAAGTCCACAATTTTCTGGCGTCAGGGCATGTCTAGCGATTTTAAATGCAGCGGTAGACGTCTTTCGCCCGGATTGATGATAATGACAATAATGATGATTGATTATAATGATGATTGATGACTGCGATCGGTAGCGGGTTGCATTTGCAGTAATTACACGTTTCGTGAGTATCCAACGCAGTAAAACGTGTCTATTTGATATTCATACGAGGTGTCGTTTGTAAGTTATGACCGTATTATGCTGCCAGTTGTTTTGAGTAAGTAAGTAAGTACATATTGATCGACATGCTTTTATTATAACCTAGCGGCCCGCCCCGACTTCGCACGGGTGCAGTGAAACTAAGTTTATTAGTGTTTCTCTACTATATTATGCATGTATTATACATAAAAACCTTTCTCTTAAATCACTCTATCTATTTAAAAAAAACTCATCAAAATCCGTTGCGTAGTTTCAAAGAATTAAGCATACAAATGGACATAGGGACAGAGAAAGCGACTTTGTTTCATACCATGTAGTGACGATTGGGGATGGTATGGGGTTTTAAAGGCAGGCAAAACGCATCAGCGACCCTTGTGGGGTTGTTGATGTCCATGGGCACTTGATCACTTACCATCTGGTGACCCTCTTGTTCGTTTGCCTCCCCATGGCATTAAAAACAATATTATTAAATTAAGGAAATTATATACCAGTACACATTGCAATAAAGAGTGTTAAAAATATGATTGTCATTATGTGAAAGCGATTTGTATAAATGTCTAATATTATTTTTACTAACTAATTTCTCTTGAATGGATTGCGGAAGTTATTTGAAAATATCTTCAAACATCGTTTACATGGCACACCTATCAATGACGCAATGAATTCTGCCTATCAACCAAGCGTCCAATGGTCACCGAACCCAGTCTTCTACTCGGACTCGGATCTCCACTATTCGGATATATGGAAATGTATCACATACATTGCTGGCTATGTATGATATGAATAGTATTACCGGCATAGTGAGTGATCGATGGTGCGATATGAGAGTTTTTTAAAAAGTTTGTCATTAAGTGTAATCGTATTATAAATGTCTAATCTTATTTGACACTTATCTTATTTATCTTTAGTGGACCGGGAAGTTATTTAAAAATGACTTAAAACATCGTATACACCGCAGACTTTTAATGACGCAATCAATTTCTGCCTATCTACCAAGCGTCCAATGGTCACCGAACCCAGTCTCCTACTCGGATTTCCACTATTTGGATATATGCAAATGTGTCAAGTACACTGCTGGCTATGTATGATGTGAATACTATTACCGGCATAGTGAGTGATCGATGGTGCGATAATGAGTTTTAAAAAAAAGTTTGTCATTAACTGAAATCGTATTATAAATGTCTAATCTTATTAGTCACTAATCTAATTTCCCTTCAGTGGATTGCGGAAGTTATTTAAAATATCTTAAAACATCGTATACATGGCACACCTATCAATGACGCAATGAATTCTGCCTATCAACCAAGCGTCCAGTGGTCACCGAACCCAGTCTCCTACTCGGATTTCCACTACTCGGATATTTGCATTTGTATCACATACACTGCTGGCTATGTATGATGTGAATAGTATTACCGGCATAGTGAGTGATCGATGGTGCGATAATGAGGGATTTTTAAAAAAGTTTGTCATTAAATGTAATCGTATTATAAATGTCTAATCTTATTTGACACTTATCTTATTTCTCTTAAATGGATTGCGGAAGTTATTTGGAAATATCTCAAACATCGTATTCACCGCAGACTTTTAATGACGCAATCAATTCTGCCTAGATACTAAGCGTCCAATGGTCACCGAACCCAATCTACTGCGCGGATTTGCACTATTCGGATATTAGGAAATGTATCACATACACTGCTGGCTATGTATGATGTGAATAGTACATATTACCGGCATAGTGAGTGATCAATGGTTGACGTGTTAGTCGTGACAGCGGTTGGAAGGCAGGTCATCGACAGCTCTCAACGAAAGTGAAACTCCTCTGTGGTTAGAAGGCGGAGTATTTTTAGTTTGAAGGGCTTTACAACTTCGCGCGGTTTTGTTAATGCGAAAGTTTATCAAGTTTCAATATGGATGCTGTTTTTATGTCGCTCGGGAAATACCTAAGTAAATAATAAATAAATAAATAAATATTTTACAACATCACATACATTGATCTGACCCCGTGTTAAGTAGCTTAAGCACTTGTGTTACAGACATATCAGAATCAACAGTGGTATTACAAATATACTTAAATAGCTATATATAACACCCAGATCAGGACAAACAGACATGTTCATGCACACAAATGTTTGTCCTGTGCGTGGATCGAACCCCTTGCGTAATAGGCAACATCTTGAGCATTACACCAAGCGGGTCGTCGAAGCAAAGTTGCAAATATTAGATGGAATACCTCCGTTGTGGAGTGGTTAGAGAATCGGGTTTAATACCCAACCCACGGAGGTCGTGGGTTTCAATCCCGTGGGAATCAACACCACTTTGTGTAGGTTTTCTCAGTTTGGTTTGTAAATGCGAAAGTTTATGAGGTTTTAATATGGATGCTGTTTTTATGTCGCTATGATTAGACGTATTGTTGGATTAGTGGTTAAAGAAGCGGTTCTGAGTTTGATTTCTTGGCAAGGTTAAAATGGGGATGGGATTGTTCCCCTGTGTTCTTATCTATAATGTAGAGGGTATAGCTTTGCGGAACTTCCACTCGATTGAACCGCTCGTCTGGAGAAGTACCTCCACCTAACAAAAGACCACAGTAAAGTAGCACTTCGCAACTGTTGTGCAGCAGAAACATATTCTGCTGGTGAGTAAGGTCGCCAGAGCTCAGTTGGGGAGGGTATAGGGTTTTTTAAGGCAGGCGACGCATCTGCGACCCTTGTGCGGTTGTTGATGTCCATGGGCAGCGGTGATCACTTACTTTCAGGTGACCAGCTTGTTCGTTTGTCTCCCTATCATATAAAAAAGTTTTACTAATATAATAAAGCTGAAGATTGTTTGTTTGTTTGAACAAACAAACTTAAATAATTAAATCCTTAAATAATTACTACCTTCATACAATACTGCGCGTACGCAAGAAGAGTCTTGTGTCCTTGCTTTGTTTAATGACAGAGCTCACGTCGACAGATTTAGACATAACAGACATAATCTATGCCCCGCGGAAGCGATCGTTACGTGACTAACATATGTTTATAACAATAACATATAACATATGGTACTAATGTGTGTATTATTACAACTAATGTTACTATCAAGTTTTGTTGTATTGTGGAAGGTCATGCTTTGGGAGGTTTAGTACCTATTGATATTTTTAGCAGGCTTATTTAATACTAGCGGCCGCCCGCGACTCCGTCCGGATGGAATTAGGCGGCCGCCGCGCTTGTTTAGGTTTTATGAGTCAGGAGACTTTTGGTACCGGAACCGCGGTCCCAGAAGTTCTTATAGAAGTTAATGATTTATTTTGATGCAGATTTTGGGACCGGGAGTCCCAAACGCCACCATAATAATAGGAAATATTTCCGTCCGCGATATTTACAAAGTTTAATACTTTAGCAAGCGAAGCTGTTTGGTTAAGCTGATCTAAACCGGAATCGTTGTAGGTATTGGTGAAAATAATATCAAAAGAGAAATAAGTACGTAACAATCGATATTCCGAAACCATTACAAAGTAGTGCGTGATATCGTGTTCATACCGAAGCGATTATCTGCTCGTAAAAACAATATTATCGATACTATCGCTAGTTGTATCGATGGCCTGTCCTGATTCGTAATCGATATCGTTCGGCATCGTTAATAAAGTTCGGGTGTGGGTGTGTGCTTGACTGACTACTGATGTTTGTTTAATGTTATTGATTTGTTATTAGACGGGGAGGTGATAGGGGACATGTTTTAGGTTCAATCTGCCAATACATATGTTTTTTATTCCTATTTGCAACTGTTGAATGGAAGAACTGACGTAAAGGGAGTTTTTATCGACCCTGGCATAGTAATAATTTAGTCCAAAAATAATAATACTATGCCGACCGTGGTAACTATAAGATGTACAAAGCATGCGATGAATATAAAATTATAATATAACGAAAATAATTATCATGATTCTTCCCCAGTCAGTTGCGAAGGAAACCGAACAAGTCAAGAGCCCTCAATCCCATAGGATGTCAAGAGAGGTAGAGCTTAGTGGAACTTCCACTCGAATGAGCCGCTCGTTTGGGGATATACCTCCACCTTACAGAAGACCACAGTGAAATAGCACTTTTTAACTGTTTTGCTATGCTTCTGCTGGTGTGTAAGGACGCTCGAGCTCAGGGTATGGGGTCTTAAAGGCAACAAACAACGCATCTGCGACCTTTGTGCGGTTGTGGATGTCCATGGGCAGCTGTGAGCACTTCCCATCTAGTGACCCTCTTGTTCGTTTACCTCCATATTACATAAGAAAATATATGTATTGTATTAAGTCCTCCTTGTGACCAGTAGTAGGACAATATTAGTTAATTAAAAAAATCGGTGAGAATTTTTTCTTTCTTTCTATTTTCGAGTCTCAATGCGGTTCACTGAATACATCTACTTACACAGTATAATAGTTATAGTTTCGGAAAACAGTGGCTGTGACAGACTGGCAGACAGACAGACAGGCAGACAGACATGGCGAATCTATAAGGGTTCCGTTTCTGCCATTTGGCTACGGAACCCTAATGAAGTCCGCCTTCTGTACTATTTACATTGTGATTTTGATGGTTAATTTTCAAGCCTGTAATATACATTAAGATTGTTTTGATATTGATGATGTATCTATATTAAGGTTGTTCTCTTTGTTGTCTCCAGGGGTGCAGAACTGGGGGACGTCAGCCTGCTCCGGCGGATGCCCAACGTCGAGGTCTTGGCGCTCAGGTAAGCCACTTACTTCCTCATCATCTTCATACATGCCTGTTGGTCTACTCTAGTGGGCAGAGACCCTGGCTTCAAAATAAAGACCGCGGGTACGAATCCCGCTAGGGGCAAATGTTTGTGTGATGAATTGACGCGGTGAAAATCAAAAAATAATTTAATTTTAAAAACGCTGACGTTGTTTAAAGGTACCATTTTGATAATTTGATCTAGTTATATGGATGTTTTCAAAAAAACGAACCACTCCCTAACGTCTAAAAATATTGCTTAGGCTACCAGTATTCATTTTGTAAGTAGAAAATAGACGAATAACTATTAAAACATTTTTAACGATACGATATGCCATATCGTGTGTCATTTGTTTGGATTATCATATAGATCAGTGGTTCTCAAACTTATTTTGTGTACTGCCCACTTTGAGAATAGATATTTTTTAGCGCCCCCTATGTTCAATAAAATAGGAGAGATATATATGAACTCCCCTCCCCCCCCGCCTATACACAATGCCCCCATTTTCTTTCTGGGTCTCTTACCGCCCCCCTTGAGACCTGTAACGCCCACAAGGGGGCGTTATCGCCTGCCCACTTTGGGAAAGACTGATATAGATTATCATAACCATTAGCCATGACTTATAGTCTTTTACTATTTAGGACTGGCGATATCTGTAATCGAACTATCACACAAGACCTGCCTCGTACCCTCCTTATTCGAGGGTGTCATCGACTAATGGGAATTCTTGAATTGAATGGGTATCTATACTAATATATCTATACTATTTGACGAACCGTTTGGTGTAATGGTCGAGAAGTCGGCTACTACACCAAAGGTCGCGGGTTCGATCCCCGCACGGTACAAACATTTGTGTGCATGAACATGTCTGTTTGTTTCGGTCTGGGTGTTTCTATGTATAATATGAAAGTATTTACAAAAAAAAAGTATATAAGTAATGTTTATCCGTTGTCTGGCACCCATAGCACAAGCTAATGCTTAGTTTGGGGCTAGATGGCTCTGTGTGAATAATGTCCAGAGATATTTATTTATTATAATAAAGCTGAAGAGTTTGTTTGTTTGTGTGTCTGTTTGTTTTAACGCGCTAATATCAGGAACTACTGGATGGAATTGAAAAAATAAAAATATTGCCTCCCTATAACATAAGATTGACCGCTGTTTCCATTTCACCATATAGATATTATTGTCCTTCTATTATCTTACGGGTATGTGTACAAGACAGTTTAGAACTTAATTAGTTGACCTGAATGACAAAATGTAGTTTTTTTTTTTCGGAGGGACGTCGCTAGTGGTGTCTGAAGGCTACCTTAACAGGTTAACCGGACAATAGGTATGAAGTAACATATCTATTATCAAACTATGACTATCGCACCTGATATCTGAGCCACTTCCTCGCGTGTCGTCCGCTAATGGGTCCTGGCTGTCCGAGCCGCACCTGGATCGATTAGAGCCCGCAGGATGGATTCGGGTCAGTTGTTGTTATGGGGAATGTTCATTTTTTTTTTCTTAATTTTGTTGAGGCTTCAACCACTTTTGGTGCTTATGCCAGCCTCATAGGAGCATTCAATGAGGTTCTTTTTATATTGAGAGGCTCAAAAAGCGGTACAACGCTATTGCTCCACTGGGATTGTTCGTTATTGGGTATTTGACTGCATTCAAAATAAATAATGAAACTCTTACATATATGTAGTAGTATACCAGCGGCCGCCCGCGACTCCGTCCGCGTGGATTTCGATTTCCAATAGCCTAAAGCCTTCCTCGTCGAATGGACTATCTAACACAAAAATATTTTTTATAATCGGACCAGTAGTTCCTGAGATTAGCGCGTTCAAACAAACAAACAAACTCTTCAGCTTTATTGTTGTTTGCCTGAATGATGTGGGTATCTAGTAACATATCTATTATCTCATATGACTATCGCACCTGATACCTGGGCCACTTCCTCGCGTGTCCGGCCGCGCCTGGATCGATTCCAGCCCGCAGGATGGATTCGGGTCAGTTGTTGTTAAAGGGAATGTTGATTATTGGGTATTTGACTGCATATAAATAAAAAATTAAAAATGCCTTGGACTTACACACCAATTACCTAGCCCCAAACTAAGCTCGAAACTTGTACTATGGAAGCTAGGGAACGGATAGACATACTTAAATACTTTTATAAACATCCATGACTCGAGTACAAATGCCGATGTTCATCACGCAAACATTTGCCCCTAGCGGGATTCGCACCCGCGACCCTTGGTTTTGTAGCCAGGGTCTCTAGCCACTAGACCAACGGGCCCGTCAAAATAAATTATTATGAAACTCTTACATATCTAAACTAATATTATAATAAAGCTGAAGAGTTAGTCTCTTTGAACGCGCTAATCTCAGAAACTATATAGTCCATTTGTTTAGGCAACTTTAAGCTACACTGTTTGCGGTAACTGTTGTGCTATGTTTCTGCTGGTGAGTAAGGTTGCCAGAGCTCAGATGGGGTTAAGGTCGGCAACACATCAACGATACTTCTGGTATCGCGGATGTCCATGGTTGGCGGTGATTGCTTACCATCAGGCGACCCGCAAGATCGTATGCCGCCTCTGACATAAAAAAATAACCGAAATCCACGCAGACATTGTAGCGCAGGTTTCGCTGCATATTGTGAGTGTAAGTGTATAGAGCACGATGAGTGCGCACCATGCGTGTCGCTGTCCGGTGCGCGCGCGCAGTCGCTCTAATTGACACGTGCGTAGTGGGTCTAGGGTTGCCAGGTTGAACGAAGAATATTACCAAATAATATTTTATAAAAATATTGGATCAAAGAGTAACACTGATAGATAAAAAGAAATTATAGTACATTAAATATGTAAATAAGTCTCATGGAGGTGTGGTGTTACTTTATATGTTGTGGATTACACTGAGAGTGAACTAGTTATGCCCTATCCTTGGAAGTTATGCCCTGTATGTTAACTCGTCATTCCAACCTGGCTGAAATTACGCGACCGAAGTCCGGCGGCAATAGATTTGTTACACAAAATTAAATTACGCAACCTAATTTCGGCATGTTGTGTAGTGTCTTCTATTTAACATACCAAGCGTAGTCACACCGAACTTCGGTCGCGTTTACTCCGCCTAGTGTGTTTCTATACCAAGTGTCCGACCATTGTACTTGTGCGAGGGCTTCGAAACTCAATAATCGAGGATGACTGGCAAGAGCTTGCTCGTTAAGACTATCTATCTAACTATCAAAGCTGTCTATCAGTCCAGACGCTAGATCGAGTTGCGAAACACCGTACTTGCTAAGTTGCAGCGTCACTGAAGGATGAGACGAGATTATAGTGAAAGTTGCGGATCAATAAATAACAATACATAAATATCTGGGCCAGTACGGACCATGTTCATGAACACAAATGTCTTTCTGTGTAGGAACTAACACTTGACCTCTCGGTATAACTTTTTTTCAACAATTCTTTTTTTTTCAAAAACGGTTTGGTTCTCTTTTTTTTTTATTAACCTATATTGTCCCACTGCTGGGCAAAGGTCTCCCCTAAATTTCTCCATCTGCATCTGTCTGCGGCCAGATTTTGCCAATCGCGGGAGAAGTGGACAAGATCGTCACACCATCTTTTCTTTGGCCTTCCCCTGGTCCGTTGCCCGTCGGTCGGTATCCATTGGGTGACGATTTTTGCCCATCTCCCTCCCTGCATTCTGCAAACATGGCCCGCCCAGTCCCATTTTAGTTTGGCAGATGTTTTGCCAACATCACTTAAAAGAGTTTTGGAACGAATGATCGAGTTTTGAACTCTGTCTGTAAGTTTTAAATTGAGTAAGCTTCGCTCCATAGCTCGTTGACAAACCTTGAGTCTGGACTTCTGGCTCTCGGTCAATGACCAAGTCTGTGCACCGTAAGTCAGGATAGGCAGAATACAAATGTCGACGAGTTTGCGTTTAAGTGTCATTGGAAGGTTTCCCTTCATATACGCTTTCATGGACCAGTAGCTTTTCCAAGCATTTTCGATACGACGATCGATTTCTCTGTCCTGCCTGTTTTCAAAAGAGACTATCTGGCCCAAGTATATATACTCGTCCACATATTGCATTTCCTGCCCATCTACTGTCATTTTACGCTTTGTGCTATTTGACATGACTTTGGTCTTTGACCAATTCATGGTCAGTCCAACCTCAAGGCTTGCCAGCCTTAACTCTTTGACCATCGTTTCAAGCATTTCGGACGATTTTGCAAATAAAACAATGTCATCAGCAAATCTAAGGTTTGTTAATCTGTGATCACCGATTTCAATGCCCTTTTCGGTCCATAGGGGTTCTAGCTGCCTAAACATTTCTTCTAGGGTACTAGTAAACAGTTTCGGAGATAGTAGATCGCCTTGCTTTACACCTTTCTGGATTTGAAAAGATGGCCCCGGTTTGTGTAGTTTGATGTTCGCCGTGCTCTTAGCATAAATTTTCTGGATTAGATGTATATAGGTGGTTTCTATATCTTGTTTCTGTAGCGATGAGAATATTGAAGCATGTTTGAAGTTATAGAATATAAAAAATTGTAAATATAAGTTTTATAGAGGTGTGATGTTACTTTATATGTTGTGGATTACACTGAGAGTGAACTAGTTATGCCCTGTGTGTTAACTCGTCATTCCAACTGTAGGAACACTACGCGACCGAAGTCCGGCGGCAATGCATTTTCTATACAAAATTAAATTGCGCTACCGAATTTCGGCGTGTCGTGTAGTGTAGTCTTCTATTTAACACTCCAAGCGTAGTCACACCGAACTTCGGTCGCGTTTACTCCGCCTAGTGTGTTTCTATACCAAGTGTCCGACCATTGTACTTGTGCGAGGGCTTCGAAACTCAATAATCGAGGATGACTGGCAAGAGCTTGCTCGTTTAGACTATCTATCTAACTATCAAAGCTGTCTATCAGTCCAGACGCTAGATCGAGTTGCGAAACACCGTACTTGCTAAGTTGCAGCGTCACTGAAGGATGAGACGAGATTATAGTGAAAGTTGCGGATCAATAAATAACAATACATAAATATCTGGGCCAGTACGGACCATGTTCATGAACACAAATGTCTTTCTGTGTAGGAACTAACACTTGACCTCTCGGTATAACTTTTTTTCAACAATTCTTTTTTTTTCAAAAACGGTTTGGTTCTCTATTTCTTGTTATGTTAGAATTGAAGTTAATAGAGCGCTAGCCTATTGCCTAGTGGTACGGACCGCGCCTCACTCACATACGTGAGGTCCGTGGTTCACACAACAAAACGCCGTCGTAAGGAAACCTGCACATTCAGATAGTTTCTGACGTTAGTTCAGTTTGTATCTGAATGTGTAACCATGATCCAATCTATCCTGTCTGTTTCCAATACTAGAAAGATGATGTTAGAATTGAAGTTAATATATTTTTTTAAATTAGTAAATGTGCCAGCCCTGACATAGATTGATGTTCGAGACTGTTGTTTAAACCGATTGGTGCGGTAACGCATGCACTTCTGCGAACGTAACTATTTTACTATACATACATGCTACGAATAGTTAGATCGCGACGTTATTATGAATAATCACCATAAAAGGCCGGCTACGCATCGGCGATTGCTTTGGTAGGTGGAATTCACTAAGCGCAAATGTCATAATCTCACGGCTGTGTCATCGTTGACAGTACTGAATTATGTATTACTAAATTACTACTAGACTATACAAAGATGACAGAGCCGTGAGATTATGACATTTGCGCTTAGTGAATCGCACCTCCGGTGTCGCGGATGTCCATGGGCGGCGGTGATTGCTTACCATCAGGCGGCCCGCAAGCTCGTTTGGCGCCTCTGCCATAAAAAAGGGCATGATGAAAACTTTAAATTTTAATACATACATTTATTTTGATTAGTTACCAATTTATGTGACAATTTTCCCTGCTAGATGGCAAAATTCTCTCTGCATATAAAGTTAAAAAGTTCTCGATCTATTTGCAGAAAAGGTAATTTTCTCCCATCTTGGTGCGATATTAACAGGCGTTTGTTTCAGTTAAACTGTAAGTTAATGGAAGGGAATGGTTTCCTTGTAGACAGGTCGTGACCCGTCTAGCCGTTCCTGGCTCTCCCGGCAGCCATTAGGGACTCTGGACGCTTATCAGAGGCGGTTAATCTGATGGAGCTATGTCGTAGGAAAGCAAGTTAAATATGAGTATTTAATGTCCTTCTGCAGGGTCTACATTTTATTAAGAAGTTGATTCTTGCCAAATAAATAAATGCATTGGACTAATGAATCTAAGCCCCTAAGCTAACTACCTACCTACGACCCTCGGAAAAGTATTTAAGTATGTCTATCCGTGCCCTAGCTTCCAAAGTATAAGCTTCGAGCTTAGTTCGGGGCTAGGCAAATAATTTATTAATTTAATTAGATGCTCAGATATGTGCCATTAGCTGGGCTGTACTAAAGTTGAACGTTTTAAGGTACTTAAGTACTTACGTACCTTAGCGGTTTAAAAAAGTTTAACAATATCCGCCATTCGAAGGAAACAATGTCGTATCAAGTACATTCCTAGTTCACGACACTGCAAAAGGTTCATTGCCATTATTATCCACTTAGCACGGTGCCGAGCGAGTTTGAACTCTAACGAGTAAGCAATAGAGATCACTAGTCCGTCGCTGTGGATCCATGCTGGTTCATTGTGTTGGAAACAATTGGTTTGGACTTACTCGTGATTGGTATCTTACCATTACTATCGTTATATTAAGGGAAACCTGTAATTAGCTTTTCTTATATCGTAATATTATTTAAGACGAAATAATGTATCACGTTGTTGGTTTCTAAATAAATAAAAATATGTACCTACTCTTCTTGATAGAAGTAAGGTTTGAGAGACACAGGTGAAACGATTTTCCTTTTAGTGCTGTATTTATTTCATTTCTTTTCATTTAACTATCCGCTTGGTGTTATGGTCAAGAAGTTAAACACAAGGCTGAAATTACGCCACCGAAGTCCGGCTGCAATGCATTTTATGTACAAAATTATGCGACGTTATTTCGTCAAAGTGTGTCATCTTCCATATAAAAGTGTGTCTTATCATGAACACGATGGAACGTAAATTCGGCCGCGTCAATTCAGTCGCGCTTTTTCCACATAGTGTGTTTCTACACTAAGCCCCACACAAGGCACGTGGAAGTGTTTGCCTAATTTGAAGCCATTGCGCGTTGTCGTTTTCGTCTGATAAAAGAGTTATCACATAGTAGAAGGAGCAGGAAGGCGGCAGATGCGATGCGGCAGAGACAAGCGCTAAGATGATGATGAAAAGGGTAACCACCCAGGGTTAACCGCAGTATAATCACTCCGGGACGCGCAGCACCGCCAAGGCCGGCCAATCAGAGCGTGGCGCGGCAAATATTGCCCAATCGCCGCCGGACGGCGCGCGCGCGCACTTACCCAATCGCGCGCGCCTGACCGCTGGCCGCTGCGGAAGCGTTTCGTTTGAAGGAGTGTGGTTGTGCAAAACTGGATTGCTTTGTTTGGCTTTGTTGGTTGCCCTTTGTATGATTTTGTTGGTATTGGAACTGGTTAAAATCATTTCTTTTACTAAATTAATTAACACAGCTTTCAAATACAGACAGACCTGTGTTGTGTAGCCAAAGTACATAATTAATATGAACATTCCACGGAAGAAATTTGGAAAACCTAAACCTATTAAGTTACTTTTAAACCTATTTAGCGTTCACCGAACCTACAGGGTTCTTATGAACCCGAAACTGCTATTCCACGTAATACTTCTTCTAGCCGCTTCGGCTACGGTGTAGCAAGCAATCTGACACGACCTTAGAGAGATCAGACGTAGGGTCAAAGTTTCAATGTTCGTTTAACGCCACGGGATAACACCGCTTAATATCAAACTCCGGACTGTTCTTGTTTTCCTCCCGGTTCCATTTCCGAACTCGATGTTAACTGGTCTTAACTCTCTGTTTCAGCATAAACAAGATCCGCACGTTGGGCGACTTCGCCGGCTGCCGACGCCTGCGCGAGCTGTACGTGCGCAAGAACGAGATCCGGGACCTGCACGAGATCCGGCACCTGCGCCGCCTGCCCGACCTCACCAGCCTGTGGCTCGACGAGAACCCCTGCACGCAGCACCCCGAGTGAGTAGCGCCCGCGCGAGACACGGCACCTGCGCGAGACGCGGCACCTGCGCGAGACACGGCACCTGCGCGAGACACGGCACCTGCGCGAGACACGGCACCTGCGCGAGACACGGCACCTGCGCGAGACACGGCACCTGCGCTGCCTGCCCGACCTCACCAGCCTGTGGCTCGACGAGAACCCCTGCACGCAGCACCCCGAGTGAGTAGCGCCCGCGCGAGACACGGCACCTGCGCCGCCTGCCCGACCTCACCAGCCTGTGGCTCGACGAGAACCCCTGCACGCAGCACCCCGAGTGAGTAGCGCCCGCGCGAGACACGGCGCCCGCGCGAGACACGGCACCTGCGCGAGACACGGCACCTACGCGAGACACGGCACCTGCGCCGCCTGCCCGACCTCACCAGCCTGGGCTCGACGAGAACCCCTGCACGCAGCACCCCGAGTGAGTAGCGCCCGCGCGAGACACGGCACCTGCGCGAGACACGGCACCTACGCGAGACACGGCACCTGCGCCGCCTGCCCGACCTTGCCAATGCTACTTTACCTAAAGTGAACCGTGGCCGAAATTCCCCTTCTCGAAGTGCCGGGTCCCTTATGCAGAGTTTTGACCAAGTAACTTCGAGAGACGAGCGAGAGCTTAAGTGTAGCTTAGTTGCCTTTCTTGGCATCCGAAGACGATAGATAGTTCGTTATTGAAAGGCAATGTGGACTCTGAGCAGATACCAGCCTACTTATAGGTTCACTGACGCACTCGATTTCTATACAGATGTTTAAAGTAGGCAATTTTTCTGATTCCAGATACAGAATGACAGTCCTCCGGAATTTACCGAATCTCGAAAAGTTAGACAATGTTCCCGTCCATCCAGAAGAGGTGAGAATACCTTTTTTGAATTGATGATTTTACGTAAATTGTTTTAGTAATTGTGGATAAGAGGCGTTTTGGAAAAGAGGCTTTTAAACTTAAACTTTTACTTTGGCCGTGTTCAAAACTATTTATCGACAGTTTTGCAAATCGAAATGGTTTTGAGGGCCATCATGGTTGTATGGTACATGTTTATATTTTTTTGGTTTAAATAAATAAAATTAGTTAATAATGATACTCGTTTATATACCCCTCCGGCCATTTTTTGGCCATGCTGGCAGGTACGCAGGATATATTATAGTGCACAAGTGAGTGCGCAAGCACAGGTGCACTTCCTATTCCTTCACGCTCAACGGCGGGACAGCAATCTGAAACGACCGTAGAGAGATCAGGCGCAGTACCATTGGCTTAACGCGCCTTCCGAAGCACGGAGGAGACGATACTCATATATTACTCCATTATCAAAAAAATTAACACGTTATTGACCTTTAAAGTGCATGTGTTCCAGGTCCAGGAGGCGATGCGTCGCGGCATGCACATACCCGACTCCGACGACGAGGGATACCCGCAGCAGGTGAGCATCCCTACTAATATGCGAAAGTAACTGTCTGTCTGTCTGTCTGTCTGTCTGTCTGTCTGTCTGTCTGTCTGTCTGTCTGTCTGTCTGTCTGTCTGTCTGTCTGTCTGTCTGTCTGTCTGTCTGTCTGTCTGTCTGTCTGACTGTCTGACTGTCTGTCTGTCTGTCTGTCTGTCTGTCTGTTTGACTGTTACGCTTATACCCGACTCCGACGACGAGGGATACCCGCAGTAGGCGAGCTTCCCTACTAATATGCGAAAGTAACTGTCTGTCTGTCTGCCTGTTTGACTGTTTGACTGTTACGCTTTCCCGCACCTCTCAACAGATTATGGAGAAGGCAATGGCAACCCACTCCATTAAAATTGCCAAGAGAGTTGTTGTGTGATTCATTTCACACAATGATCACGACCCTCAGTAATGAGGAATACGTCTCAAGGAGAAGTAGGACCTATTATTGCGAATAATAGGATCTGAAATACACGCGGACGGAGTCTTATATGTTCTTTATTAATATAGGCTTCATCTAAGCACTTATTATATACTACTGTAACAGAAAACTACATAATAATGACTACTTACCACCGGTTCTGTAGTCATTATTTTCTACGATAAGATGTTTTCATACATTAATTAATTTCGATTCCATTCCGTTCCGCAGCAGGAGTCGTACGGTCAGTTCCGGCGGCAGCGGTCGTGCGAGTCCAGCCCGGAACGCGAACCTGAGCCCTTCTACCCGCGGCCCGCGCAGAGGCCCGACCAGGTATGCACTGCAAACTGCACATCCATCATAGTAAGGTCAAGTAAAGTAAGGTATCAGATCATTATTGTCCCACAGGAGGGCAAAGGCCTCCATCATTTGGAATCATGTTTTCGTTACAATGGATTTTGGCTTAATAACCACGCTTGCCAAATGCGGGTTGGCGATCACAAACCCGGGCTGTGTTTAGAAAAAGTCCAAATCTTTAGAGGCTTGCAGCTCCTGGATACATCCTTAAATATGCTACTTCACTATCATATTCTACAACTACATTTTTATTGCATATTTGTGGCTCGCTTTTGAAACTTGCCATTTCAACTTGGCGCTTGCTTATGTTTCTAAATATTGGAGAAAAACTTTAATTTTATAGTAATAATTTATCGTGTGAAATAATAATATGTAAGTATAATTAATTTTTTTTAATAGCATATTTCATATATCTTACCATTTTCAACGATCTTTTATATAAACAAATCTGACTTATTACCTACTCGTGACGTTTAATAATTTTAATTTCTTTCATTTTCATCGTAAAGCATGAATAGATCTGTATGTTTATTAATAAATATTAATAAACATACATACATACATACATACATACATATTAACTTTGTGTGAAATACTTTGTTTGTTTTAAATAAAATGTGTTATTCTATATGTATTTCTATTGTATCGTTTTTATGCGTGTGTATTCTATCTGTTCATAACCATTGAGGTATTACTACTACGTATAGAGTGGACATTGAGAACAAAATCTATGCGTCAACTTGGAGGGAAGGGGCGGATACCTAATTTAGTGTTTATTAACCGACTTCATTTTTGTCCATTTATCTATGAAATGACACGCCCCTAGCTTTTTTTATCAGCAATAATTTGAAAAATACTTAAAACACAACACGGCAGTTCTTTGATTATAGCAATCGTAGATTTAAATCGTTACATTTGCCCTCGCCATAACTCCGAAATTGGCAATAAAATAAGAGCGACAGTTGCTTCCGAGAGCTTGACAGAGCGTTGACAGGCACAATGGTCAATGTCCTGTCTCGTTCTTGTTTTAGTACCTATTTCGAAATAGGTGAGGGCAAATCTAACGATTTAAATCTATTATAGCATAGTACAATGGACGGCAACTGTTGTCCATTTGCAACAGTGCGTTTAAGACAATATTTCTTCGCGGTGTCTACTCTATCATCATCATCATCATCTTCATCAACAGCATATCGCAGTCCACTGCTGGACATAGGACTAAACTAGGGCTCTCCACTCAGCCCGATCGGCGACTCTACTCTATGCGTAGTAGTAATACCTAAATGTTCATAAGTATTAATATCTAACGTGTCTAACCGCATTCCATGTGTGGACTAACCCCTGCAGGGCAGCGACGGCTCGGAGACGGGAGCGGAGCCCCCGCCCGCCGCCGATGCGCCGCGACCCGACGCGCCGCAGGTAACACGTGTAACGGCCTTCCAGCCTTCATGGATGTCCAGGCCTTCATGATGGCTGGAAATTCTACCAACGAGTTCACTGGCCGAAGTACCTAACTTTCAAAATTCAAATGTTGTCCATATGTTCTGTCATCCAGTTATCCAGAGTCCTACAGCTAGAGCGGAGCTAGGCTCAGCTCTTATACTATTAATTATCATAATTACTTAATATTAGATTGGGGCTAGGCAATTGGTGTGTTAGTCCAATGATTTTATTTATTATGTTTCTGATGGTGAGGTCGCAAGAACTCAGTTGGGGAGGATATGGGGTTTTAAAGGCAAAACAGAACAACAGTTACGATGTGCAACTTCATTGTGGTCCTCTGTAAGGTACTTCCCCAGATGAGCGGCTCTTTCGAGTGGAAGTTCCACAAAGCTCTACCCTTCAGGCAAACGCGCGAATCTGGGGCGGATCACTATTAGTTGATACATAAGTTTGTCTTCAAGAGATATGTTATATTGCAATTTGCAACCTCCAGATAACAAAGCGCTACTTCACTGCGGTCTTCCGTAAGGTGGAGGTACTTCCCTAGACGAGCGGCTCATTCGAGTGGAAGTTCAACTTAGCTCTTCCCCTCTTAAACCGCAGTATGGTACGTTCGGAACGCTGCTGCCTATCCCCCTGGTTTGTCCCTCAGTCGCCTCAATACGACTGCCACTGGATGAAATGATTCGAGTGGTAGTTCCACTAAGCTCTACCATTACAATGAATGCTTCCGTCCCGCAGTGCCCGGCGTCGCCGACGCGGCGCGCGGCGTCCCCAGAAGCGGACGAGCGGTACGAGCACCCCGCCATGACGCGCTCGCACTACGACGTGAGTTGATACACACAGACACACACACACAGACAGACAGACAGACAGTCAGTCAAAAACAAAACTAGTTGGTAAATGTCGCTCAACATTTACTTAGCTTTAAGACCATTTTATGTACCTACAATTGCAATAAAGATATTTGTATTAGTATTTGTATTTGACATATACGTGCAGAGATAGTGAGGAGAGGCGGCGCCACTGTCGCAAGGGTGTTGCTAGAGCAGTAGTTCTCAAACTTTTTTTTGATACCCATTTGTGAAGCAAAATAATTGATGGATATTAAAATAAAAGTTTTTCATTCGGAACCGCTACAGTCGTATCGTGGAGGCTTAGGGTTCCGCGGACCACACTTAGGGTATAGCTGTGCGTAAAGCGATAATTCTTTACCAATATCTTTCTAAAAAACTCTGAAAATACTGGATTTATGATGGCATTTTGACCAGCATTTGTACAGGGCTGTTATTTTTACAACTTATATTCATTGTTTATGCCGTCCAGTCCTCGCTTTCTCAGTCACAAAATTTAAACAAGCACATTAATTAATAAATCACAATTAACAATGAATAACGAAAACGAAAGTTTTAGCTCTGCTAATTTTAAAGTAATCAATAACATGGGGTTCACTCAGGTCTTCTTAAAAATGTCAACAGAAGTTATCAAGACATTAGAGCATCTACAAATCATTTCAAATGAAAGTAACGAAATTGTCACATTACTTAAAAATACTGCTATTTGCACACCCTTATTTTATCAAACAGAAGGTTCTATTTGTATTAAAGACATTTGACAGTTGTCTGGTGTTATTTGTCAGTAGAAGTTCACGAATTGACAAGGTAGATAGTTTGTAGATTATGGTTGTAAATCACGTATTTCGTTTAGTTTGGACCATACGCTTGATAGAGTCATATTCATGCAGTTAGTCAAATAAGCTAGATGCATGCCACATCATCATTTGTCTTTTAATGCTAGGATAGCATTAGGATTTAAAATAACCAGTGTCTGACAAGATTCCAGATTGTCACGATACTGACAATTAATAATTGCTACATATATTCTAGGGCACCCAAAAGAAAAGTGGCCTAAAAATAGTTTGACAATAGTTTGATTCGCTAGAAATATAGCTTATTATATTTTTTATTTACAGCTCTATGGATTGTTTTAATAACGACTAGGATATTAGAAATCTTTGTTTTTATCTTGGAAGTTCTTTAAAATTATGAATTATAGATTAAACACTTAAGAATTTCGTCCATAAATTCTAAATGGCGGATTTGTATTTTGAAAACAAATCGCCTATTTTAGCTAATTAAAAATAATAGTTAAGTTATTTGAAAAATTTTATATTTATCTATCAATTTGTAAATGTATTGTATGTATAGAGTTTTAAGCACTAAAATGTTTAATATTATGTTCTTCCTTAGTCAATGTTTGTTGATGGGATGAGTTGTCCGTTCACTGTTTTGAGATGAGATGTATGAGGGCGGGTTTGTTTATATAACAGCAATAGCTTACTTCTTAAATATTACCATTTTTATCAGTTTATAATTGTTCAGATTTCTATCTCATTCATACAGAATATTTTTTTCCGGGATGAGTTATACAGTGTGTTGTTGTATGAGTTATACACTGTGTTGTGTTCACTCTGTCGTTGTATGAGATGTATGAGGGCGGGTTTGTTGCAGCCGCGCTCGCCGCGCTCGCCCGACGCGCCGCTGCGCCACTCGCTCTCCGCGCACAGCGTCAAGGTGATGCACCCATACACCACCCATACACAGCCCATACACCAGCCATACATGATCCATACACAACCCATACACCATACATACACAGACCATACACAGCCCATACACCGCACATACACAGCCCATACAGCGCTCATACACCGCCCATACACGAACCATATACCGCCCATGCACAGCCCATACACCGGCCAAACACGGCTCACACGCCACCCATACACAGCCCATACACCACCCATACACAGCCCACACAACACCCATACACAGCCCATACACCACCCATACACAGCCCATACACCGCCCATACACTGCCCATACAACGCCCATACACCGCCCATACACCGCCCATACACCGCCCATACACCTCCCATACCGCCCTTGCACCCTTAAACGCTCCTTATGCGAGTAATACACAACTATCAACCAAGACACGGCCCATTCACATTTCACAAAAAAAATCCTGAATTTCAAAGTCGTGAAATATTTATTCACACAATTGCCAAATAACACAGCTTTCATACCAACTATTTATATCAAGGTTGTTCTTATTCGAAGTTTTCTCGTGGTATAAAAATAATTTGGTTCTTTCTATTTTCTGAACTTCAAGACTTTTGGGAAGGGACGTGTTATTTATTCTCGTAAATTCACACTAAATAATGCACTAACTCACTCACTATCAAACACATCAACAACATGTATCTGCTAAGCTTTCCATGACACAGTATTGATAAGCAGACTCACCGTATTGTTGCTTTTGCATTAAATAATAGTATCAGAGTAGAAATACACCAGGCGGAAAATGCGCGACCGAAGTGCGGCCGAAATGCATTTTCTATACAAAAAACGCGACGTTATTTCGGAGTGGTGTGTCATCCCTCTGTCATTAAAAATGCATTGTAGACGTAATCCCGAACTACGGCCGCGTTTTTGGCCACGTGTGTTTCTATTCTTATTCATTAATTAATATTTACATTTCTAATGTTCGTTACGTATGTATTACGATATGGCAAGGCTATCGAGCATACGAGATATTGTCACATGCGTACTTGAAATATGTTTGGGAATAATTCCGCAATATCCGCAAGAAATACTACGTGCGTGCGTGTGGGCATACATGCGTCCTTACTACGTGCACTTGCATGCGTCCGTACGTGTCTTTGTGCGTGCGTCCGTACTTACGTACATGCATACGTGCGTGCGTTTGTGCGTTTGTTCGTGCGTGTGTACTTACATGCGTGCGTGCATATGTACATACTTGCGTGTGGGCGTGTGCGCGTGCGTGCGTGCGTCCATACTTATTGCACACAGACGTGCGTGCGTGTACATACGTGCGTGTATGCGTGTATATGTTACGGGCAACGTGATTAATCGGGAATTATGAATAAGGGCCGGCCTTTATTAATAATTCCCAAGAGCGTCGGGCAAAGTGATTAATTTATCACTTTGACCGGCCCGTATTAATAATTCCCGACGCCTCGTGGTCCATGTAATAAATCAGTGTTTGAGATGGCTTGTATTTATCACTTGGACCGGGCATTATGATAAGAAATGTTTAAGGGTCACAAAAAAAAATAACCCTTACCTATTTTAGACCACCTGTTCACGAGAACCCTTCGATAGCTCCCGGAATAAGCAGAAATCGCTGGATTATTGGTTTCTGTGATTATTTCCTTAGATAGGCAGTCCAGGCATAGCAAAACCCCGATAAAAAGGTAAACCACTCACCTTTGACGCCGACTGCTATGCTGCTCTGGATATCGGAAGCCGTGCTCGCCACGTGTTCTAAGAAGTCCGCCGTTATGCCACTGATTCTGTCTCAAAATTGATGACAACACACAGAACTGTTGTAGGGTCCGAGATAAGAGGTATAAAGGTCCATAAGATCCGATTGGCGCCGATATTCCGCCGAAAAGAGAAAACTCCGAAGCTGCGCGTAATGCACCGTGCGCGATCAACCGATGGACTGGGTGCCGGCGCTTGCAGCTAACTTCAGCCGAGTCGCGGGTTGTGTAGCATACCCTCTTATAAGAGAATTACTATGCCTGAACACCACCTAAGAAGCGGAAGACTAATTTGATGGATATAGGTTAGGGTTATTTTTTTTTTATGACCTTTTAAAATTCCCCTAGTCACGAACATAACACACGTTAACGACTTTTCATCTTAAGTAATATTTTTATCAAAATAAAAGTAGGACGTGATTTATATCAATAATTGCTTTTTTAAGTGTTTATTTTTAAATTGCTATGTTCAATTGATGTTTCTTTTAACTTTTCATGAAAATATGGTAAGTTTAATTAGATTTAGTTAGCAAAAACACTTCAAATAACCTTTTTTATCACTTTGCCCAATATGGGTTGGGAATTTATCATAATGGCCGGGAAAAGTGATTAATTACGCTATTTTTATCACATTGCCCAATTGAGTAGGGAATTATTAATACGGCCCGGGAATTATTAATACGGCCCGGGTTTATCACATGGCCCGTAACATATATGTAACGTGTACTTGTGCGCAGGAGTACGCGTACGGCAGCAACGGCGAGGTGCGGTACCCCGCGCCGCTGGCGTCGCCGCCGCACCAGTACCACGACCCCTACTACGAGCGGCCCGAGAGGTGAGTTCACTAGAATAGGATAGAAATATTGTTTTCGACGACCCGCTTGGTGTAATGGTCAAGATGTTGCCTATTATACAAGAGGTCGCGGGTCCGATTCCCGCACAGTACAAACATTTGTGTGCATGAACATGTCTTTTTGTCCTGGTCTGGGTGTTATATGTATCTATTTAAGTATATTTGTAATACCACTGTTGATTCTGATGTCTGTAACACAAGTGCTTAAGCTACTTAACACGGCTTCAAGATCAATGTATGTGATGTTGTGAAATATTTATTTATTTATTGTTTATCTAAATATATAAAAGAAGAAACTGACTAACTGACATATTAACGCACAGCTTAAACGGCACACGGCGGCAAACGTAGGCACTTGAACTTTTGGAAGGGACGTAGCTTAGGTACCGTAGAGGTGCACTAAGAAAGGAATTCACGAAATTCCCACGGGAACGGGAATTAGCGAGAAAATCCGCTTAAGTTAGACGTTTGAAATTTAGCATGCAAGTACTTTAGTAAACTTAAAGGTTAGCTGAAACAGGATAATGCAAAATTACCACGGGAACGGGTGTTAGCGAAAAATACCATTTGTATGAAAAAATCGAAACATCAACTGATTTTGATGAAAATTGGCACAGAGAATCTTAAGACCCTCAGAAAGAACGACACGTGGACGAAGTCGCTAGTAAATAATTAATATCTCTGGACATTATTCACACAGCGCCATCTAGCCCCAAACTAAGCATTAGCTTATGCTATGGGTGCCAGACAACGGATAATCATTACTAATATACTTTTTTTTGTAAATACATACATATTATACATAGAAACACCCAGACCGATACAAACAGACATGTTCATGCACACAAATGTTTGTACCGTGCGGGGATCGAACCCGCGACCTATGGTGTACTAGCCGACTTCTCGAACATTACACCAAACGGCTCGTCAAATTAAACCCATTGGCGCGCTCTGGGTTTATTTAAAACTAGCGGGCGCCCGCGACTTCGCCCGCGTGGATTTTGGTTTCTTTATCACCTATTTTCCCGTTAGGGGTAGAGTTTTCAAATAATCTTTAAAAAGGGATGCCTGCGTCATACTATCTTTATGAATGCAAAGTTCAGCCCGATCGGTTAAAAAATGACAAAGTTTCATACTAAAGTTCATCCTCTATTATACCCCTTGGGGGTTAAAATTTATCAATCTTATTGCTTAGGCAATGCCTACGTCATAGTAGCTTTATGTATGCAAAATATCAGCCCGATAGGTTTAAAATTGACAAAGTTTCATACTACCGTTCATCCCTTATTTTAACCCCTTGGGGGTTGAATTAATCAAAATCCTTTCTTAGCGGATGCCTACGTCATAACATCTACCTGCACACCAAATTTCAGTCCGATCCGTCCAGTGGTTTGGGCTGTGCGTTGATAGATCACTATGTCAGTCAGTCACCTATGAGTTTTATAGATATAGACTAGCTCGGGGCGCCCGCTACGCGGTCGCGCCCAGAGCTAGGTCGCTCCGCGACGGGGCCGCTCCCGGGCTTCGCCCTCCGCGGCGCTCGGCCTTCGGCCTCGCCGTGGCTCGGCCTGCGGCCTCGCAAAATTACATGGCTGGCTTGGACCGTCCGTCAGCAGGTTCCCTGTCTTTTTTTTACGCCCCGAGAGCCATCAACTAAGACCTACTGATTTCACTTTATGCCGCTTCGGGCTTCGCCCTCGCGGCGCTCGGCCTTCGGCCTCGCAGATTTATTTGCTTTAACACCTTTTCTTTTCATTTTCAGAGCAAACTTTGGATGATAATGTCATCAATATAACTAACCAATAACTCTATATTGCTCCAGTATGCAGTTAAAAACGTTTGAAATATTTCACATTATTATTTAAAATCATGCAAGTAAACGCATAGCAGGTATGGCTTCTGTCACGGCTCCGGCGCTACAGGGCTCCGGCGGTCCCACGCGATCTTTTCGTCGCAGATGGTTTACGCTCTTCACCGCAACTTCGGCTTGTTGGCCGGCTCTGCCGGCCAGCCTCAGTCGCGGCTTCGAGCTTCCAAACCACCTGCTCCTCAGCTCGCGGGCCGCCTCGCCCCTCCGTGCCTGCGCGGGCTAATATTGCACTCTAGGGGTAGGGCAAACAAGACTACGTGGAGTCGGTTTTGGCAGCGATTCTTTTCTACAAACCAAACATACCACAAATACAGTCCTTACAGCGTTAACTTACTTCTCCAACAAGTATTTCAGTACCACTAAACAGTTTTCAAACACATGTAAAATTTCCATACAAAGTCACAGTACCGCGTGCCCCATATAAAGCTCGATCCAGTACAAAATGTATGGGGAAAATCGAAATCTGTTTTTTTAATTATTTCAATGTTAAAAGTAGAATGAATAAAAATATGGCCAAAATGGAAACAAAAGACGACATTTGACAGTTCCTCATACAAATTTTTGCCCGAATGTTGATATTTCGAGTTTTGAAATTTTCCCCTAGAACTCGAAAATTACCCTAAAAATTGGGTAAATTATTCTACCACATTGTAAACCAAGTTCTACTCTACAATAAAGGTCATGTAACATTTTCCCGTAAATCTTCGCCTTCTACCCGAAAAATCAGTTTAAAATATTCCTCACCTAAAACTTTGCACAAAATGGCCGCCAGCCCGTCCGCCATATTGGTTGGTATTTTTTACGTATTTTTCCTTCAGACAAATCTATATAACGCAAATAACTGCATTTACAGATTTTATTTACGGCTTATGTTGGCCTCTCCAGTGATCCTCAAAGACACCCCTTCCGAAAAAGTTTGAGCCGTCGGACCTCCCAGTGTTGCCAGACCACTTTGATCAAAATAGTCAAATGTCAATTTAGACCCTCCAATCTACCACGCCGTGGAAGTAAATTTGGCGAAAAACCGCTATTTCTATTTTCGACGTTTTCGGGCCACAGCCCCAAAACTACCGAAATCTACCAAAATATTTATTCACCTGGCAATACCTTACACTTAAACACACAAACGCCCAGTACATTTTATAACCTCATCTCCTTCACCAAGTGGCCGAAATTTCAAGTTGAAGGTTTTGAAAACGTGAAAATTTCACAAAATGGCCGCCAGCGCGTCCGCCATCTTGGTTTTTTTGTCGTCCCGTATTTTTCCCATATACTACATTATATACCGGATCAAACTGCATTTTTACTTTTTTCCTCCGCCGCACCCAGTTGGCCAAACAGGTCTTGGTAGATGACCATGTCGTGATTCTTTTGCTCCTCACGCCTAGTGTTGCCAGGTGATTCTCAATTTTCTACCCTGACGTCATTGAGGACCTTGGATGCCACAATCGCTCATACTTAATTTTTCTCCAAATACCGTATTTCCATTCGACCCATTTTCGGGCCCCTCAGCCAAATCTACCAAAATCTACCAAAACATTTTTCCACCTGGCAATAGTTGGCACTTGTACAAACGTGGCCGCCATACAGTCCAAATCTGTCAGGTGTTGCCAAGGTCGTCAAAAACGGGTTTGAAAATTTGGTAAATTTTTACTTTTCACAAAATGGCCGCCCGCTTCTCCACCATCTTGGATTTTTGACAGCGCGTATTTTTCCTATAGTCTGGACCATAGACAGCGTCGAACCTCATTTTTACTTTTTTTGAATTTTTTATACTTTGGGCCAGAGAGGTCCGCGAAGTCGAGCATGTCCCAAAAAATTCAAAAAATCATAACTCCCAGTGTTGCCAGCGCAAAGAAATAAAACTACCAAAAGGTCAATAGACACCCTCCGGACTACGGATTCGTGGCCTCGATTTTCCCCTGAACTCAGTTTTTTGATTCGACCCTTTTTGGGCCCCTGGAGCGAAAACTACCAAAAACTACCAAGATGTTTTCCCATCTGGCAATACTTCGTCCTAAAACTCGCGATGCCGCCATACAACACATTCGCGTAGAGTGTTGCCAACTACCCGAAAAATCAATTTGAATTTTTTCGAAAATTTTTCATTTCACAAAATGGCCGCCTTCTCGTCCGCCATCTTGGATTTTTGACAGGCAATTTTTTTACTGAAACAACATCATATACCGCGTCAAATAACGTTTAAATTTTTTACCCACGTCACACAGTGTTGCCACAGGAATTTTTCAAAGTCACCAAGTCCTAAAAAACGATTTTTCCCCGCCGCTCCCAGTGTTGCCAGATGATTTCGAAAAAAATACCAATAGGCCCTTGACCACCAAAGTTGCCACCAAACTGCATACTCGGATTTCGGCCAGCTGTCAAAAAGTCATTTTCTACTAATTGGACCAAATGTCAAAAATCTACTACGAACGTGGTAGAATGTTTTCCCTTCTGGCAACTCTCAGATAAATACTAAACCAAAACTGTAAAGAACCGAATCTGTCCAGTGTTGCCATCCACCAAAAAAATGGATTCAAAAAATTGCAAAATTTTTTACACAGACAAAATTCACTCCACCGGCGCCGCCATCTTGATTTTTTGCATCTAGCAACACTGGGATTAAAATTGACTATATTTCTGACGAAACACAAAAAACAGCAAAAAATTATCTCTGCCCAGTCCAGAGACACGGCCCCGCAAAAAGGGGTCGATTTTCCGATTTTCAAGCCAAGATGGCGGCGCCGCCATTTTGTTTTTCTGACATTTTTCTTTTTAAATCCCAACCGTTCCCCACAAACTACGACCCCTGAAAATTTGACAGCTCCAGAGGCTATGGCTTTGGAGATACGACCACCAACATGGCCGCCATCTTGGACTTTTGAAAAAAAAAAGAAAAATTTCGAGATTGATTGGCGATCCGAACAAAACTTCCATACATGTAAATCGAGTCGGAAGCTGGCAACACTGCGAAAAAAGGCCCCGATGAATGAGTCAGTGAGTGAGTGGTAATCGAGCTTTATATATTATAGACTAGCTCGGGGCGCCCGCTACGCGGTCGCGCCCAGAGCTAGGTCGCTCCGCGACGGGGCCGCTCCCGGGCTTCGCCCTCCGCGGCGCTCGGCCTTCGGCCTCGCCGTGGCTCGGCCTGCGGCCTCGCAAAATTACATGGCTGGCTTGGACCGTCCGTCAGCGGGTTCCTAGTCCTTTTTCGACGCCCTGTGAGCCATCAACTAAGACCTACTGATTCACTTTATGCCGCTTCGGGCTTCGCCCTCGCGGCGCTCGGCCTTCGGCCTCGCACATTTATTTGCCTTAACACCTTTTCTTTTCATTTTCAAAGCAAACTTTGTATGATAATGTCATCAATATAACTAACCAATAACTCTATAGTGCTCCAGTCTGCAATGAAAAACGTTTGAAATTTTTCACATTATTTAAAATCATGCAAGTAAACGCATAGCAGCTATGGCTTCTGTCACGGCTTATATTGATATTGCACTCTAGGGGTAGGGCAAACAAGACTACGTGGAGTCGGTTTTGGCAGCGATTCGTTTCTACAAACCAAACATACCACAAATACAGTCCTAACAGACAATATTTCAGAACCACTAAACATTATTCAAACATTTGAAAAATTTCCATACAAAGTCACAGTGCCGCGTGCCCCATATAAAGCTCGATCCAGTACAAAATGTATGGGGAAATCAAAAAACCATTTTGCATTTTTTTCAATGTTACAAGTAAGATGAATGAAAATATGGCCAAAATGGAAACAAAAGACGACATTTGACAGTTCCTCATACAATTTTTTTCCCAAAAGTTGATATTCCGAGTTTTGACATTTTCCCCTAGAACTCGAAAATTACCCTGAAAATGGGGTAAATTCTTATACCACATTGTAGATCAAGGTCTACTCTACAATAAAGGTCGTGCAACATTTTTCCCTATCATGCCTTTATAGACCCGAAAAATGAGTTTTAAATACTCCTGAACTAAAACTTTTCACAAAATGGCCGCTAGCCCGTCCGCCATCTTGGTTGGAATTTTTTCCGTATTTTTCCTAGAATTAAATCTAATCTACACAAATAACCGCATTTTCACATTTCCTCTTAGGCCAATGTTGACCCCTCCAGAGATCCTCAAAGACACCCCTTCCGAAAAAGTTTGAGCCGTCGTACCTCCCAGTGTTGCCAGACCACTTTGATGAAAATAGTCAAATGTCATTTTAGACCCTCCAATCTGCCGCGCCTTGGGAATGAATTTTGCAAAAAACCGTTATTTCTATTTTCGACGTTTTCGGGCCACAGCTCAAAAACTACCAAAATCTTCCAAAATATTTTTTCACCTGGCGATACCTCATACCAAAACATACAATCGCCTAGTACATTTCAAACCACCGTTTGGTTCACCAAGTGCCCGAAATTTCAAGTTGAAAGTTTTGAAAACGTGAAAATTTCACAAAATGGCCGACAGTGCGTCCGCCATCTTGGTTTTCTGTCATCCCGTATTTTTCCTATATACTACATTATATACCGGATTAAACTACATTTTTATTTTTTTTCTCCGCCGCATCCAGTTGGCCCAACAGGTCTTGGTAGATGACCATGTCGAAAATTTTCTTTTGCTCCTCACGCCCGGTGTTGCCAGGTGATTCTCAATTTTCTACCCTAACGTCATTGGGGACCCTGGATGCCACAATCGCTCATACTTAATTTTTCTCCAAATACCGTATTTTCATTTGACCCATTTTCGGGCCCCTCGGCCAAATCTACCAAAATCTACCAAAACATTTTTCCACCTGGCAATAGTTGGGACTTGTACAAACGTGGCCGCTATACAAGCCAACTCTGTCAGGTGTTGCCAAGGTCGCCAAAAACGGGTTTGAAAATTTCGAAAATTTTAACTTTTTACAAAATGGCCGCCCGCTCGTCCGCCATCTTGGATTTTTGACTGCGCGTATTTTTCCATAGTCTGGACCATAGACAGCGTCGAACCACATTTTTACTTTTTTTGTATTATTTATAATATGGCCCCGAGAGGTCCGTGAAGTCGACCAGGTCCCAAAAAATTCAAAAAATCCTCACTGCCAGTGTTGCCAGCGTAAAGAGACAAAACTACCAAAAGGTCAATAGACACCTTCCGGACTACGGATACGTGGCCTCGATTTTCCCCTGAATTCCGTATTTCGATTTGACCCTTTTTGGGCCCCTGGAGCGAAAACTACCAAAATCTACCAAGATTTTTTTCCACCTGGCAATACTGGACATTGAGACTGGAAAAGCCGCCCTACAACACTTTCGCGTAGGGTGTTGCCAGCTACCCGAAAAATCAAATTTAAATTTTTCGAAATTTTTTCATTTCACAATATGGCCGCCTACGCGTCCGCCATCTTGGATTTTTGACAGCCAATTTTTTTACTGAAACTTCATCATATACCACGTCAAATACCGTTTCAGTTTCCAACCCACAACGCCCAGTGTTGCCACAGGAATTTTTCAAAGTCACCAAGTCCGAAAAATCGATTTTTCCCCGCCGCTCCCAGTGTTGCCAGATGATTTCAAAAAAAATACCCAAATGTCCTTCACTACCAAAGTTGCCACAAAACTGCATACTCGGATTTCGGTCAGCTGTCAAAAAGTCATTTTCTACTAATTGGACCAAATGTCAAAAATCTACTACGTACGTGGTAGAATGTTTTCCCTTCTGGCAACTCTCAGACAAATACTCCACCAAAACTGTAAAGAACCGAATCTGTCCAGTGTTGCCATCCAACAAAAAAATGGATTCGAAAAATTGCAAAATTTTTGACACAGACGAAATTGTCTCTGCCGGCGCCGCCATCTTGAATTTTTGCACCTGGCAACACTAAGATGAAAATTGACTATATTTGTAAGCAATAAAAAAAAAACCAACAAATTATCTCTGCCCCGTCCAGAGACACGGCCCCGCAAAAAGGGGTCGATTTTCCGATTTTCAAGCCAAGATGGCGGCGCCGCCATTTTGTTTTTCTGACATTTTTCTTTTTAAACCCCAACCGTTCCCCAAAGACTACGACCCCTGAAAATTTGACAGCTCCAGAGGCTATGACTTCGGAGATACGACCACCAACATGGCCGCCATCTTGGATTTTTGAAAAAAAAAAGAAAAATTTCCAGATTGATTGGCGATCCGAACAAAACTCCCATACATCGGTTTCGAGTCTGAAGCTGGCAACACTGCGAAAAATGGCCCCGATGAGTCAGTGAGTGAGTGAGTGAGTGGTAATCGAGCTTTATATATTATTAGTGTCCGACCGAAGGTCTGATTTTGGCCGAAGCCGAAGCCGAAGCCGAATAATCGGCTATTGCCACGACCTTCGGCCGAAGCCGAAGCCGAAGCCGAAGGTTTATATTTTCTCAGGACTCAGTTATTAATTTTGCTCAATATGGTCTACAAGCTATGTTAATTTTAAAAATTATTTCAAAATCTCAATATTGAAGGTTTACATTGACTGTCTCATATAGAAGTTAATGATATATTTTGTGACTTGCCTACTGGTAAAAAAAAAATCATTTCTTTATGTCATTGTTTTACACGACTGGGCCAAAACTAAACTAATAAATAAATAAAAAATTGGCCAAGTGCGAGTCGGACTCCCGCACCGAGGGTTCCGTACAAATTCTATTTTTGACGAATTAAAAAAAACTACTGAATAGATTTCGTTCGAACCAATTTTCGTTGGTAGTTTTTATGGTAATGTACATTATATAATTATTTCAGTTTTATCATCCTCTTATTTTAGAAGTTAGAGGGGGGGGGGACACACTTTTTTCCACTTTGGAAGGGTCTGTCACGCAAAGTATTCACTTTAGAAAAAAATCATATTAGAAACCTTAATATAATTTTTAAAGACCTATCCATAGATACCCCACACGTATATGTTCAATGAAAAAAAATATTTCGAGTTTCAGTTCTGACTATGGAGACCCCCCACTTTTTTTATTTTTTTTCTATATTCTTGTGAAAACCTTGTTGCGGTTCACAGAATACATCCACTCACCAAGTTTCAATAGAATAGTACTTATAGTTTCGGAAAAAAGTGGCTGTGACAGACTGGCGGACAGACAGACAGACAGACAGACAGACATGATGAATCTATAAGGGTTCCGTTTTTTGCCATTTGGCTACGGAACCCTAAAAACACTTCTCAGTAAATAATTAAAGGTTGGTCAATTAAATGCACAGTTTAGAAACTATTAGAATATTCAAAATAAATGTAACAATTACAATAGAACTAATGAGGTAATGACTGTTTTGAAAACAAACTGAAATTTAATAAGCAACCCATATGCAATATAATTATTGACATGTCAAATTATGTATAAAATATGTTTCATCCATTAAAGGTCCTTGTATAGCGGGATCTTAGACTATAATGTATCACAATTTAATTGTTAAGCACAAATTCTAAACAAAACTCTCGTTTAAATACACGTACGAACTTGTTTTGATGCTTGCAATGTGATATTTTGACAGTGACTACCTGCAGCTTCATGACTTTCGTCACAGTTTGTTCAATCTCGACCTTCGGCGAAACATTCGGCTTCGGCCCAAAATCCGGCCGAAGCCGAAGGTTTCGCCGAAGGTGGATTTTTTGGCCGAAGGTGGCCGAAGCCGAAGCCGAAGCCGAAGCTTCGGTCGGACACTATATATTATAGACTAGCTCGGGGCGCCCGCTACGCGGTCGCGCCCAGAGCTAGGTCGCTCCGCGACGGGGCCGCTCCCGGGCTTCGCCCTCCGCGGCGCTCGGCCTTCGGCCTCGCCGTGGCTCGGCCTGCGGCCTCGCAAAATTACATGGCTGGCTTGGACCGTCCGTCAGCGGGTTCCTAGTCCTTTTTCGACGCCCTGAGAGCCATCAACTAAGACCTACTGATTCACTTTATGCCGCTTCGGGCTTCGCCCTCGCGGCGCTCGGCCTTCGGCCTCGCAGATATTTTTTAATATTTTCTCCAACACATTTACTTTTCATTTTTAGTGCAAACTTTGTAAGATAATGTCATCAATATAACTAACCAATAACTCTATATTGCTCCAGTCTGCAATTTAAAACGTTTGAAATATTTCACATTATTATTTAAAATCATGCAAGTAAACGTATAGCAGCTATGGCTTCTGTCACGGCTCCGGCGCTAACACATACCGAAAATATAGTCCTAACAGCGTAAACATACTTCTCCAACCAATAATTCAGTACCACTAAACATTTTTCAAACACTTGTAAAATTTCCATACAAAGTCACCGTGTGTGCCCCATATAAAGCTCGATCTCAATACAAAATGTATGGGGAAAATCAAAAAAGAATTTTGCATTTATTTCAAAGTTACAAGTAAGATGAATGTAAATATGGCCAAAATGGAAACAAAAGACGACATTTGACAGTTCCTCATACAAATTTTTGCCCAAAAATTGATATTCCGAGTTTTGACATTTTACCCTAGAACTCGAAAATTACCCTGAAAATGGGGTAAATTCTTATACCACATTGTAGATCAAGGTCTACTCTACAATAAAGGTCGTGCAACATTTTCCCCTATCACGCCTTCATCTACCCGAAAAATCAGTTTAAATTATTCCCGAACTAAAACTTTTCACAAAATGGCCGCCAGCCCATCCGCCATCTTGGCTGGAATTTTTTCAATATTTTTCCTGAAAGCAAATTTAATTAACGCAAATAACTGCATTTATAGATTTTATTTACGGCTAATGTTGACCCCTCCAGAGATCCTCAAAGACACCCCTTCCGAAAAAGTTTGAGCCGTCGTACCTCCCAGTGTTGCCAGACCACTTTGATCAAAATAGTCAAATGTCATTTAAGACCCTCTAATCTGCAACGCCTTGGGAATGAATTTTGCAAAAAACCATTATTTCTATTTTCGACGTTTTCGGGACACAGCTCAAAAACTACCAAAATCTTCCAAAATATTTTTTCGCCTGACAATACCTCACACCAAAACACACAAACGCCTAGTACATTCCAAACCTCCGTTTGGTTCACCAACTGCCCGAAATTTCAAGTTGAAAGTTTTGAAAACGTGAAAATTTCACAAAATGGCCGCCAGCGCGTCCGCCATCTTGGTTTTCTGTCGTCCCGTATTTTTCCCATATACTGCATTATTTAGCGGATCAAACTGCATTTTTACTTTTTTTCTCCGCCGCACCCAGTTGGCCCAACAGGTCTTGGTAGATGACCATGTCGAAAATTTTCTTTTGCTCCTCACGCCCGGTGTTGCCAGGTGATTCTCAATTTTCTGCCCTAACGTTATTGGGGACTCTAGATGCCACAATCGCTCATACTTAATTTTTCTCCAAATACCGTATTTCCATTCGACCCATTTTTGGGCCCCTCGGCCAAATCTACCAAAATCTACCAAAACATTTTTCCACCTGGCAACAGTTGGCACTTGTACAAACGCGGCCGCTGAACAGTCCAAATCTGTCAGGTGTTGCCAAGGTCGTCAAAAACGGGTTTGAAAATTTCGTAAATTTTTACTTTTTACAAAATGGCCGCCCGCTCGTCCGCCATCTTGGATTTTTGACAGCGCGTATTTTTCCCAAATTCTGGACCATAGGCAGCGTCGAACCTCATTTTTACTTTTTTTGTATTTTTTATACTTTGAGCCAGAGAGGTCCGCGAAGTCGACCATGTCTCGAAAAATTCAAAAAATCCTCACTGCCAGTGTTGCCAGCGTACAGAGATAAAACTACCAAAAGGTCAATAGACACCCTCTAGACTACGGATTCGTGGCCTCGATTTTCCCCTGAATCCAGTTTTTCGATTCGACCCTTTTTGGGCCCCTGAAGCAAAAACTACCAAAATCTACCAAGATTTGTTTCCACCTGGTAATACTTGTTACTTGGACTCGCGATGCCGCCATACAACACATTCGCGTAGAGTGTTGCCAACTACCCGAAAAATCAACTTTAATTTTTTCGAAAATTTTTCATTTCACAAAATGGCTGCCTACGCGTCCGCCATCTTGAATTTTTGACAGCCAATTTTTTTACTAAAACTACATCATACACTTCGTCGAATACCGTTTCAATTTCCAACCAGCAACGCACAGTGTTGCCACAGGAATTTTCCAAAGTCACCAAGTTCGAAAAATCAAATTTTCCCCGCTTCTCCCAGTGTTGCCAGATGATTTCAAAAAAAATACCCAAAGGTCCTTCACTACCAAAGAGGCCACCAAACTGCATACTCGGATTTCGGCCAGCTGTCAAAAAGTCATTTTCTACTAATTGGACCAAATGTCAAAAATCTACTACGAATGTGGTAGAAGGTTTTCCCTTCTGGCAACACTCGGATAAATACTCTACCAAAACTACCAAAAACCAAATCTATCCGATGTTGCCAACCACCAAAAAAATGGATTCAAAAAATTGTAAAATTTTTGACACAGACAAAATTCTCTCTACCGGCGCCGCCATCTTGAATTTTTGCACCTGGCATCACTAAGATGAAAATTGACTATATTTGTAAGCAATAAGAAAAAAAACCAACAAATTATCTCTGCCCCGTCCAGAGACACAGCCCCGCAAAAAGGGGTCGATTTTCCGATTTTCAAGCCAAGATGGCGGCGCCGCCATTTTGTTTTTCTGACATTTTTCTTTTTAAATCCCGACCGTTCCCCACAGTCTACGACCCCTGAAAATTTGACAGCTCCAGGGTTAATAGTTGCGCAGATGCGACTACCAACATGGCCGCCATCTTGGATTTTTGGAAAAAAAAAAGAAAAATTTCCAGATTGATTGGCGACCCGAACAAAACTCCCATACATCGGTTTCGAGTCTGAAGCTGGCAACACTGCGAAAAAAGGCCCCGATGAATGAGTCAGTCAGTCAGTGAGTGGTAATCGAGCTTTATATATTATAGATAGATAGATAGACTAGCTCGGGGCGCCCGCTTCGCGGTCGCGCCCAGAGCTAGGTCGCTCCTCGACGGGGCCGCTCCCGGGCTTCGTTTTATAGATATGGACTAGTAATTTGAAAGTTTATTTTCTTTGGATGTTTGTACGTCAATCACGCTGAAACTACTGAACGGATTTTGATGAAATTCGGTAAACAGGCAGGGTATGGGCTCAGGTGGTACATTTTATCCCGATTAAATGCTCCCATGGGATAATTCAACTTGGGGCTCTTCAAGGCCAGAATAAACGGGCTTTTCCTTAGCAAGCACGCTCCATCGTAGACCGCATAGTTGATTAACATCAGGCAAATTTGTGGTCAAGTGCTAGCTTAGTTAAAAAAAAAAAAACTTGGATCTTGCAGATAAAGCAACAGGTAAAATCTAGTTATAAATGCAAGCCTATCTTAAATAAAAAAAAAATATATATATAAACAATATCGCCTATGTCCCCCAGATCGGAGTCGTACCAGCAAGTGCCGCAGCGGGGCGCGGGCGAGGCGTGGGAGCGAGAGCGCGACGCGAGAGAGCGAGACAGGGAGTACCCGTCCGCCGTCATGGCCGAGCACAGGGGGTTCACGAGGCGGCCGGTGGCGAGAGTGAGTTGAATATAGTAAAGACCTAAACTGTAAACATTCGCTAAGACAGAATTTTGATACATTAAAAAATAACGTTTGTATGAAACTTCTATCTTCTATAATTCGTCCATTTTATAAGACGACTTTTGATAGCTCGACGATTGACAAAATTGGTGATGTCCATTTTAAACGGATCGGGTTGCGACTTTGAATTCATAAAGAAGTTATGACGAATGCATCCTCTAAAAATGATTTTCATATATTCCATCCCTAATGGAATGAGATAGGAGATGAAAGTTTGTATGAAGCTTTTGTCAATTTTTAACCAATCAGACTGAGACTTTGCATGCATAAAGTGCATTTAGCCACTGAATTTAGCGGAGGAATCCACTAAGAAATTACTTTCACAAATTCTCCCCCTAAGGGGATAAAATAGACCACGCGGACGAAGTCGCGAGCGGCCGCTACTCATCTATACTATACTATATTATAAAGAGGAGAGATGATGCGTGGGAGCGAGAGCGCGACGCGAGAGAGAGAGACAGGGAGTACCCGTCCGCCGTCATGGCCGAACACAGGGGGTTCACGAGGCGGCCGGTCGCGAGAGTGAGTTTAATAATAGAGAAGGAATCTTGCAACATTCGCTTATCAGAACTTTGAAATATTCGACTCATGAGACGGTTTTTTTGGGTATAATGTAATGTTTGTATAAAACTGCTTTCTTCTATAATTCGTCCATTTTATAAGGCGACTTTTTATAGCTCGACGATTGACATAATTGATAATCTCAATTTTAAACGGTTGGGGCTGAGATTTTAAATGCATAAAGAAATTATGACGTATGCATCCTCTAAAAATGACTTTCATAAATTCCACCCCTAATGGAATGAGATAGGGGATAAAAGTTTGTATGAAGCTTTTGTCAATTTTTAACCAATCAGACTGAGACTTTGCATGCATAAAGTCATTTTAGCCACTGAATTTAGCGTAGGAATCCACTAAGAAATTATTTTCATAAATTCTCCCCCAAAGGGGATAAAATATTCCACGCGGACGAAGTCGCGGGAGGCCGCTAGTCATCTATACCTAACTACATATATTGTAAAGAGGAAAGATGATGCGTGGGAATGAGAGCGCGACGCGAGGGAGAGAGACAGGGAGTACCCGTCCGCCGTCATGGCCGAGCACAGGGGGTTCACGAGGCGGCCGGTGGCGAGAGTGAGTTGAATAATAGAGAAGCAAACTATAATTTTAAGATTCGCTAAGACAGCACTTTGAAATATTCGACACTTGAGATGTTTTTTTTTGGTATAATGTAATAAGAATAAGAATAAGAATATATTTATTTGTTCAAAACACGGGTTTACATTACATATTTTAGCTTTTAAAGTATGGTGTTAAAAATCTATAATATAACTTCTTTCTTCTATAATCCGTCCATTTTATAACTTGACTTTTGATAGCTCGACGATTGACAAAATTGGTGATGTCCATTTTAAACGGATGGGGCTGAGACTTTGCATGCATAAAGAAATTATGACGTATGTATTCTCTAAAAAAGATTTTTATAAATTTCACCCCTAATGGAATGAGATAGGGGATGAAAGTTTGTATGACCTTTTGAAAATTTTTAACCAATCAGACTGAGGCTTTGCATGCATAAAGTGGCTTTAGCCACTATATAAAATAGGCTACGCGGACGAAGTCGCGAGCGGTCGCTAATCATCTATACTATACTATATTATAAAGAGGAGAGATGATGCGTGGCCGGTGGCGAGAGTGAGTGATACTGATAACGAACAGATATACAGGGTGGTCCAACTAGTGACGTCAACAAATTATGAAACCACGCTGGCAGAAATCATACAAAATTCACAAAAAAATTATAAATCGGAATCAAAGAAACGTCGCGGAACATACATGGTGTATTTTCGGATAGCCCCAGGTGCGAGGAACCTTAAAAAAATTGTTGACGTCACTAGTTGGACCAATCTGTATAATATAGGCATGCATGATAGTAATTTTTGTTACTTACTCCGACCCAAAGTGAGTATCCTTCGCCACTTCATCGCGCGATCCCTAGGACGTACTAAAAGGGTGACAGAAGCACGGTCGTCTGACGTACACTCGTTTTCCAGCACGGTCGTACTTTCTCTCGACAAGGCCGATCCACCGAAGTATCTGTGCCTCCACTTCGCTAAAACCCGTTGTTTTAGGTAGACGACAGTACAGTCACGACGCGATTCTATGTAAGGCGACCTTACTTGACGTGACTTATGTTATATATCCTGGCATACGACACTACATCATAGAAATACCTTTCAAATAAATATTGTTTTGACTTAACAATTTCTATTTTAATTAAATTTTACTTTACCTTGCAGAATTCGAACCTGCTATCTGCGGTGCTGTGCCTGGTGAAGGAGCTGGACTACCCGAGCCTCGAGGTCGCAGAGATGGCCGTCAGGTAGAAAATATACACTACATAGTTATATCCGTTTATTTACATTAGTAAATGAATATAATAGGCAATATAAAAGGCGTAACAAAAGAGGTTAGTGGAAATGTAATAATTTCACATATAGAAGTCAATATTATATAGGCTGATGATGATGATGATGATTAATTTAGCAACTGCCCGATGACGATGATAAAGTCCAAGGCGCCGCCTGACATTCCTCTCTGTTCCACGCGATGGACCCGGCACCCGCACGGAGTAACTTGGATAGCTAAGAAGTTCGTCTCAATAATGATGATGATATAAGATTTTAGACTTTTGCGTTGCATTAGAACATTAATAATATTTTACGGGACTAAACGCGATATTAATTATGTAGAAAGAAGAAAGAAAGAAAGAAAGAAAAAGTTTTTATTTGGCACAGAAATTACATAGTTTACAAATGTGAAATGACATTTTGTTGTTCTGCACCAAAAAGGCCACCGCTCAGCATAATATATAGTAGTGTGTAGTATATGTATACTAATACTACTTACCGCTTGACGTTTCGGCAGCGTTACAACAACCGTGGTCGCAAGCGGACTACGTGAGTGAGAGTAGTATACATATACTACATAATTAATATCGCGTTAAGTCCCGTTAAATAATACTAGTGTCATAATGCAACGCGAAAGTCTAAAATCTTATATCGCCAAATCCTGGTTCATGGTCAAAGCGGACCCGGCACAGAAACGGGATTAGCTCTAGGATGACTATGATGAGAATGATGTTGATGATGCTCATGGTGATAATGATGAATGATGATGATGATGATGATGATATTCCAGATGCCGCATGGACGAGCTGGCGAACAGCCAGTGACCCCAAGCCGGCGCGGCGCCGCGCGACCCCGCCGTCTGACGCCGCGCTCGCCACACGCCGCCCTCGCCACCGTCACCACACACCACCGTCACCACAATGCAGAGAGAGCCGTGGCGTGTTAGTCTGTGACTGCGGTCGTCATGGTATTGTGCAATCTTGGTTCACTTGGTTCTGATGTGATTTGTCCTTGGATTGGTGGACTAAAATGATTCCGATTTTTTTTAATGGCGGGACCAAGTTGTCCCTCCTTTAATAGTCGAAATAAAAAAAAAAATATGTTTTTTTTAACTTAGAAATACGAATCGGTGATGTTCAGTACAAATGGGAAAGGTGTTTTTCTGATTTCTGAAATTTCTATCATTCAATTATGATATTAATTACTCAATTATATATTCATTGTCTTGAAATAGGCTCGAATGGCGTGAAATAAAATATTTGTTATATTTGTATTTTTTGCCTGACTGTACCTTTTCCAAAATCTATGAACGCAGATCAAAATAATTAGTGGAGTCAATGAATACATAAAACAGGCAATATTCGAAAGTCCTCAAGAACAGCTCCGATTTCGATGATTTTTTTTTTGTTAAATTGGTTTTTTTATACTATTCAAAATCAGAAACCTCTTAGAGCGGGGACGGAACTATTTATATTGTTTAAACAATATATACGATATAGTTTATGCACAAAAAAAAAATCTCCTACACAATATCCATTAAAAACTTGTTAATATATTAATTAATGTTATAAACAATCTATATATATAAAACTCAAATCTATATATATAAAATAAAGCTCGATCTTCTATATACAAAACTCAAAGGTGACTGACTTACATAGTGATCTATCAACGCACAGCCCAAACCACAGGACGGATCGGGCTGAAATTTGGTATGCAAGTAGATATTTTGACGTAGGCATCCGTTAAGAAAGGATTGTGAGCAATTCAACCCCCAAGGGGGTGAAATAGGGGATGAACGTTTGTATGAAACTTTGTCAATTTTAAACCAATCGAGCTGAAACTTTGCATACATAAAGTTATTCTGATGTAAGCATCGCCTGAGAAATCATTTTGATAAATTCCACCCCTAAGGGGAATAAATAGGGGATGAAAGTTTGTATGAAACTTTGTCAATTTCGAGCCGATAGGGCTGAAACTTTGTATGCATCAAGTTATTATGACGTAGGTATTCCCCATGAACGATTTTGGTAAATTCCACTCATAGAGGAATTAAACGGGGGATGAAAGTTTGTATGAAACCCAAATAAACGCGGACGAAAATAATATTAAATTATTGTTAAAAACCTTTTTGTAACAACTATTTGTTACAATAAGATTATTATAGAGATTTTTCTACAAAAAATATAGACCAAACTTAATTTATTATATCCATATCGTTGATATTGTTTAAACAATATAAATAGTTCCGTCCCCGCTCTAAGAGGTTTCTGATTTTAAATAATATAAAAAAACAAAATAAACAAAAAAAAATCATCGAAATCGGAGCTGTTCTTGAGGACTTTCGAGTCAAATGCTTCATTGACTCCACTAAATATACCTTATGCAATTCAATGCAATAAAAAAACAAAATAATCGCGGTACTGAAAATATTTAATAATTATTTAATCCCGTTTTGCTAACCATTGGAAGTACTGTTGCAAATACAAACCGCCATTTTAGATAATAACGATGAATTTAGTTTAACGATGAAAATAATTGTGAATCATTTTAGAATACGAATCCAATTTGACGTGCACAGATCAAAGTTAGGGCTCGCTAGCCCGCCACAAACGAGTCGAATCGTAGAAACTCATTGAACAAAACAAAATGGACGCTTGTCGCCATCTTGTTAGATTCTCGAAACAACAAAGTATAAAGTCAATGTCGAAGTAATTTATTTTGCAATTCGATTTACAAATATGTTTTGCGTGCACAACGCCATTTTTTTGCCTGACATAAGATTGTCTTCGCTTCGATGGCTTAGTGGTTTCAGTACCGGGCCGTGGTCTCGAGGTCCTGGGTTCGATTCGGTTCGGACAAAATTTATGTCTATTTTTTCGAACACAGCAGATTGGTGATCACAAATTTGGATCACCAATCTGCAACCGTGATTTTTAAGCCAAGCAAGACCCATCTTTGTAACGAAAACATGATTTCAAATGATGGGGGCCTTTGCCCTGCAGTGGGACATTAATTGGCCGATACTTTATCTAGTGATATTTCGAGAAACTAACAATTTGTGCTTGAAATTTTTTGTGTTCTAGAACTTAGATGTTAAGGGAAGGTCCTACGTAGGTTGATAGTTCAATGTTTCAACCAACGTGGGATCTTCCTTTATAATAATTAGCGTTTTTTATATAACTGACGGTGAAAATAATAAAATGTCATATGCACCTTAATGAGATCTTTAATTTAGGTTTTTAATGTATGTTGTATATTTTATTAAAGTTATTATTAAATTACTAATAATTCTACAACTACCCGGAGAATTATGCATGGATCTGATCCAAATTAAATGGAATATGAAATTGGTATGTGTGCAATGAAATAAGTACATGTTTTGTTTGAATCATGTGTTTACTTGTTGTTAAAATGTTTTTACTTGTTTTTATTTTAAACTGTTGGTATAGTCCATTTCAGCTGAGAATGCTATTAGCTGGGCGGTGAGGGAAAACACCGTGAGGAAACCTGCACATTCAATGATTTCTGACTTAGTTCAGTTAGATCTGAATGTGTAACCATGATCCAATCTGTCTAGTTCCCCTCTATGGGTTACGAAGGTCTGATGGAAGTCGCTTCACTGTAATAACCAGACTTGCCAAATCCTGAAACATGGTCAAAGTGGACCCCGCATAGAAACGGGATAAACGCTAGGAAGAAGAGAAGAAGAGATGAGAGTCCATTTCAGCTAAGAAAATGATCACAGCGACGGGTATACTTCTTAAACGAAATTAAACTTTATTTCAAGGCAAGAAGGTCCACGATCTGGCTGTTTATATGATTTTCCTTAGGACTCTTAGGCTCGTAACTTGAGCGCGAGCTTGAGGTGCTGTTTTTATGAGAATGACATATCTAGTTCGCACGCTCGATCTCTGAGTTGAGTGCGGTTTATTAATACGAGCCTTAATGCTTTAGAATAGCGTCGATTTTCCTTTGAACGGTCAGTTGTCATCGGGATCGTTTTAGCTAAAATGGACTTTAATAATATTAATTCAAAATTAAGTTATTAATTTACGTTCTGAACAGACCTCGCAATTATGAATCATAGTGACGTAGCCATAGAGAAATCAAATCAAATCAAATGTCATTTATTGTTTCAGTTATAGGTTGATCTTATAGGCACTGTGCAGAAACTATAGAGGGCGCTAACATCCAGATTTTTTTTCTGTGGTTTGACAGTAAAATTATACATTTAGCGTAAAAGTTTCGAATATGAGTCACTAGATGGCTGAATAAGGCACCGTGTTTTTCCTTGGTTTGACAGTAGAATTACTGCCTTTGTGAGCAAAAGTTTTGAATATGAGTCACGAGATGGCAGAGTCATCGCTACGCACGGTGCCTAACAAGGTGTTACAAAGATATTTGTGTATCGCTATAACCTGCCAGTGAAAATCAATAAAACCATTGGTTCTGAAAATTTATTTATAATCTATTTTTAGTTTTTATTAAAAAAAAATTTATGAATATTGTTTCCCCTTGTATTGATTGACTGATAGGTCTGTAAAATGGGCTAGTGGTTAGCACTCCTGGCCGCAGGTTCGAATCCTGCTGGTGGAAAATGTTTGAAGTACACCGGTATTTGAACTCGAGCTATGGATGAACATAAAGTTTTTAAGTAACTATTAAGTTCGGACTCAGAAAATTGTTTTGTTAAGTGTAGGAATACACTAGGCTGAAATTACGCTACCGAAGTTCGGTGGCAAAGCATTTTCTATACAAAATTACGCTACGTAATTTCGGCATAGTGTGACATCTCCCATTTAAAAGTATGTAGGTATGTATGTCATATTATAAACACGACGGAACGTTAATTCAGTTGCGTTTTATCCGCATAGTGTGTTCCGATCTACACTAAGTCGAAGGAATGTATATATTTATGTTATTTGAACAAATTCAAATTGTAAATAATTTAGTTTCGTAAATAGAGATCTCATTCAGATGTCACTTGTTAAGCCGGCGAGTCCGCGCGGCGTATTTCAAGCTTTAACGTGATCGCAATAAGGTCGTCTTTCGCTCGGCCGCGACGGACGCCGGTTTTCGCTGCTCAAGTATAGAACATACTCAACTACAATAAAGAAATTAAATATACAAATAGTAAGTTTTACGGGCCCGTTAGTCTAGTGGTTAGAAAATCTGGCTACCAAACCAACGGCCGCGGGTTCGAATCACGTAAGAATTTTTTTTTATGTAAGTGGTCACCGCTGCCCATGGACATCAACAACCGCACAAGGGTCGCAGATGCGTTGCTTGCTTCTACCCCATACCCTCCCCAACTGAGCTCTGGCGACCTTACTTACCAGCAGAAACATAGCACAACAGTTACGAAGTGCTACTTCACTGTGGTCTTCTGTAAGGTTCCCAAGCTCAACCTCTCTTAAAATGTTTGTGTGATGAACATCGGCATTTGTACTCAAGTCATGGATGTTTATAAAAGTATTAGAGTTTGTCTCTTCGTTCCCAAGCATTTATAGTACAAGCTTCGAGCTTAGTTTGGGGCTAGGCAATTTGTATGTTAGTCCATCGAATTTATTTAATTTAAATAATGCGCAAAAGACGTATTAGTCTGCCAATTCTTATTAACCTTTATTACGTATGACACATTTAGATAAATTGCACACGTAATAATAACTTTATACAGGTGTAAGAAAACAATTAAATTTTATATTTATGGTGTTTATTTGACCAAGTGTGCACAGCATTTAACATACGCAATATACTTATTTATTTCATCTACGTAAGTGTTCGGTTTATTTTAATCATTTCTTAAAATATATTTGGAAGGTTTGTTATTCTAACGTTTGCTATAAAGGGTTATTGTATAACGATTACTTTAATTCAATATCTATTTTTAACGTTCGCTCGTCTGATTTTAATGTTGGAATGTTTTTTCTGTTTTCCAAATTATGACGCAAGAGTTGAATAATTATAATCAATGGTCGTTATTCAAAAATTATTTTGTAACGTTTCTAAAGAAAGATTATTATCCCGGCAAATCCTCTTTTAATTTAATAAAGATAAAGATCTTTATTGTCTGGTTTCCCTTGTGAAGTTCACGGAGGTCAGACGACAGTCGCGCCATTGTAATAACCAGGCATGTCAATTCAGGATCATAGTCGCAGCGTACCCTGGGCTCCAAGGCAATGGCCGAGGATGCAACTGGGAGAAGCACAACGATGATCATGATGTGGGGACCAACGGCTTAACGTGCCTTCTGAAGCACGGAATCATCATTATTATCCTATCCTTACCAAACTTGGAAAAACCAATAGAAAGCGAGAGTGTTCCCCGCAGGATTCGAACCCACGACTTCCATGGTTTGAGCACAGCGCTCTAACCACTACACCACGGAGGCAGTTGACCTGTTATACTTACATATAATATGTTGAGTTATGTTGTTGCTTTGAGCAGACGAGTCGGGATATAATGTAACTAGTATAATGTACTGATAAAATGTAATTAATAAAATTAACTTGCCGTGATTTTCTCTGTGTTTTATTTGAGTGATGGGTATTTTAATTTTATCCTGATAGAATATACATCATTAATAAACTGAGCATAAGGTAAGTAGAAAATAAGGTAAGCTTATTTCAAATATGTATATTATGATAATGATATTTGTTAACGGGACTAAACGCGGTTTTAATTATGTAGTATCATTATAGTAATGCAACGCGAAAGTCTAAAATCTCATATGTAGGTATATTATGATCTTTATCGATTGAAATAAATTGCTTCATTCATTTCATTCCCTCTGAAATGTTTGAGTGAGATGATGGCTGACACATACGTCATACTGTGATCAAGTGCCACCTTTAGGGACAGTTCGGCTGGGACTCAATCTATCCGAAATACTTAGATTTTTAAAAGAAAAGAAGATTAAAGTAACATTGGGTACTTTTTTCCCGGAAAAGTGGGAGGAAGGGTTATATAAAAAAAAAATATGCGCAGGGTTGATTGATTGGTGTACTATTATAAAAGTAAATTTAGGTTTAGGTAGGTACATATAAATTGCCAAATCATTCATATTTCTTTTTTTACATATATTACCAAATAGATTTCCATTTATTTTCTTATTATAAGTATCATTAAAAGGAAATTATTTACTGTTTAAGTAGGTAACAACTCATAAATAAATAATTGTTAATAAAGTCTTGTTTACTCTGTAAATGTAGTAGTATACTCGGCCGGCACCATACGGCTCGAAGGACCAAGTTGTGAATGAAATGAATATGATTAAAAATATTGGAATAGCATCTCAAGTTCGCTCTCAAGATCGATCTCAGAGTCAACAGCGATTTATTAATAAGACCCTAAGTAGAGCGAGCGACCGCGTTGGAGACGGCGGTGCCTCCGTCCGCCGCCTGAGCGACTGCGGTGGCGGAGGCCGGGGCTCCGCTGGCGGCCTCGGCGGCGGCGTTGGCGGTCGCGTTGCCGCCGTTGGAGACTGCCGTGGCGGACGCCGAAGCCCCATTTAGAGCTGGGGCTGAGAACATAAAACATAAGTACATACAAGTTTACAGTTTACAGTAAAAGTTTTAGTGTAAAAGTTTGTTGTTCTTTTCAGCGCATTTAATTGAAAGCTTGTTGTTAAAAAGTATCTTTTTACCTTAATTTTATTTTATACTTTTTAGTTTTATATATTTCGAGTTACTCTCAGCAAGCCATTTTATATCATACCAATATTGTTGGTGTAGGAGTAGGAATGCATTAAAAATAATTGGACCGCCATTTTGGGTATGCCACACTGATATACAAGATACACAATCAAAACGTCTCATAAACGTCCCCAAAAATAAGTGCAGAATGCACTTATTTCAAACAGTCTTGCGTCACCCGCGTCATCGCAATTATGATCACTCCCTTGTGAAAACAATCTTAACTAATCTGAATAAGGTTTAATCTGCAAATAAATAATGTTTATCATTTGACTTTGAGTTTTTGGTGCCAGTATTGACTGTTACTTTTGTACGAGACTGTGCATCTTGGGTTTTTGTATATTAATCATGGTATGCCACCATGTTGGATTAAGAATGACGTCACACGGTTATTCGTGCATTTTCATCCGATTCCCAATTCAACGTTTATACTTTCAGCTCAATCGCTTAAGGGCAAGTCTTAAAATTGAGTTGTAAGATTTCACCTGAACAAACATACATTGCACGTTTAATTAAGGGTGCGTTTCCACATAAGCTGAGCTGCGCGGAGCTGAGCAGTGACGTGTAAAAATTGACCAATCATAATCGGAGCGGAGATGAGATGTGTATTTTGAGCAATGTGATTGGTCAATTTTTACACGTCTTTGCTCTGCTCCGCGCAGCTCAGCTTCTGTGGAAACGCTCCCTTAAGCTCGTGAAAAAAGCTTCTAATGAAAGCTTGTAATAAACATGACGAATCTATAGGGGTTCCGTTTTTTTGCGATTTGGCTACGGAACCCTAAAAAGGGCGACTTACCTGCTGTGGTGGCTGGTGCAGCCGTAGTTGGTGTTGCAGTAACTGGTGCCGAAGTCACAGGAGCTGCGGTCACAGGTGCCGCAGTAGCCGGCGCTGCAGTAGCTGGAGTTGCAGTCACAGGTGCTACAATTACAGGTGTTGCAGTAACTGGTGCCGCCGTAGCAGGAGCTGCAGTTACAGGTGCCGCAGTAGCAGGAGCTGCCGTAGCTGGAGCTGCAGTTGCTGGTGCCGCCGTTGAAGGTGCCGCAGTAGCTGGTGCCGCAGTAGCAGGTGCCGGGAGGTCTACCACGTTGACTGGAGACAGCGTTGGCGCGCTGGTCGCAGTGACAGGAGGTAGAGTCGCGACGTTGACTGGTGATGGAGTTCCCCTAGGAGTGTAGCGTGGGTGATCCCGAGGGTAATCGCGAGGGTATTCACGGGGGTAGTCGCGGGGGTACTCTTCAGGGTAGTCCGGCGCGGGTCTGCGGTGGTGGCGCGGGTAGTACCCTCCGTAGTCGTCTTCGCAGCCGCCGTAGTAGGCTTGAGGGGCGCCATAGGCCATGGCTACCACGACGCATAAAGTCTGTCAAGGGAGATACAAAGTAAAAAAGAGTTGTAAAGAAAATACATTTCCTTACTCATAGCGGCATTGTTCAGGTTTCATCAGAGCACGCTTAGATTTTTTTTATGCATGAGTCGCCTGGGTAAAATGATCTCTGATGCGTTGCCTGTCTTTAAAACCCCATACCCTCCTCAACTGAGCATAGGAAACCTAAAGCTGGAAGCATTCTCGAAAACGTTAGTTTAATAGTGTAACTTTTTAAGTTGAACATTATTGGGAAGAATTAAGAAGTGTAAAAGTTTCATTGTGGGATGAAATAATGAGCCCGGCTTGACAGGGAGAAATTGAAAACTTGTTTGAAGCAATGAATGCCAAATGCCTGAATCCTTAATTTATAGTTTAGGAACATTTTATGGAACAGATTTCATTTGTGGAAGTAGCTAACTGTTTGCACTCTAAAACTTCTAAAATTAATTAGACAGTTAGAACGGGACTTATTTTTTTTTACGTTTCGGCTGCGATACTGCAGACATTGTTAGTTCGATATTATCAAGTCCCGTTCGTTCTAATGTTGTTCCTAAAAGAATACCAATTCAAGGTAGGTATTGAACCCACAATCTTTCAGTTTCATTAATGTCTGCGTTCATTACTATATCTATACTAATCTATATATACTAATATACTAATATATATAAAGCTGAAGAGTTTGTTTGTATGTTTGTTTGTTTGTATGTTTGTTTGTTTGAACGCGCTAACCTCAGGGAGAACTGGTCCGATTTGAAAAATTCTTTTTGTGTTTAGATAGTCCATTTGACGATGAAGGCTTTAGGCTATAGAAATCGAAATCCACGCGGACGGAGTCGCCGGCGGCCGCTACTAAAATAATATAAACTGTATACATACCAACGCGAATTTCATGTTGACTATCGAAGTTCAGAGTTTACTGTTTGCAAAATAAAGGATGCGTCTTCTTTATAAGCCGCAGTTAATTCACCAGATAATTTATGAACTGACGCACTATTCCGAAAAATTCAGCAAAGACAACTGTGCAAACCGAAAGATGTTTTCGAACTTGTTTTTTACCTAGAAGTGCTCTTTCACGTTTTAAGGAAAAAATATGTTTTTTTGTGGAAATTATGGTTAAAAAGTTTTTGAGGTGAACTATCGGCGTTACTGACGTGCGATAGAATAATCATTTTATAAACATTCCATACTAAATAATGTTACTTGTTCAGGCATAGAAATTCTCTTATATGAGGGTATACTACGAAAACCCGCGACCCGTCTGAAGTGCGCTGCAAGCGCCGGCCCCAGTCCATCGGTTGATCGCGCACGGTGTACTACGCGCGGCTTCGGATTTCTCTCTTCCCGGCGGAATGTCGGTGACAATCGGATTTTGTGGACTTTATATGTTGTATCTCGGACCCTACAACAGTTTGGTGTGGTTTCATCAATTTTGAAACAGTACAAGTGGCATAACGGGGTACTTCTTAGAACACGTGGCGAGCACGGCTTCTCATATCCAGTTCAGCTTAGCAGTCGGCGTCAAAGGTGAGTTGTTTGCCTTTTTATCAGGGTTTTGCTATGCCTTTACTGCCCATCCAAGAAAACAATTATATAAACGAATAATCCAGAGATTTGCACTTGTTCCGTGAGTTATCGAAGGGTTCTCGTGAACATTACTTGTTTATAATTTTAACATCATTACAATTTGGTTATAAAAAAATCTTTCAAACTGCGGAACTGTTTGCATTTGAAATAATTATTAGGAGCCTGTAGTGTCCCACTGCAGGGCAAAGGCCTCCCTACCCGCGACTCCGTCCGCGTGGATTTCGATTTCCAATATCCTATGTGTTATTCTGATGTATAAGCTATATTGTGGCAAAGTTTCATTCAAAACCATTCAGTAGTTTTTACGTGAAAGAGTAACAAACATCCACACATCCATACATCTATACATCCATACATCCACACATACAAACTTTCGCCTTTATAATAGTAGTAGGATAGGATTTGCAATATTTAATTCTCACAAAAAAAAAATAAGCAAGATGTTCTAAGCTGTCTCACTCAGTTGGGACTGAGTTTACAGCTATTTATACCTACTTTAACAAATATCGTTTGTAACCTCAACAATATTGATAACCATACTAGCGGCCGCCCGCGACCCCGTCCGCGTGGATTTCGATTTCCGTACGGTGTTGTACAATAGCCTAAACTAAAGTCTTGCTCTTAAAATGGACTATCCAAAACAAAAGATTTTTATAATTGAAACAGTAGTTTCTGGGATAAGCGCGTTCAAATAAACAAACAAACTCTTTAGCTTTATTATATTAGTGTGGCGACACCTATCCACATCGCCACAAAGGGGCAGTTCCGATACAACTCAACAGATGGCGCTGACACGCACTGCGATATTTCCATACAAACCTACATCGCGCAAGCAGAGTTTCCGCCGCGACTTGGCACATACGCGACTTCACCAGCACAGTGTGGTAAGGACCTCGGTCCCCGAGCTAGATCACCCGCTCGGCAGAAGTACTTCTATCTAATAGGGAATGGGTGATTTCCCTATACTGGTGACCCCGACGTGATCGGTCCCTATATTAGTAATAGATATGGATAGTGGAAGCGAGAAAAAAATACGGCACTGCCCTTTGGGATTCAAACCAAGACATCTGGCGTGACAGCCACATGAACGCGCAGTAGGTATACTAAGTAACCTCAGCCGTGACTTGACTGCCACCGCGGCGCAGTAGCTAAATATTAAAAATATTTCACAACATCACATACATTGATCTGACCCCGTGTTAAGTAGCTTAAGCACTTGTGTTACAGACATCAGAATCAACAGTGGTATTACAAATATACTTAAATAGATACATATAACACCCAGACCAGGACAAACAGACATGTTCATGCACACAAATGTTTGTTCTGTGCGGCGATCGAACCCGCGACCCTTTTGCGTAATAGGCAACATCTTGACCATTACACCAAGCAGGTCGTCAAACAAGGTTGTAGTTTAGAATTTTTCATACAAATGTTTTTTTCCGGCTACCCCTCGTTCCCATGGGAATTTTTCAATATCTTGTTGCAACTAAGCTGCACCTCTACGGTAGGTACATAAGCTACGTCCCTCCTTTTCAAGTGCCTACGTTTAGCCATTTAGGCTGTGCGTTGATATGTTAGACAGTCAGTTTTTCCTTTTATAATTAAGTAGATTTTTAGATCATAATAATAAATTCATTGGACTAACACACCAATAACCTAGCCCCAAACCTAATATATGTTATCTGTGCCCAAACTAAGCTCGAAGCTTGTACTATTTATGCTGGGGAACGGATAGACATACTTTAATACATTTATAATCATCCATGACTCGAGTACAAATGCCCATGTTCACCACACAAACATTTGCCCCTAGCGAGATTCGAACCCGCGACCATTGGTTTTGTAGCCAGGGTTTCTAGTCACTCGACCAACGGGCCTGTCCAGATATGCGACTTAGTGGGATAAGAAATATTCTTAGCCCAATTCAGGAATGAATGCAGCTACAATCCTTGAATTTAAGAAGACATGAGGTTCATGCGTGCCTCTATTTTGGTAATCTTTCGTGAATTGTACTCTACTCGGCATAGAAATAAAACAGCTTTATTGTAATCTATATGTATTAGTTTTTATTGTATTTTATATAACATGGTGAGAATGTCACTGCTTAACAGGAGGTGATTGCATTTTAACAGCCGGGAAGAGAACTGGGACCTGGCAATTTACCTGTAAAAAAAATATTGGTCAGATAGTCCAGTCACAATAGGAATTCGAGTTTGCATTGATTCCCAATTATGACAATGTGTTGTACTTATATAATATTTTAAATTTTCGCGTTGCATTATGGCACTAATATTATTTAACGGGACTAAACGCAATATTAATTATGTAGTTTATGTATACTAAAGTCAAAGTCAAAGTAGTTTATTTTGCAATATGATTTAGGTTCATAGAAATTCTTTTGCACGTCATATCTTTTTTTACCTACCAGCACTTCGACGTGAATGACCTGCTCAGAAGAAGTGCCGGAAGAAACAGTTTGCCTTTTTTAAAAATAAATATTTGTATAAATAATTATTAACATGTCATCAAAATAATAATAAAAATCATGTTTTTTTTTGTTTTGTTTTATATCAAAACAAAAAAATAACATTTAAATATAAAGGAGTCGGGCGAATCTGGGCTTATCGTTACACAAATAAAATATTTATCAAAAAAAAATCTATATTTTTAATTTTTAATCACGAAATATTAAGCCATTTTACCATGGTGTATTAAATAAAATATATAATCATATTATTATTGACTTCCGTTACTTCCTAGCTATACTGTCACTTTTTAACAATGTTGCCAAATGAATGAAAGTAATGATAAAAATAAAGAAATGATATAAAATAGAAAATCAAAGCAATGAAAGTGAATCAGTGTTTTTTTTTCTTTGTATTATGTTTAAAAAAACGTTTAAAATAATGGATTATAATTATAACAACGTTTATAAAAACATTGTAATAATAAATTGATCAACAGGTTATTTTTTTTTCTTGTACTGGCAACAAAGTAGAACTCATGTCACATCAATCAAACGTCAATTCATCAATTGTCAAAAAAATCATAATTTACGATGGTGGTTAATTCGTTTTGTTGTGTCTTCATGTGATTTTATTATTCAATTAGTGTTGTTTTGCGACTTTGGCTACGTATAAAGGATTCTGACGGTTTTTGCTTTAACGAACAACCCACGCTTTTCTTACCGGACTTAGTTTTCTTGCCTACTCGACTTCAGCTATAACGACCGGATTTCGAAGCAGAATACAATGAGTGATCAACGACTTCATTGTATCAATTGCGGCATAGCTAGCTGGTAGTGTCCGACCGAAGGTCTATTTTTGGCCGAAGCCGAAGCCGAAGCCGATTAATCGGTTATTACCCAACCTTCGGCCGAAGCCGAAGCCGAAGCCGAAGGTTTGTATTTTCTCAGCACTCAGTAATTAATTT
>OY292508.1:0-214303 GCA_958496325.1 Nomophila noctuella | reverse complement strand
CCTGTAGCGGTCTTGGGCAAAGGTGTGCCAGTTGGTATTAAATGAGTCTAGTTCCTACCGCCACCTCTTTTTAGGTCTACCGCGAGGTCGTATTAGATGGTTAGGTAAGAGAGGTAGATCTTAGTGGAACTCGAATGAGCCGCTTGCCTGAGGATGTACTACATAGCACTTATGCTAACAACACGTACGTAACAGTTATGCTATGTTCGGGCTGAGTCGCGGGCGGGCGCTAGTCCTACTACTATTATAAAGGCGAAAGTTTGTATGTATGGATGTATGGATGTATGGATGTTTGTTACTCTTTCACGTAAAAACTACTGAATGGATTTGAATGAAACTTTACCACAATATAGCTTATATGTACATCAGAATAACACATAGGATATTGGAAATCGAAATCCACGCGGACGGAGTCGCGGGCGGCCGCTAGTACTTTTATTAACATCCATGACTCGAGTACAATTGCCGTTGTTCATCAAAAAAAACATTTCCCCCTAGCAGGATTCGAACCCGCGCCACTCGGTTTTTTAACCAGGTTCTCGGACAATTAGGCCAACCGGCGGCCCGTCAAATCATTTCATATTCCGTCACGTAGTTAGTTGTTTGAGACAGTATTCTGACACGACCGTAGAAAGATGGTCAAACTTTCTTTCTAATGGTAACTCTAAAGAGCCCTAGAAAAGGCCTTAGTCCAACAGTTAAATAAATAAATATATAAATGTTTCACAACATCCGACAACATCGCATACATTATACATTGATCTGATTCCGTGTTAAGTAGCTTAAGAACTTGTGTTACAGACATCAGAATCAACAGTGGTATTACAAATATACTTAAATATAGATACATATAACACCCAGACCAAGACAAACAGACATGTTCATGCACACAAATGTTTGTCCTGTGCGGGAATCGAACCCGCGACCTCTTGTGTAATAGGCAACATCTTGACCATTACGCCAAGCGGGTCGTTGTTTACCGTCATTTAATAGTTAACTGCGATAGGCTATGTATGGTTGATGAGGATGAAGGTGATGAATTACTCTGCGTGTCACAGGATTGCTACTTATTCCGAGACTAGCTTTTACTTGCTGCTTTGCCCGCGTGGAATTATTATCAAAATTTTGGTTTAATCCCATGGTAGCATTTTATCGGGATAAAAAGTATCCTGTCACATAAGTCAGCCCACGTAGCCCACTAGTAATTAAAATACGTATAGTTGTTTCAGCGCGATTGATGGACAAATAACCGAACCACGGACTAGTATAAAAAGTTAATAAGTACATACCTAATGTAGGTGACGTGGAGTCATTACTTTTTTTACTAGTAAGTGATCCAAATAAAGAATCTTCCACATATGTATATTGTAACGTTGACAGGCCTGTTGGTCGAGTGGCTAGAGACCCTGGCTACAAAACCAAAGGTCGCGGGTTCGAATCCCGCTAGGGGCAAATGTTTGTGTGATGAACATCGGCATTTGTACTCGAGTCATGGATGTTTATAAATGTACTAGCGGCCGCCCGCGACTCCGTCCGCGTGGATTTCTTTTTTTCGAAATAAAAAGTAGCCTATGTTCTGTCTCAGGTTCTAAAGATGGTCTGTACCAAATTTCATCAAAATCGGTTGCGAGGTTTGAGCGGGAAAGCGTAACAGACAGACAGACAGAGTTACTTTCGCATTTATAATATTAGTTGGGATAATTAAGTATGTCTATCCGTTCCCTAGCATCCATAGTACAAGCTTCGAGCTTAGTTTGGGGCTAGGCAATTGGTGTATTAGTACAATGAATTTATTTATTTATTTATTTGACTAGTGGGCGCCGGCGGCTTCGTCCGCGTGGATTTCAGATCCCTCCCTTTTTCGCAAGAATAGGCCAATGTTCTTTCTGTGGGTCTAACTAAAGATTGTGTTACTGTGCCAATTTTCATTAAAATATGTAGGTTGATGTTTAGATTTTTTCATACAAATGTTTTTTGGGAATTTTGCAATATCCTATTGCAACTAAGCTTTATGCCAAATTTTAAGATTTTGCCGCTAATTCACCTCTACGGTTTATAAGCTACGTCCCTTCCTTTCAAGTGCCTACGTTTAGCCGTTTGATCTGACCCCGTGGTAAGTAGCTTAAGCACTTGTGTTACAGACATCAGAATCAACAGTGGTATTACAAATATACTTAAAATAGATACATATAACACCCAGACCAGGACAAACAGACATGTTCATGCAACAATGTTTGTCCTGTGCGGGGATCGAACCCGCGACCTCTTGCGTAATAGGTAACTTCTTGACCATTACACCAAGCGGGTCGTCGATAAGTGTAACTTTAAGCTCAACTCAGAAATAAACGAAGCCTTAAGTTTAAGAAGACATGCGGTTCATGCAAGCCTCAATTTTGGTAATCTTTACCTACCGCAGGTAGGTACTCGTAATTCGGCATAGAAATAAAACAAGTTTATTGTAATTTATATATTAGTTTTTATTGTATTTTATATAACATGGTGAGAAGCTCAGGCAACACTTGTTTTAACAGCCGGCAAGAGAACCAGGACCTGGCAATTTACCTGTAAAAAAATAATTGGTCAGATAGTCCAGTCACCATAGAAGTTGGAGTTTTCATTTATTCCCAATTCAGACAATGTGTTGTACTTATATAAGACTTTAGATTTTCGCGTTGCATTATGGCACTAATATTATTTAACGGGACTAAACGCGATATTAATTACGTAGTAGGTATATGTATACTAAAGTCAAAGTCAAAGTTGTTTATATTGCAATTTGATTTAGGTTCATAGAAATTCTTTTGCACTTGCACGTCATATCTTTTTTTACCTACCAGCACTTCGACGTGAATGACCTGTGAAGAAGTGCCGGAAGAAACTCAACAGTTTGCTTTTTTTTTAAATAAATATTTGTATTAATAATTATTAACATGTCATCAAAATAATAATAAAAATCATGTTTGTTATAAAACAAAACAAAAAAAGACATTTAAATACAAATTTAATAAATTAGACAACCACATGCGCAGAGTGGTAAGAAATTGTCAGGCCCACAAATTCTTGTCGATATCATTTAAATAATCTTCTACTACTTACTGCTTGACGTTTCGGCTGCGTTACAACAACCGTGGTCGCAATATAAATTATGTTATATGTAGTTGTTACCTGCGGCTCCTGTAACTTTGTCTTTAACTTTCTTGAACTTGTCTAAACTTGGAATTTTTTTGGTCAAATCGTCAAACACAGGCGCGGCCGACGCCAGGGCGATGACCGACAGAACGAAGAAGAAGAACTAAGCATGGAAACGAAAAAGAGCAACGTTACTTACTTATATACGACTTGCGACCCGCCCCGACTTCGCACGGGTGCAACTTAGTTCATTAGTGTTTCTCTATAATATGATGCAAGTGTTATACATAAAAGCCTTCCTCTTGAATCATTCTATCTATTTAAAAATCCGCATCAAAATCCGTTGCGTAGTTTCAAAGATTTAAGCATACAAAGGGACATAGGGACAGAGAAAGCTACTTTGTTTTATACTATGTAGTGTTCTAGGTAATCAGTTTGTGACCTATTTTGTGTCGCTGCGCTACTATAGTGAGTAAGGAAGTAAGCAGTTTTTGATTTGAGAGAGTAGAGCTTTGTCAATCTTTCACTCGAATGAGCCGCTCATCTGGGGATATATCTGACGGGCCGGCGGGTTGAGTGGTTAGAGACCCTGGCTACAAAACCGAGGGTCGCGGGTTCGAATCCCCTAGAGGCAAATGTTTGTGTGATGAACATCGTCATTTGTACTCGAGTCATGGATGTTTATAAAATTATTTAAGTATGTCTATCCGTTCCCTAGCTTCCATAGTACAAGCTTCGAGCTTAGTTTGGGGCTAGGCAATTGGTGTGTTTGTCCAAGGCATTTATTTATTATTATTATTATCTCCACCTCGCAGAAGACTACAGTATAGTAGCACTTCGTAACTGTTGTGCTATGTTTCTGCTGGTGAGTAAAGTCGCCAGAGCTCAGTTGGGGATCGTATGGGATTTTTAAAGGCAGGCAACGCATCTAAGTCCTCGACGACGATCTTCGTTTGCCTCCCAATAACATAAAAGAAAATAAATGATTGGTGCAAACTGCCGAGTTGCAAGAATCAAGAATGTATAATGTCACCGGTATTTAATAAGATCCGTGAGTTTATAAATTTCTTAGGAGTTTAAGTGTCTTGCGGCTTGTGCGTACATCCCTAACCACAGATGGAATAAAATAAGATTATGATTTACTAGCGGCCGCCCACGACTCCGTCCCCGTGGATTTCGATTTTCAATAGCCTAAAGCCTTCCTTGTCAAATGGACTATGTAACACAAAAGGATTTTTTTAAATCGTTCCAGTATTTATAAGCGCGTTCAAACAAATAAACAAACTATCATATAAACAAACTTCTCAGCTTTATGTATTAAGTATAGGGTATAGATGATAAATGGACTCACCAGGGTGAATCTCATCGTACTGATCTGGAGAGGTCGCTGGCTGCAAGCAAGAATGAATGAATATTCACTCTCGTCGCTTTTATAGGGGGATGCAAGGGCAATTATCGGTTGATCGCCAAAACACCATGCACTTGTGCAAATATGCAAGTGTATTCTGGTGCACTTCTGTGCAAAAGCCAAGTTGGTAAGCGAACGGGAAATATTGTTTTCTACTTTACCTTTACCTGCTAAAACTTAAAAAAAAAACGCTTATTTAGCAGGTCGCACTGGCGTTGTTGCATAATAGCATTATAATAATATTATAAACGCGATATTAATTATAATAGATATAATAATACCCATCAGCCAGGTACGCAGGATATAAATTATACTGCACAAGTAAGTGCACAAGCACAGGTGCACTCCCTCACTCTCATAGTTCGGTGGGACAGCAATCTGACACGACCGTAGAGAGATCAGGCGCAGGACCAACGGTTTGACGTGCCTTACGAAGCATGGAGGAGCTTGGGATGAGATTCTTCGGTCACCCATCTGATGACTGGCATCTGCGAACGTTGCTTAAATTTAGTAACCGCAGGCCGAGTGCGCTATCCACTGCACAATCGAGCTCCTCTCCTCGATATAATTTATGTAGTAATATATGTATACTGCTTGACATTTCGGCTGTCCGTTTGCGACCACGTATAGAATAAAGTACCTAAATATACCACAAGGAACGACCACGGTTGCTGTAACGCAGCCGAAACGTCAAGCTGTAAGTAGTATACTTGTTCTGGACATATTCCTTCAAGAAAATTTGCCTATCTCATGAAAAAAACAGATTCTCCTAACTGTGACATGTGTGACAAAGTTGATGATGTAAAACATAGGTTGTTGGAATGTGTCAAGAACCGGGCAGAACGAGAAACACTCATTAACGATCTAAAGTTAAATGTATTAGATGTTGGTGTTGTTCAGAGCTGTCTCAGTTCCCCTACTGCAAAAGCAGCAGTAGCCTTTTATAGATTGTTATGTAATTATATTGAGGAGTGTTAATTATTGTTAATTGGATACGATGGGGTTGGCATGTCTCTATAGACAAAACCCCCAGAAAAATAAAGAGAAAAAAAAAAGTAGTATACTTAAACTACATAATTAAGATCGCGTTTAGTCCCGTTAAATCGCACATACTTGATCAATAAGAACGTTTTCCTCCACGATTTATTGTGCCCGAATGAGAAATTGCTAAATAATGAAAAGGACTTGGCCTATCATTTTCTTTTGCTTTTATATCACATTTTGAGAATAACGAATACAAATATAAATAATTTAACTATATGTTAAATATAGGTGGGTAATACAGGTGTTGTTGAAAGTTATTCTGTCACTATATCTTGTCTTTTACGGTCGTACAAATTATACCTAAAAACCACTTAATTGATATCATACAATAATTCACAATCATAAAAATGATAGCGCAGAATGTTCAAATTAATTAATTTAAATGTCGTTATTAATTAAATCATACAAGTATAGGTACTTAAGTGATTGCAATGCCAACATTCATTAAATCAATCAATTAAATATTTTTAACTTAGGTTATAACAAAATCACTCAGATGTGAAATGTGGTTATTTTAATTCTAAAAATTCATTGACAGAGTAAAAAGCATTTTTAATTAAATCATCAAACTATTTTTCTTCAGTATGGTAAGGTAGTTACATTGTTTTTGTTTAATTGTGTTGGAAATTTTGTTATAAATTCAAAAGCACACTATTGCTGTAAAGAGCCTTTTTATATATAACACAATACATATTATTTCAAGTAATGTAAAATAATTTTATCGTTTCTATTTGAAGAATGGAATAGAGAACTCTTTTGTGTTAATATAATTAACAAAACATCTACCTTCCTTTGCGTGGGGTAAAGCCTAACTGATTGGGACTTTTCAGCGAAGGCCTAGGGGTAGAATGGGGGTATCTAGTACCAATGAATATTGTGCAGTTAGCGTCTGATAGATAGTGACACTCAGGGCACTCAAATAAATAAACGCAACGAAAAAGTCAATAATATCAGTACAAACTAAACGCACTTTTTGTTTGTCAAAAATGTGTTAACAATAGAGTTATACGTATTTTCTTTTACTCCATCCTACTGATAAAACAGCATAAGTGAAAAACCAGTTAAAGTGCAAAGTAGCCTAAGTCAAACAATCTAAATGTAGGTATGTGTAACTAGCGGCCCTCTCCGGCCTCGCTCGGGTAAAGTTTTTACTCTATATACCTATCCAACTATTACTAATACTATAACTTTTTAAGTGAAGCATAAAAATGTCTTTAAAAAACTCAATAATATTCAATGTCACTTGCGTACACTGCGTTAGGAGCCGACCGCGCGAATGGGCCGCGCGGTCGGCGTAAAAGGGGTTTCTGATTTTAAATAATATAAAAAATCAAAATTAACAAAAAAAAAATCATCGAAATCGGAGCTGTTCTTGAGGACTTTCGAAGATTGCCTGTTTTATGTATTCATTGACTCCAATATAAGTTAATACGTTTGATATCTTCTAAAGTACTGATCGAAATTACATGATGTCAGAGACAAATTTAGTCACGAATAGCTGTTTAAACTAATTTTCAACTACCCGCTTGGTGTAGCGGTCAAGAAGTTGCCTATTATACAAATAGATTGCGTGTTCGATTCCAGCACAGGACAAACATTTGTGTACATGAACATTTGTGTTTGTCCTGGTCTGGGTGTTTGATTCTTGTCGACATTAAAAAATAATTAATGTAAATAAAAGGTTTTTTATATGACTTTATTTGTGATGGGTGGTTAAAGGAGAAAAGTATGTCTTTGATAGGAAATAGCATGCATGCATACTTAGCACCTGCAAACTGACCTTAGTTTGTGTGTTAATCAAAGTATTTGATTAATTAATCTATTAGTATAATTTGCACACAATATACTAGTGAAAATTAACCAATTTACTTTTTCAATTTACTAACATAATACCTATGTTTTTGTCAACCAACACAAGTTACATGCGTAGATGGCCGCATCTTCACTACATAGTATAAAACAAAGTCGCTTTTTCTGTCATGTTGTATGTTGTATGTCCCTATGAACGCTTAAATCTTTAAAACTACGCAACGGATTTTGAAGCGGTTTTTTTTAATAGATAGTGTAACTCATGAGGAAGGTTTTTATGTATAATATCATCCATTAAATAGTGGACAAGTACCACGGGCGAAGCCGGGGCGGGCCGCTAGTTGGTAATATTTCGTGAATCATACTCCACTCGTAATTGCGCATAGTAATAAAACAAGTGTATTGTAATTTATATATTAGTTTTTATTGTAATTTATATAACATGGTTAGAAACTCACTGCTTAGCAGGAGGTATTTTATTGCAGGCAACACTTGTTTTATAGGTGTTTTCATGTGATCATTACAAGCCAGGGAAGGAACCAGCTCCTGGCAGGTTACCTGTAAAAATTAAAAGAGTTTATTTGGCAGAAAAATAAATGTTAAATTAAAATGTTTACTACGGACTGATATGGACACTGTGATAAAATGCTATAAGAACACTCACGGAACTTACATATAATTATGTCCCTACGAACTGTTTTTTTTGTTAGTTGTTACCGCCACCGCGGTAACAGTCTTAGTTTTAGTATTGGCAAGTTGCATTAAAAGGATATTTGCTCGTAGTATTTACGTAGGAGAGAATTAAATTGTATAAGTGTATTGTATGAACTGTCAACTTCACTTGCCTTCCGGTCGCGCCATTGTAAGCATCGTTTGAAGAATAATTATAAGTTATCTCAAGAAATAGCATTTTTTCTCCCCGCTGTATACCAAAATATACATAAGTATACTTATTTATTTTAAGCCCATAATTTTAACAATTCTGAACCAAAAAAAAAGAGTTGTTGTAAGTACTACAATATTAATAAAAAGATAACGGCCGGATAATCGTTTGGCGACGTCGACAAACAGTTAATACTTTTATTAATATCCAGACTACATTACTAAGGATAAAGAACAGTTAAGTAGGTATACATGGATCCAATAATTTATAATGATATTATAATATAATAATATGCAAATAAATTAAAAAAACTAAATGACAAATTATTTAAACTCAATCTCAAATCGTTTTTAATTATTAAGTGATATTATAATGTGAATGACTTTTTAAGTGACAAACTATAATAATAATCTTGTCTGAATACTTTATTTTTAATTATATTATTTAATTTTTATTTATGTAAAAGAATGTTAAATTAAATAAAATTTACACACTGAGATATCGGTAAGCATGTTGGACCTATGTAGAAACCTGACAAACTTGTAAGTAGGTATATACAAATAACACATGTTCTGTAAAGTCAACCATCGATAGGATCATATCGAGGGTCCCCAACACTCACCTGCGGCTCCTTTAGCTTGGGAAGCAACTTGCCCTGGCACCTTTCCGAATGTGTCTGCCCCTGGGACTTTTTTGGCGACGCTGGTGATTTGGTCCAATTGAGGAGCGGCGAACGCGAGTGCGATCACGGAGAAGACGAACACGAAGAACTGGTGGAAACGGAAAGGGATGGTTAACCATACCTTGTTAATGAGTGGTATTACAAATATACTTAAATAGATACATATAACACCCAGATCAGGACAAACAGACATGTTCATGCACACAAATGTGTGTCCTGTGCGGGAATCGAACCCGCGACCTCTTGCGTAATAGGCAACATCTTGACCATTACACCAAGCGGGTCGTCAAAAATTATAACAGTGCACAAGTCAGCGCGCAAGCACAGGTGCACTCCCTTTCCTTCACTCTCATAATTCGGTGGGACAGCTATCTGACACGACCGCAGAGATCAGGCGCAGGACCAACGACTTAACGTGCCTTCCGAAGCACAGAAGAGCTCGAGATAAAAAAAACGGTCACCCATCCGATGACTGGCATCTGCGAACATTGCTTAACTTTAGCAACCGCGGGCCGAGTGCGCTAACCACTAAGCTATCGAGCTCCCAAATAATAAAAATATAGGTATAATGAACGGACTTACCAGGGTGAATTTCATGGTGCTGGTTTGGAGTTATTGCCGACTGAAAGCAAGAATGCGAGGAACTCATGCGCAGGCTGCTTATATTGCAGCAAGAAGGGGAGAGGGGGGGAACTGTAAATACAGCTCTGATATCGCCCAAAAACAGTACAGATATACACTTGTGCAAATATCCTACACAATTCATTATTGAAAACAATCATTTTAACAATGGACTAAGATTGGAAAACCATTACAAGGTTGTGGATAAATTATAACAGACACACTACCTTTATTATTTTGTTTTTTTTAAGAAAAAAATAGATATTTCCACTTTATCCCATCAACGCAACCCACTGGTGGGGTGGATTCCACTGCTTCATAATTCGCAGAGGAATATGCCCCACTGATCCAATTTATGTCTTTCTTGATCCCAAATTATGTCCATGTGCAGCGGTGATCACTTGGTATCAAGAAACTCGGATTTTCCGAAAACAGTCCGCGTTGTTGATTACGCTTTTGGCTAGCGTGGTGATTAAACAAATATCATATACCATTTTTATTAATAGACTGATTTCACACGAGTAAAGGGCCCAAACAGCGTATTATTCCACTTTGCCCCACCAAGGCGCCTCACTGGTGGGGCAAATTCCACTCCTTCATAATTTGCAGTAGAAAATGCCCCACTGAATCGATTTAGTGGGGCAAATTCCACTGCTTAAAAAGTAGGTGTAATCTGCCCCACCAGGGTCACCACTTACACTTTATTGTGTAAGTGGCTCATATAATTTTATAATATGAAGTGTCTTTTAAAGTTTGGATTATTCCACTTTGCCCCACCAAGGCGCCCCACTGTTGGGGCAGATTCCACTGTTTCAAATTTGTAGTGGAATATGCCCCACTGAATCAATTTTTTGCACTAGGGTGAGCACTTAAGAGTTTAAGTGGGTTTACTAGTATTGAATTGTATTCAGTTTTATTTACCGCACTTACATATTCCACATCTAATGGTGATTGCTAAAGGAACATAAACCTTAAATAGAGAAATACACATTACACAATACGAGTTAATCCACTTAAACTCTTAAGTGCTGACGCTAGTGCAAAAAAAATATTCAGTGGGGCATATTCCACTACAAATTTGAAACAGTACAAGTTGAACATTGGTTTTGTTTGAAAAAGGTAGCCTTGAAATGAAACACAGCTGTAAACATTTATATGTAATGTTCCAAAGGATACTCAAGGAGGAGGAAATAAATACAACGCTACTAAAGTCCAAGCATGGCAACAGAGCGGCGTGGCGAGGTAGCGCCGCAGCGTGCGCAGACAGCCGCGTCACGCCCCGCCCCCCGCGCTTCTAGCCCCGCCCCCGCGCCGCTAGCCCCGCCCCCAGCGCCGCGAGACACGCCCATATCAAGGCAATCTCAAACAACTCCAACCTTCAATAAACTTATCAAAAGGGTTGTTGCGTGCTTCAGTTCCAACCAGATTTAAATCGTTGGCTTTGCCCTCACCATACCTCGAAATTGGCACTAAAAAGAGCAACACGCTTCTTAGAGCGAGACAGCACGTTGATATTCACCCGTTTCAAAGACCAAATGCATGGAGCTGTTTTTACGAAATGATTAACAAACTCCCGTACCTTTTTGGAGTGCAGTGATAATTCTTAAAAACACAAAAAACGACAAAGTTTTATCGTTTCATGCGTAGGTGGTTAGAATTTAATAATTCTTTAAATGTAGAAACAATGTTCACGACGCTCTGCTATGAGGGATACCTACTCAAAGAGGAGGAGGCAATAAATAAAACTCTAGCAATCTAAGCAAATCGTTTACTACGCCATAATTAAGTCCAGGCGGGACAACAGAGCGGCGTGGCGAGGTAGCGCCGCAGCGTGCGCAGGCAGCCGCGCCAGGCCCCGCCCCCCGCGCCACGTGCCCCGCCCCCTGAACCGCTAGCCCCGCCCCCAGCGCCGCGAGACACGCCCACGTGAGTCGTCGCGTGTAGAGCTTGCAGGCGTTTCGCTTGCGCGTACAGCTGGAATAAATGTGATTATGAATATTGAATTGTAATTGCATCAAAGAAGAGCTGGCGGATCGCTGTGTTGCGAAAAATCTACACAAATTTCGCCCGACCCAGGAATCGAACCCAGGTCCTTGAGACCACGGCCCGGTACCTAAACCATTAGACCATCGAGGCGAGGAGGGAGAACAATGGGTTATATCTCATGGATCTGTTAGAGGTCTTAAAACACAGTTTGCTCAAGAGTTTAGTAATACGTAGGCTGTGTAGGGAAGCACCCTTTTTTCGGAATGGACGTCGCTGCTAGCTGCAGCTGAAGGCTAGTTTAACAGCTTAACCGGACTGTTGGAAGCACTCACCCGCACCGGGTTGTCGAGATCGAACCCGCAGTGCGCGTCGCACGCCTCCGAACCCTCGTCGCTGGACCGGTTCACCACGCTGACACAAACATTTTATTAGATTAGATGTATATATGAATATCATTAAAAAAAACTAAGCTCGAAGTTTGGACAGTATGGAAGCTGGGGAACGGATAGTCATATTTAAATACTTTTATAAACATCCATGACTAGAGTACAAATGCTGATGTTCATAATACAAACATTTACTCCTAGTGAGATTCGAACCCGGAACCCTTCATTTTGTAGCCAGGGTCTCTGACCACTAGACCAACGGGCCCGTCCAAACTTACGTCCGTCCAATTTATGCCATTAGATCGGCGGTGAGGGAAAACACCGTGAAGAAACCTGCACATTCAGATAGTTTCTGACTTGAGTGGGTTACGAAGGTCTGATGGCAGTCGCTTCGATGTAATAACCAGACTCGCCAAATCCTGGATCATGGACAAAGCGGACCCCGCATACAAACGGGATAAACACTAGGAAGAAGAAGTACTGCTGAAATGACGATACTCTTTAGTCACAACAATAATGCGTAGCGTACCTCTCAGTGCGCACGTTGGGGCAATCCCCCCTGGCGCGGCAGGGCTGCGCTGGCGGCTTGGGGGGCGCCGGCGCGATGTCGAGGGCGGCGGCCCGCGCCGTGCGGAGAGGCACCGCCCGCCCGCCCGCGCCGCGCTCCACCAGACGACAGGCCTCCCCTGCCTGCACCTAACAACATCACCATCTACAGTCTATACCATTGAGGTATTACTACTGTAACGGTGCCCGTTCCTTACAGCCTTCATGGACGTTCAGGCCTCCATGATGGCTGGAAAGATCCAACCTGGGTAGTGCGTGCCCACTGGCCGCTGATTAACTATCTTTAAAAATTTAAAATTCAGAATTTTTAAAAAGAAAAAAGATAAAGATAAAGATAAAGATAAAGATAAAGATAAAGATAAAGATAAAGATAAAGATAAAGATAAAGATAAAGATAAAGATGAAGATGAAGATGAAGATGAAGATGAAGATGAAGATGAAGATGAAGATGAAGATGAAGATGAAGATGAAGATGAAGATGAAGATGAAGATGAAGATGAAGATGAAGATGAAGATGAAGATGAAGATGAAGATGAAGATGAAGATGAAGATGAAGATGAAGATGAAGATGAAGATGAAGATGAAGATGAAGATGAAGATGAAGATGAAGATGAAGATGAAGATGAAGATGAAGATGAAGATGAAGATGAAGATGAAGATGAAGATGAAGATGAAGATGAAGATGAAGATGAAGATGAAGATGAAGATGAAGATGAAGATGAAGATGAAGATGAAGATGAAGATGAAGATGAAGATGAAGATGAAGATGAAGATGAAGATGAAGATGAAGATGAAGATGAAGATGAAGATGAAGATGAAGATGAAGATGAAGATGAAGATGAAGATGAAGATGAAGATGAAGATGAAGATGAAGATGAAGATGAAGATGAAGATGAAGATGAAGATGAAGATGAAGATGAAGATGAAGATGAAGATGAAGATGAAGATGAAGATGAAGATGAAGATGAAGATGAAGATGAAGATGAAGATGAAGATGAAGATGAAGATGAAGATGAAGATGAAGATGAAGATGAAGATGAAGATGAAGATGAAGATGAAGATGAAGATGAAGATGAAGATGAAGATAAAGATAAAGATAAAGATAAAGATAAAGATAAAGATAAAGATAAAGATAAAGATAAAGATAAAGATAAAGATAAAGATAAAGATAAAGATAAAGATAAAGATAAAGATAAAGATAAAGATAAAGATAAAGATAAAGATAAAGATAAAGATAAAGATAAAGATAAAGATAAAGATAAAGATAAAGATAAAGATAAAGATAAAGATAAAGATAAAGATAAAGATAAAGATAAAGATAAAGATAAAGATAAAGATAAAGATAAAGATAAAGATAAAGATAAAGATAAAGATAAAGATAAAGATAAAGATAAAGATAAAGATAAAGATAAAGATAAAGATAAAGATAAAGATAAAGATAAAGATAAAGATAAAGATAAAGATAAAGATAAAGATAAAGATAAAGATAAAGATAAAGATAAAGATAAAGATAAAGATAAAGATAAAGATAAAGATAAAGATAAAGATAAAGATAAAGATAAAGATAAAGATAAAGATAAAGATAAAGATAAAGATAAAGATAAAGATAAAGATAAAGATAAAGATAAAGATAAAGATAAAGATAAAGATAAAGATAAAGATAAAGATAAAGATAAAGATAAAGATAAAGATAAAGATAAAGATAAAGATAAAGATAAAGATAAAGATAAAGATAAAGATAAAGATAAAGATAAAGATAAAGATAAAGATAAAGATAAAGATAAAGATAAAGATAAAGATAAAGATAAAGATAAAGATAAAGATAAAGATAAAGATAAAGATAAAGATAAAGATAAAGATAAAGATAAAGATAAAGATAAAGATAAAGATAAAGATAAAGATAAAGATAAAGATAAAGATAAAGATAAAGATAAAGATAAAGATAAAGATAAAGATAAAGATAAAGATAAAGATAAAGATAAAGATAAAGATACTGTACACAATTGCTTGTGATGAGCAATGCTTGCTACTGTACGTACGTACACCACAATCAGTGCCGTAACTAGCCTTTTATGCGCCCGGTGCGAGCTTTCAAAACTGCGCCCCTAGTATCTACCAGTCCTTATTAAATCAACCTTGATTAAGAAAGGTTATTATAGAATAGATGATTATTTAAATGACAAATATGCATGGACATGTTTATCTGCTCAGCCGCACTAATTTGTATTTATTTTAAGGTATATTTGACATAATTGAAAAAATTGCAATTTATTTAAAAAAAAGGCAAAACTGTTGAGTTTCTTGCGGCGTCTCTTCTCAACAGGCCATACACGTCGAGGCGCTGGTAGGGTGAAAAAAGTATTGACGTGCAAAAGAATTTACTAAGTGAATCAAATTGCTGAATATAAATTATTTCATTTCTGGTCATTTCTGCGCCCCTCCAGGGTCTGCGCCCTGTGCCTGGGCACCGCTGGCACCGCCCTAGTTTCACTGACCACAATCAACTTAGTGCTCGCACAGTGGCGACTGTCTCATTGCTGGTAAACCACTTGCGATGGACGTAGAAGTAGAAGAATAAGTTCTACCAACCTGATCGGCAGGAGGGTCTGGCTCCGTAGCGACGATCTTGTCCGACACAGACACAGATGATGGCGTGTCGCGGACTCTTCGGGCTTCTCTTCTCGCGTCCGCTGCTCGGGCGCCCGCTACCTGCGATACACACTACTGTTAACAGCATAGATGGAAACGTGACATATGCCCTGGCCATACTTGGCACCGTTTGGAAAGTGGCACTGAAATTTGAAGCGGCTGTCGCTTCTAATCGCTGTAACAGTATAGGTCTTCTAATCGCTGTAACAGCAGCATCGCTATGTCATGTCAAACATAATATTGCCACGTTTTCTGGGGTCAATATGTAAATATTTTAATCTTTGTGGGACAGTCAGTATTATCTCCTTTTATACATGTTAATATATTTATTCTTGAGGGCAATTAAAACCATATTTGCACAGGCAGTATAGCTGTAAACTCAGTCCGAAATGAATGAGACAGGCTTGAACTTTTAGGGTGTTACGACACCAATCGATCGATCGTCGACCGGCGCCATCGATCGACATAGGTCGATGTTGATCGACTGGTGTGGTAGCTTTAATTGATCGACGCCATCGACGGACATCAGTCGACTAACCAATCGATCGATTGCTGATCGATGGCACCGGTCAACGTTGATATTTTGGCGAAACATCGATCGACGATCGATCGATTGGTGTGGTAACACCCTTACACTCCATTAGGAGAACATTTGAAGCAATGCAAAAAGTGACCTACCGCCACCGCTCGAGGATCCACTGCGGCCCGCGGCCCCGGCCACGTAGGGCTCCGCCCCCGCGCTACAAACAGACGGTTCAGCTCGTCCAGCTTCGTCATTATTATCTTGTACGTTTTGCATTTCTCCGTCTGCGGATTGAAATAAGAATGTTGTCATTTCATTTTCATGTTAACAGCTCGGCAGCCTAGCGGTATGAGCGTCGCTTTACCTTTGAATAATCAAAACTATATATGTGCATTATTTCATACCAGCTCTAAGACCAAGAAAAACATCGTGAGGAAGCCTTAAGGGGGACCTACGATCTGATAAAGGTAGCCGGATTCCACATTGTTGTCGCAGTATCAGCGAAGCCAGCAGTAGCTTGAGTGAAGTGAAGATGTGGATTTGAGAAGCAATTTGTGATAGTTGAATCTCTGCGGCGTCGCATTCGAAATTATGAGATCAGGCAGAGGACTACGGTCATCGACATAGCTCACCGGATTAGCAAGCTAAAGGGGCAGTGGGTTGGCCATATAAGTCGCAGAACTGGCAACCGTTGGGTGAACGAGTTTTGGACTGGATACCGCGTATCCGCAGATGAGGTATTCCTCGAAGCGCTACCAATTTGAGGCGCTCCTAATGAGGCGCTCCTTTTTTATTCCTCGGAGCGCGCCTTTTAGTAGCGCTCCAGATAACAATTAAAAATATTAACTTTTTATTCCTCGAAGCGCTCCTATGATTTTCGAATAGAGATAGGAAACTAAACTATCGATATTTATCGATAAGTAAAACACATTATTTTTTACAATTTGCAAAGACTCTATACTCCTTGATCATTGATTGTTTGTTTAAATCAGTCAGAACGTACTTTAATCTCTAGCGATGCAGCGCGGGAGCATTGCGAACGTAAGTCGCACCCCCACCTACCCCCTCATCCCTATTGTATCCTAGAGTAGCGTCACAGGCCGCGTTCACCGAGTTCACACGAATGCAACCGAGGATTTCCGGAACTTGTTTACTTAAAATTGCATAGTTTGTTTTTGTAGTGTTGCGCACGACGACATCAAAAATTATGACGTATAAGCCGCATACTACGCAGTAGAATACGCCGACTAACAGACACCGCGGCGGCGGCGGCGGCGTCTCTTTGTAGTGTGCACGACGACATCATAAATTACAGGCATGTCAATTCAGGATCATAGTCGCAGCGTACCCTGGGCTCCAAGGCAATGGCCGAGGATGCATCCGGGAGAGGCGCTAGGATGATGATGAATATTATAGTTACAAGTGTTAAGAGTAGTAAAAAGAAAGTATAATATATCATTACATTGACTAAACACGTCATATGTCGCCTCATAATATGTAAACGTGCCTTCTCGCTAACTCGCTTGTTCATAGATTTTTTTGCTATTCAGATTACACTTTCATAACCATAAATTTATTTATATTTTTATTAATGATAAATGTATAACTGTATTAACGATAATAACACCACACAAAGTTATTTTGTAATTATTATTTAGTTCCTACAATGTGATTATTACATAATTTATATTATACTAGCGGCCGCCCGCGACTTCGTCCGCGTGGATGTCGGTTTTCATTATACGAATGTTTTTTCCCGCTAACTTCCGTTCCCGTGGGAATTTTGCAATATCCTTTTGCAACTAAGCATCAAGTTTACTAAGGGACCTGCATGCCAAATTTCAAGCGTCTAACTCAAGTAGTTTAGATTTTCCATACAAACTTCCACCCCCTCATTTCGGGGAAGTGGGGGGTTGGAATGGGTCAAAAAGTAGCCTATGTTCTGTCTCAGGGTCTAAAGATTGTCTGTACCAAATTTCATCAAAATCGCTTGCGAGGTTTAAGCGGGAAAGCGTAACAGACAGACAGACAGACAGACAGACAGACAGACAGACAGACAGAGTTACTTTCGCATTTATAATATAAGTTGGGATCTGTGCGTTTTATTTATAATTTACATCTTTGATTACACAATAACATTGGTCTTTGAATACACATTATAGTGCCGAAAGCGAAAACATATTTTTCTATCAATTTCTAACTTTTGGTAAGGCAACTTAGAAGATGATGATGATGGATAAATGAATTTTTAAAAACAGTCGATAGTTAAAGTAGTTTTTGTAAATATTACAAAACAACCACGTTTTACTTTTTATCGATAGTTTCAGTTAGTATCTTATCTCTATTCGAAAGTTCAATCATAGGAGCGCTTCGAGGAATAAAAAGTTAATATTTTTAATTGTTATCTGGAGCGCTACTAAAAGGCGCGCTCCGAGGAATAAAAAAGGAGCGCCTCATTAGGAGCGCCTCAAATTGGTAGCGCTTCGAGGAATACCTCGTCTCGGAAAACGTAGTGTAAACGGAGTGAAAATTTGCCATGATGAGATGAGATTTGCGATGATGATCCAGTTTCTGCCAGATGGCTGGCAGGAACTGGATGTGTTTCCATGTCATGAACATGTCTGTTTGTCCTGGTCAAGGTGTGCTAAATAGTTATATATATATTTGAGTATATTTTGGAATCCGGGCCCAAATCTCTTAACTATTCCAAAATCTATTTGTGGATTTGTGCCATTCGCTCGGCCCTGCACAATCGGCCCTGAAACCTGCACATTTCAGTCCATGTCGCCGAAGATCGGACTGTGTAGGGAGCTCTAGGAGAGGCCTATGGCCAGGGGTGGACTGGGATGGCATGCTGCTGGTCACTGGGGCTCGTCTCTCACCCTGTGCCTGTCCTTGTCCCTGGTGCTGCGGCTGCGGCTGCGGCTGCGGCTGGTGGAGGTCAGGTCGCTGGAGGTGCTGGGCCGGTCCCTGCGCTCGGCCAGCCGCTCGCAGAGCTGAGCGACCCGCGCTATGGCCTGCTGCTGGTCGCGCAGGGCTCGCTCGCACGCCGCTAGGCTCACGCGTCTGGGGAACAGGTCAAGTATCAGCCATCCTTCCAGAAATGCAAAAACCCTTTGAGGGATGCGGAAGATCCTTTCAGGGATACGGAAGATCCTTTCAGGGATACGGAAGATTATTTTTAAGGGCAACAGCCCCACAATGCAACTGCGCGAGGAGCCACATACTTTGGGCTCTTTTTGACAACATTCAGTAGCGAACGTGTTAAGGTATTTATGTGGATTGATGAATTTATCACACAGCCGAGCTCCTTACGAAGAAACTGACAGTTTTGCTCGACCTAAGAATAGAACCCTGGTTGGCTAGCCAAGATGCCACTTTCGTGAGTGCGAGCTATAGCTAAGTCTTTGCATTGTGAACACAAAAACCAATAACCTACCATGCCATTGTATTCAAGTTTTATGAGCAAAGAGCAACAGTCGAGTTTCTTGCCTATTCTTCACGACAGAAACTGCCTTCTGAATCGGTGGTAGAGTCACCATTTATTGTAATTGTCGATTCATAAGTGCCTCTATGAAGCCTTATTGAATAAATTATTTTAGAATATGAGTTTGAGAAAATGTAGTATATCTTCTACTCAGGATCTGTCCTGTACCTACCAACCAAAATTAATTGCATCATCACAAGCCATAACGATTTTTGCACGTTGTTAAATTGAAAAAAAAAAACTTATGCTTGACGCATGATCTTTATCTACATATACAATTGAACCTGCGAACGTTCAATGTCGATTCGGCTGCACTTGGTCAAACATTGTCTCAACCAACATTTACATTGCGCAAAAGCCAAAATATAAATTGTGCAAAACTTGAATCAATTGAAAACGAAATATGGAAGGAGTCCACGTGACCAAAGATTTTTATTGTGATTGTTCCTAAACTTTACACTTTACAATTTAAATATTTATGGATAAAAATGTATAACAATACCTAGCATAAAAAAAAACTTTAAATGAATATAGGTACAAAAGCAAAAGAAAGTAGTCAGGGAAGGGAATTGATTGGCAGAAGCATCATCCTTTTATGCCTTGACATGGCCACTTTTGTACATGCCAAGTTTTTCATGGGATGGGATGTTATGTTGCCAGATATTTAAACGAGCCATTATTTTTGAGGTTTCGCCGACCCCTCCGATTGTGGTTTATGGGCAGGAGAATGACGATGATGACAATGATAATGACGATGATGATGATGATGATGATTTATTTTATTTATTTATTTACTTGAATTAAAACGGTACAAAAGACCAATAACATTATTTAAAAGTAGATTACAAGAAAACACAAATTAAAATTACACAAAACTAATTAGCACTAACAGTAACACATTTACATCTGATGACGATGATGACGATGATGATGATGATGATGATTATGATGACGATGATGACGATGATGATGATGATGATGATTATGATGACGATGATGACAATGATGATGGTGATGATAATGACGACGATGATGATAGATAGTTAGCAGGTACACCTGTGCGGGCGATGCCTCCTGTGCGCGTAGCTCGTGTCGGAGAGCCCCGAGTCGTGGGAGAAGCGCTTGTCTCTCCGCGCCGCGGGCCGCGAGCCGCTGCTGCTGCTCTTGCGCGCCCCGCCGCCCCCGCCGCCCCCGCCCCCGCCGCCGTCCACCACCAGCTGCCCGGGCCTGGGCACACAAGCAGAAATAAAATGAGGTAAAACCCTCATTAATAAATTTGATTATTTATTATTTGGTAAGTTAAAACTTACACCCATAGATTACATTATGACATTTTTAAAATTAATGAATTCACAATCAAATAATAATAAATCTCTAAATAAATAAATATATCTGGTCATTGTAACTTTTCCCGTGGCGAATGAGCGGCGTTGATTGCTTACCAACAAGGAATCTGTCTGCTCCTCTGTATCATAACAAAGAGGCGACCTTCCGCTAAAACAGTTTTCCTAGTAGCAGGCGACCAGTTCCTAAAGGCAACTGATCACAATTACGACGTATGTCATACCCACTAAGCCCCATGCCTTCCAAAGCGTGTGGAAGCAGCTTAGGTTCGAATTAATATGGCATTCAACTCTGAGATCGATCTTGAGAGCGAAATTGATATGTCATCTATACTAATATTATAAAGAGGAAAGGTTTGATTTTTTGTTTGTTTGTTTGTATATATGAATTGAATAGGCTCCGAAACTACTTGGCAGATTTGAAAAATTCTTTCACTGTTGGAAAGCTACATTCACCCAGAGTAACATAGGCTATATTTTATCCCGGTACGGGAAGTAGTTCCCCCGGGACGTGGGTGAAACCGCGTGCCGCTAGTTCTCATATAAAACAGCATCTCAAGTTCGCTCTCAAGATCGATCACAGAGTTGAGAGTTTTTTATTAATACGAACCTTTAGAGACCGGTGCTTGTCTTCATTCCCCGGCCATTCGACGGCACTTGCCAGGTACAAGGCTTGTACCTGGCAAGTGCCGTCGAATGGTCGGGGAATGAAGGTGCGTACCTGGTGATAGTCCTCGTGGCCGTCTGGTGGGGCCTGGCGCCGCGCATGAACCGGTCCAGGTCGATGATGTCCGCGGGCGGCGCCTCGCGCGACCACGACCCCGACGACGACATCGACATGCCTGCGGACACACATCCACAAACATAGTGGCCCTGCACACACGCACACAAGCAAATATTGTGGCCCCGCACACACGCACATAAGCAAATATAGTGGCCCTGCACACGAGCCACGCGCCACAGCCAGAAGACGCCGCCACAGGCATATTTCGACTGTTTTTCGTGGTCCTACAATTTGTCCATCTAGTAGAAGGACTACGAAGAATTCAAATTCCAAAACAGCCAGATTCTGTGGTGGTCGAATGAGCTGCTCGGCTTGGAAAGTACCTTCACATTACAGAAAACCACAGTGAAGCAGCATTTCGTATTGCTGTTTCTGCTGGTGAGCAAGGTCGCCGAAGCTTATGGTTAAGCGTAGGTTTCTCAGTGTGGTTAGGACATTCTAGGCTTCAATCACCTGATTGTCCTGTAAGAATGATGATTTCCAGCTTCGGAAGGCACAGCTAATAGTCGGCGACTATGATCCAAATGGTCTGGTTTCCCTTGTGTGGGTTGCGAAAGGCCGACGACAGTCGCTCCAATGTAATAACCAGGCTTGTCAATTTAGGATCATAGCGTAGTTTACCCTGAGCTCCGAGGCAATGGCCGGGAGAAGCGCTAAGATGATTACGATGGAGATGTAGTCCTTAATGACATTTCAGTTTAGTTTCTGTTAGCAACTTACTTACTCAGATGTCCGTCCCGTGGCGCCGGCGATGCCCGCGCGGAGTCCCCAGGGTCCGCATCGCGGCTCGCGTATCAGCTGTCAGCGTGACAGTGACAGATGACAGCTGATTAATAGCTGTCATGGCCGCGAGCGGGTGACTTTGAAATGTGCAGCAAAGAGGGTTGGTGAAAGAAGGAAGATGATAGAAGTTGTAAATATATTTTTTATTCAAAAATATGATAATTGGTATTGTATCACTGTTACAATATAATTAAGTAGGTACTTTCTTAATATTATGTATTTGGTGAACATACTTAAAGAGAGGCTAGCTAGTATTCAGAGACATTGGCTACGAAGCCTATGGTTGCGGATTCGAATCCCGCAAGGAGCAAATGTTTGTGTGATGAACATCGACATTTGTGCTTTAGTCATGGATGTTATGTTAATAAACCACTGGTTCGAATTGAAGAAAGTATATTATATCGCAGGCAGCCGCTAGTTTGAAGAATAGTTGAAAATAAAAGAATGTTTGTCAGAACTTCAGCTTACAGTAAGGTGGAACAATGTAATTCGGTACAATAAGGGCCAAGGTTGGATAGCACAATAATATTGACACAAAGAGTTCTAGCTTCCATTGTTAACTTAATCACTTGGACATTGTTTAAATTTTATTAATAACGATTTCCGTTTACTTTGTTGAAAATACCTATAAATAGAACTTACTGTTTTCTTAAAACTTCAAAACAAGGCAAGGCTAACGACAACCCAAGTCTTTTATGATAATTTAGGAAATTAGGTAATAGATTTCAAAGATTTAAAATCTATGATTTATTTAGTTATTGCGTATTTAAGATTTCATACCTAAATTACGCAAGATTACCTATATTATAGTGCACAAGTGATTTCGCAAGCACAGGTCTACTCCCTATTTCCTCACTGTCTTATTTCGATGGGACAGCAATCTGACCCGACCGTAGAGAGATCAGTGGCAGAGCGCAGTACTACTAAAGCAGCTCTAATTAAGAAATTTATCTAGTAGAAGCTTCTATGTTTCTCTCGGTCCTTTTCTTATAACCAACACTTGCCTTCGTCTCCCAATCGTTATCTATTCCGCACAGAACAATGCAAACTCCACAGAACTTTGACAATTTCAAAGCTGGCTGTTGCCGGAAAAAAAGTAACGTTCAATCAATCAGTCAATCAGAAACAGAACAATTGAAATATTCGGCCATGTCACCAGCAAAATTACTCGTGGAAAAACACAAAAGCAAATAGTAACAACATGTAGAGTGCGCCCGAGTGACTACACTGCCGACTCAGCAAATATGAAGAATAATCTACAAACGGGCCTGTGGTTGCTGCTCTGTCTTCTGATACAGGTGAGTGACAGTCTGTGATGGATTATTCCTTAATCAAACTAAGCAATTGCCTAAATCAAATCAAATTATACTTTATTTATGTAGGCCTCAGTGAGGCACTTATAAATCGTCAATGATATCACAATATAATGAATCTACCACCGACTTCGGAACGCAGTCATCTACCGAGAAGAAGCGAAGACCTAGGGCATCACGTCTGGGGGTCCAGAAGAAGCACAAAATTCTAGTTGACATACGGATAGGAAGGCCCACAGGCGTGATTTGGTTATGCTTAGGTCATCAAGAAGTCTTAATCCGTCACTGGTGACAGTGGCTAAATTCTCCAAGGCGAGGTCTTGGAAGCAGTCTTAGAATTAAATTGTTAGATTTGCCTTCGCCTACTTCGAAATTGGCACTAAAATAAGAGCAACGAGGAGTGTTCTGATGAACTGATTAAATTACTGCCAGCAGCTGAGTTTTTACATCGAACTCCACGCCATCGACTTAAATTCCATCCTCACCATATCAATGCGGTCCTCCTGTGTGTTTTTCCAGATTTCAAATATCCCTCCCTTCCCCACATTTCCGGGATCAAAAGTACCCTATGTTCACCGGGGACGGTGAAAGAATTTTTCAAATCGGTCCAGTAGTTTTTGAGTTTATTCGTTACATACAACAATACAAATCTTTCCTCTTTATAATACACTAGCTGCCCGCCCCGGCTTCGCCCGTGGTACTTATTTACATGTATTATACATACAAACCTTCCTTACGAATCACTCTACCTATTAAAAAAAACCGCGTCAAAATCCGTTGCGTAGTTTTAAAGATCTAAGCATACATACAGCGAAAGCGACTTTGTTTTATACTATGTATTGATATTAGAGTGTAGATGTAACTAGATTAGTGATGAAAGAGACTCAGTCCTTTAAGTCGTTTTAGATAAGACTCGCCTCGTTTTAAACGACTTTGCTCTAAAATTAAGACTTTAGCTGTTAGTCTTAAATAATACGACTCAGGCAGATAAGGCGTATAAGCCTAGTATTGCTAAAACGACTTAAATGCCTTAACCGACTTGAACGACTTATACGCCTTAAACGCCTTAAACGACTTAAAGGGCTACGTGTTTTCATTCGAGAGAGCTGACGTTCGTAAAGAGTTTACTTCGTCGTCGTTTTTTTAGGGATCCGTAGCTAAATGGCAAAAACGGAACCCTTATAGATTCGTCATGTCTGTCTGTCCGCCAGTCTTTCACAGCCACTTTTTTCTGAAACTATAAGTACCTACTATACTGTTGAAACTTGGTGAGTGATGTATTCTGTGAACCGCATTAAAGTTTTCACACGAAAATATAAAAAAAAAAATATTGGGTCCCCATAGTTAGAACTGAAACACGAAATATTTTTTTTTTATTAAACATATACGTGTGGGGTATCTATAGATAGGTCTCTAAAAATTACATGGAGGTTTCTAAGATATTTTTTTCTAAAGTGAATACTTTGCGTGAGAGACCCCTCCTAATTGTTAAAATGTGCCCCCCCCCCCTCTAACATCTAAAATAAGAGGATGATTAATTTATATATCTAAATTAATTATATCCAGCACCTTGAGAATAGGTGCGGGAGCCCGCGGGATTGCGGGATATAATATATAACGTACATTACCACATAATGTTTTCTTAGGTTTACGCGACTGTTACTCATGAAATAAAACTACTTTTAAACGGATATAATCGCGGTATATTCTTGAAACTACATATTTACAGGAAAACCCGACGTTTTTCGTACATTACCATACAAACTACCAATGAAAATCACCCCACTGATAGTTAAAATAAAATAATAAATAAAATTATAAAAACTTTATTTCTTTAACAATGGTTAACAATAATTATAATAGTGATTGAAGTCACCTGTGGTAAGCAAAGAAATATGCCTGTCATAGGTGACTTCGCTCTTAAATACAACCGCGAGCAAAAGTATCGGGATCCCGTTTTGCGGGATTGCAATCCCTATCTACATATTAGATAATATGCCTGGTTTATTTTGGAAAATGAAATACAACAAAATTGGTTAGGGTAATTAAATTAAAAACAATCTTCTATTTTAGGTCAAAAACAAAAATAATAAAAATATCAACATTGTGTAAAAATAATAATAGTGCTACAGAAAAGTCATCCAAGACGACAGGCACATTGATGCTCTGATGCTCTTGTCACTTAATCTGCAACGTTTTTTGGAGATCAGGTTACCAGATTTTGAAAAAGCCTGTTCACTTGGAACACTTAAAATGTGTTTCTTCCACAATAGAAAAAGGATGATTACCGTGAATACTAAAATTTAAAATCAATTGATCACAATACGTAATGCTTTTGCTGTTGCCAGACATGCTTTGGTCAAGATTTGTTATATTTTCGTGCTTTGTATAATGAGCCTTCAAGATAGAATGAGAAGTTTTCTTCGAATACGTCTTTCCACACAATTTACATTTCACCGACGAGTCGGTTCTATAAAACTGTTCCAGTATTTCTGATGGTCTATTTCTTTTTCTTGTACTCATAGTTCTTTTTTACAAAATCAGTTACTTCACAATATTTAAGAATATAATATTTTATCTTATTTGTTAGTCCAGTAATTTTAGATTTTATCTGCGGAATAATTCCTAGTGAGCTGAATTTTTGTATACACCTTTATTATGATATTGTAATGATGATGTGAAAAATCGACATTGATATCGTGCCGGCTAAAAAAGTTATAGGGGTCCAAACGTCACGAAAATCAGTTTTTCGCAAATATCTCGCGATCTATTGCTCAGAGGTCAATAATGGTTTCATAAAAGTTGTTCGTCGTAAAATTGTCTACAAAAAAGGTCTCTTGCAATTTTCTGTACAATTAAGCGTTTTTGAAATAGAGACTATAATGCACTCACATATGGTATTGTATACCGTACGCCACATACCAAGGCATAAACCCTATTGTTTGTTTTTTTCCCTTTTTAGCGGCCCGGTACGTGCTTCGCTACGTATAAAGTAAACGACCGATTTTGTTCAAACTTCATATAAACCATCTAATAAATAGTCTGTTTAAACCCTGAAAATTTGGTTTGGATCGATGAGCCCGTTCTTGAGTTATAAAGTGACAAAAAAAATTGCCACTTAGTTTTTTATAGTTGATATTCCTATTTTCCTGACTGTACTAGTATTACAAGTCCTTCATATTTCTATATGTAGATCATCATACTAACAAAAAACACACAAACAAAAAAGGGAAAAAAACAAACAATAGGGTTTATGCCTTGGTATGCGGCGTACGGTATACAATACCATATGTGAGTGCATTATAGTCTCTATTTCAAAAACGCTTAATTCTACAGAAAATTGCAAGAGACCTTTTTTGTAGACAATTTTACGACGAACAACTTTTATGAAACCATTATTGACCTCTGAGAAATAGATCGCGAGATATTTCCGAAAAACTGATTTTCGTGACGTTTGGACCCCTATAACTTTTTTAGCCGGCACGATATCAATGTCGATTTTTCACATCATCATTACAATATCATAATAAAGGTGTATACAAAAATTCAGCTCACTAGGAATTATTCCGCAGATCGTGGATCAAAATTGCTAAAATTACTGGACTATGTAGGAAAACAACAGTAAAAATTGTCAAGGCCTCACCTGTCATTTGTCACTTTGAAGTTGTAATATAAGTTTTTAAATTGTATTACTACCGGCCACATAACGGACGACTCTCGCCTCCTCAGGCGATGAGTTGCCAGTCTTTTAAGCTGTTTAAGTCCTTTAAGCCGTTCAAGTCCTTCAAGCTGTTTCAGTAACCGCTGAGCGTTTTAAGTTAAAAGACTTCGACTAATGAGACTAGTTTTAAGACTAAAGGTTGGGGACTAAAAGACTCAGTCAACGAGGCGAGTCTTCATTAAAAGCCTTAAAAGCCTGAGTCTCTTTCATCACTAAACTAGATAGACTAGACTATGACGTCACAAGCTAGTATTGTCAAATCAATACCTTTCTTAGTTTCGATTAACTATCATAATTTGTTAAAAGCGCAACTGTAACTGTGGCATAATTGATTGCGATTATTTTTTAATTTCATCTTTAATGTAAGAGTTTCATATGCAGTCAAATACCCAATTGAATCTTTGTAGCCCGAATAAAAAAGCCCGTTTGCCTGCGTTTCCATAAAAAAACACATACTTATCAGTGCAATTTCTGAGTATCCAATGCTTGGTCGCAGGTGGTTGGAGCCCTAGCGTGCAACAAGGGCGGCGGCGGCGGCAACACAGGCAACGCCAGCGGCGGCGCCGGCGGCGGCGGCCGCAAGCCCGCGTGCCGGCCCCCGCGCTGCCCCGGCGGCTGCAAGCCGCGCTACTGGTGACCGGGGCGAAGCCCCCAACAGGGCGCAGCCCCGGACAGACATGGTGAGCCTATTGTTTAGTAGTAGTATTTTTATATGTAACTAGCGGCTGCCCGCGACTCCGTCCACGTGGATTTCTATTTCCAATATCCTATGTGTTATTCTGATGTATAAGCTATATTGTGGTAAAGTTTCATCCAAATCCATTCAGTAGTTTTTACGTGAAAGAGTAACAAACATCCATACATCCATACATACAAACTTTCACCTTTATAGATAAAACTAGCTCGGGGCGCCCGCTACGCGGTCGCGCCCAGAGCTAGGTCGCTCCGCGACGGGGCCGCTCCCGGGCTTCGCCCTCCGCGGCGCTCGGCCTTCGGCCTCGCCGTGGCTCGGCCTGCGGCCTCGCAAAATTACATGGCTGGCTTGGACCGTCCGTCAGCGGGTTCCTAGTCCTTTTTCGACGCCCTGAGAGCCATCAACTAAGACCTACTGATTCACTTTATGCCGCTTCGGGCTTCGCCCTCGCGGCGCTCGGCCTTCGGCCTCGCAGATTTATTTGCTTTAACACCTTTTCTTTTCATTTTCAAAGCAAACTTTGTATGATAATGTCATCAATATAGGTAACTAACCAATAACTCTATATTGCTCCAGTCTGCAATTAAAAACGTTTGAAATATTTCACATTATTATTTAAAATCATGCAAGTAAACGCGTAGTAGCTATGGCTTCTGTCACGGCTCCGGCGCTACGGGGCTCCGGCGGTCCCACGCGATCTTATCGTCGCAGATGGTTTACGCTCATCACCGCAACTTCGGCTTGTTGGCCGGCTCTGCCGGCCAGCCTCAATCGCGGCGCCGAGCTTCCAAACCACCTGCTCCTCAGCTCGCGGGCCGCCACGCCCCTCCGCGCCTACGCGGGCTAATATTGCACTCTAGGGGTAGGGCAAACAAGACTACGTGGAGTCGGTTTTGGCAGCGATTCGTTTCTACAAACCAAACATACCTCAAATGCAGTCCTTACAGCGTTAACTTACTTCTCCAACAAGTATTTCAGTACCACTAAACATTTTTCAAACACTTGAAAAATTTCCATACAAAGTCACAGTGCCGCGTGCCCCATATAAAGCTCGATCCAGTACAAACTGTATGGGGAAAATCGAAAACTATTTTTTTAATTATTTTAAAGTTAAAAGTATTATGAATAAAAGTATTGTCAAAATGAAAACAAATGACGACATTTGACAGTTCCTCATACAAATTTTTGCCCAAAAGTTGATACTTCGAGTTTTGAAATTTTCCCCTAGAACTCGAAAATTACCCTGAAAATGGGGTAAACTCTTATACCACATTGTAGATCAAGCCCTTCTTTACAATAAAGGTTGTGCAACATTTTCCCCTATCACGCCTTCATCTACCCGAAAAATCAGTTTAAATTATTCCCGAACTAAAACTTTTCACAAAATGGCCGCTAGCCCGTCCGCCATCTTGGTTGGAATTTTTTCTGTATTTTTCCTGGAATTAAATCTAATCTACACAAATAACCGCATTTTCATATTTCCTCTTAGGCCAATGTTGACCCCTCCAGAGATCCTCAAAGACACCCCTTCCGAAAAAGTTTGAGCCGTCGTACCTCCCAGTGTTGCCAGACCACTTTGATCAAAATAGTCAAATGTCATTTAAGACCCTCCAATCTGCCACGCCGTGGAAATTAATTTTGCAAAAAACCGTTATTTCTATTTTCGACGTTTTCCGGCCACAGCTCAAAAACTACCAAAATCTTCCAAAATATTTTTTCACCTGGCAATACCTCATACCAAAACACCCAAACGCCTAGTACATTCCAAACCTCCGATTGGTTCACCAAGTGCCCGAAATTTCAAGTTGAAAGTTTTGAAAACGTGAAAATTTCACAAAATGGCTGCCAAGCGCGTCCGCCATCTTGGTTTTCTGTCGTCCCGTATTTTTCCCATATACTACATTATATACCGGATCAAACTGCATTTTTACTTTTTTCCTCCGCCGCACCCAGTTGGCCCAACAGGTCTTGGTAGATGACCATGTCGAAAATTTTCCATTACTCCCTACGCCCGGTGTTGCCAGGTGATTCTCAATTTTTTACCCTTACGTCATTAGGGACCCGAGATGCAACAATCGCTCATACTCATTTTTTCTCCAAATACCGTATTTCCATTCGACCCATTTTTGGGCCCCTCGTCAAAATCTACCAAAATCTACCAAAAAGTTTTTCCACCTGGCAATAGTTGGCACTCGTACAAACATGGCCGCTTTACAGACCAACTCTGTCAGGTGTTGCCAAGCTCGTCAAAAACGGGATTGAAAACTCCGAAAATTTTTACTTTTTACAAAAAGGCCGCCAGCTCGTCCGCCATCTTGGATTTTTGACAGCGCGTATTTTTCCCAAATTCTGGACCATAGACAGCGTCGAACGGCATTTTTACTTTTTTTGTATTTTTTATAGTATGGGCCAGAGAGGTCCGCAAAGTCGACCATGTCCCAAAAAAATCAATAAATCCCCACTGCCAGTGTTGCCAGCGTACAGAGATAAAACTACCAAAAGGTCATTAGATACCCTCCGGACTACGGATTCGTGGCCTCGATTTTCCCCTGAATCCGCTATTTCGATTCGACCCTTTTTGGGCCCCTGGAGCGAAAACTACCAAAAACTACCAAGATGTTTTTCCACCTGGCAATACTTCGCACCAAGACTCTTAATGCCGCCATACAACACATTCGCGTAGGGTGTTGCCAACTACCCGAAAATTCAATTTAAATTTTTTAGAAAATTTTTCATTTCACAAAATGGCCGCCTGCGCGTCCGCCATCTTGGATTTTTGACAGCCAATTTTTTTACTAAAACTGCATCATATACCACGTCGAATGCCTTTCTTATTTCTAACCCACAACGCACAGTGTTGCCACAGGAATTTTTCAAAGTCACCAAGTCTGAAAAAACGATTTTTCCCCGCCACTCCCAGTGTTGCCAGACGATTTCAAAAAAAATACCGAAAGGCCTTTGACTACCAAAGTTGCCACCAAACTGCATACTCGGATTTCGGCCAGCTGTCAAAAAGTCATTTTCTACTAATTGGACCAAATGTCAAAAATCTACTACGAACGTGGTAGAAAGTTTTTCCCTCTGGCAACTCTCAAATAAATACTCTACCAAAACTGCCAAAAACTAAATCTATCCGATGTTGCCATCCGCCAAAAAAATTTATTCAAAAAATTGAAAAATTTTTGACACTTACAAAATCGTCTCTCCTGGCGCCGCCATCTTGAATTTTTGAATCTAGCAACACTGACCTAAAAATTGACTATATTTCTGACCGCACGAAAAAAAAAACAACAAATTATCTCTGCCCCGTCCAGAGACACGGCCCCGCAAAAAGTGGTCGATTTTCCGATTTTCAAGCCAAGATGGCGGCGCCGCCATTTTGTTTTTATGACATTTTTCTTTTTAAATCCCAACCGTTCCCCAAAGACTACGACCCCTGAAAGTTTGACATCTCCAGAGGCTATAACTTTGGAGATATGACCACCAACATGGCCGCCATCTTGGATTTTTGGAAAAAAAAAGAAAAAATTCCAGATTGATTGGCGATCCGAACAAAACTCCCATACAAGTCAATCGAGTCAAAAGCTGGCAACACTGCGAAAAATGGCCCCGATGAATGAGTCAGTGAGTGGTAATCGAGCTTTATATATTATAGAAGATAGAAGATAGAAGATAGAAGATAGAAGTAGGATTGGGAGGCAAACTTTTGTATCTGAATGTCCCTGTGTGTAAGCTTAAATCTAAAAAACTACCGATTATGATGCAGTTTATGATGGAGAGAGGGCGCTAGCTCTGTGTTGACATATGGCTCCGTGTAATTAGTTGATTTAAAAATAGTTAAAGTTGTTGGAGCTTAGTAAAGTGGTGTTAAATAAGTTTCTTATTGGACAAATATTCAGGAACATTGTTATCTACAGTAAATATTGCCTCTTTATAGTAAAAATCATAATATTCAGTTCAGTGATCAGTGCCTAGTCGAACTTCTGTTAATAACGTTATTTAACAAGTTTTACGCGGAGTTAGTGAAGAAAACATACTAATATACACTGTGAATTGTGATGCTAGTGCTACAGGTTGGATGAATACAATCAATTACTCGGAATGACTCTATTTTCTCATTAAAGTGCAACAAAGACCGTTAATTTTTAAGTTCCTACGCGACGCTATAATAACTCCGCTATTGCCCACTAGAGAGCGTTAACCGCCTAGAATATCGATATTGAGATTTACCGCCATCTATCGACGTCGCCCGCTATCATCTTCGAAGGATTTTAGCATCCTCTATCCATAAACACAACGTAGTTCTGCTATCAACCCATAGGAGGCGCTTTTAATACAAAATGTCAAAAGCAGGAGCGAGTGAGAAGTGTGTGGATTGTGCGAGGCAACTGCATAAAAAACACTTTATGAAATGCCAACTATGTAAATCAGCGTACGATTTAGATTGTGCAAATGTTTCTGGTAAGCTGTACGACTCCTTTTATGCACTGGATAAAGAGCGTAAAAGCTCATGGAAATGTCCCGAGTGCTTGTATAAGCAGCTTAGAAGTAGGAATACTGATACCCCTACGCAGCCCTCATGTAATGATGACCAGTCTGACTGCGATGGTAATAGGAATATTACTCGCCGGGCGAAGCCGACACAAGTCGCAACAAACAAGGAGCATGAAATAAATGCCTCGGGACTATCTGACTCCGACTCCCAAACAGATATTAGGCTCATACTGAGCGAGGTGCGAGCTCTCCGCCAGGACGTGGGCCTCCTACGGACTACCGTGGAGGACCTCAATTCCACAATTAAAGCTCAGGATGCGCGCATAAACAGCTTGGAGGCGAGACTCGACGTGCTCGAAGCTAAAACGAGTGAGGTCAAGACCCTCGAATGCTCTCATTTAGAAGACACAGTTCAGCAGCTCAAACTAGAAATCCAGGACCGCGACCAGGAGGCGCTGGCCAACGATATCGTGATTTCGAACCTGCCCGAGACGACCAGCGAGAACTCCACAAATGTCCTTCTAGCCATAACCAAGATGATCGGCGTCTCAGTGGAGGAGCGCGACGTGGTGTACGCGGAGCGCGCGGGGCCGGCGCGCGCGGCGGGCGAGGGCGGCGCGGAGCCGCGGCCGCGCGCGCTGGTGGCGCGGCTGGCGCGCCGGGCGCTGCGCGACGCCGTGCTCAGCGCCGCGCGCGTGCGCCGCAACCTGTTCACGGAAGGCCTGGCGCTGCCGGGGCCCGCCCGCGCCTTCTACATCAACGAGCGCCTCACGCGAGCTCATCGCCAGCTGTTCCAGAGGGCGCGGGAGGCGGCCGCGACCTGCGACTGGAAGTACGTCTGGACGCGCGAGGGTAAAATATTCGCCCGGCAGGACCAGGGAATGGCTCGACATCGTCTCCGCTCGGACTCGGACGTTACTAAGGTTTTCGGCGCTAATGCTCTTCGCCAGGATGCCTAATGTTTTAGCGCATTGCGCAATAATATTATAAACGTATTTTTTTTTTTTATTATTTTTCTTCATTTTTAATTTCAGTCTGTCACTCAACTTGCAATACCTACCGGTTGTTTCTTTACTTTTATAGCAATTTGTTGCAATGACTATATAAACTATGTTTTCCCACGAGTTATGATTGTTTTTAAAGAATTTGTTTTTCCATTTCTACGTTAAACTTAGGCCTCACTATGACATTAGATTGATCATTATATTTTTACTTAGATGTTTATTTGTCCGTTCATACAATTTATGTTTAAACCACTCAGTCATAATGACCTCTATTGCAAATATGTGTTAGTGTTATATTATTACTAAATTATATAGACAATTGATCTCCAAAGTAATCTACTATAGGTATATGTATTTTATTATAAGTTCAAAATTTTGTTATTATCATTAAGTATTATTAATAAGTATTGATTATAAATATTCGGGTATCTCATGTGCAATTAACATTTTATGAGTTTATTTTAGAGCAGTTTTCTCTTTATATATATTCCATAGTTAAGTAAACGCCTCATAACATGTATTTTATTGTAAATTGCCAATATAATAATATAGTGTCCATTATATGTATTATTTTAGTATCCGTATTGTAATGTTTCGTTCAGCATGACAGGGCTTCTATGTCTGCACACAGTTTCGCCTCTTACCACCAGGCCTGTGCAGAATACCAGCGCCATGGGGCGTGCAACGCCACGTGGCATATGCTGAGCACTGGCCTTTTGAGTGTATAAATTATTCTGATTTTGTTTGTTTGTTGTTTTATTTTTTAAGTTTGAGTTTATATTTGTGTTGAATTGATGTACATGTTTACACTCAATAAACGATTTCTTTCTTTCTTTCTTTCTTTCAGTTTTTTTAGGAATGTTATTTGTACAATATTATATATTAATAGTGAGAAACACTGGTCTTTTCTAGGGTTTTTGATATGCACTTGCGGAGCAGGATGCAGGAGCGCGGTCGCTAGTTGTAACTTAATATCAAAACCGGCCAAGAGCGTGTCGGACACGCCCATGAAAGGGTTCCGTAGCTAAAAGATGGCCCGACCGCTTAAGACACCATTTAGTAAGGGCAACTGCACGTCATAAGTTGGTCGAGTTGTATAAAAATAACTATGTATGATACAGAGTTCGCTATAGTTTTCGATGAAAGTACTTACTTGGAGGTATACAGGACATTTTTTTCAAAATTATTGTAATAGTATTTCAAAAGTTAAGGGGGGGGGGGACGCTCTAATTTTAACTTTGTATTAATAAGTATATCTCGAGACTGGGGTGTTTGAGCCACATGGTTTCAAGGCAAGTTTTATTGTATTTAAAATTAGCTTTTTAACGCTACCCCACACGATGGGGTAAGTCCATTTTTTTTTTCGAATTTACTTTTCCCTGTATGGGAGAGGGGGTAAAAATAATTATTTTTCGATTATTTAAAAACCAATTCTTGAATTATCACTATACATCTCTCCACCAATTTTCGTGGCAATCGGTTCAGAAACGGCGGAGAACGAGCCAGGACAGACAGACAGACAGACAGACAGACAGACATGACGAAACTATACTGCCGTCATAGCGAAAAAGGGCGCATCTAACATTTTTCTCAAAATTGAGTTAGATAGTGATTCGGAATCAGCAGAAAAAGGCGCACCTTCTAGTATTTTTTAATTTTATGAAATACGAATACTCTTTCTTTTATGAACAACTAAAAAGGACTTATCTACAAAATTCATTGTAGATTACTAAATTGGAAAGACGTTTCTGTATAATACTAAGATGTAAAGACGTAACTAAGTAGATGAGTCTTTTTCGTTTACAAAATATATTAATGTTCATAGGTTGAAGAGGCGTAACTACATGATCATAAGAAGAAAAAACGCATCTGAGTAGATGCGTCCTTTCTTCTAAGTATTACGAGAATCGGTAAGGCGTACGTGGCAGTAACGTCTTTTCTACTAAGTATTGTTGCGTGTGCGGGGAGAAGTGGAAGCCGTGGTAAAGAACATGTTCTAACAGATGCGCCCAGATATAAGAGTTTATCCAAAAAAATCTCTATGATTTTGAAGATTTTAATCAAGAAGTATAGAAATGAAATGAAACTATTTATTCAGCAATTTGATTCACTTAGTGAATTATTTTGTTCGTCAAAACCTTTTTTCACCCAACCAGCGACTTCGCAAGCTAAGAAGAGACGCTGGAAGAAACTCAGCAGTTACGCCTTATTCAAAAATTAATTTCAATATGACAATTATGTCAAATATAATAAATATAATTATGTGCGGCTGAGCAGATTAAAATGTACATGCATATTTGTCATTTAAATAAGCCTTTATTTTATAGTAATCTTTCTTCATCAAGAATGATTTAATAAACAAATCTTAGGAAATACAATAAAATTTTCAGGAAGGTTCTTAAATATTTTGATACTTAGTTCAATAAAAGACTTCCCAGTCTTATGAAGCCTCTGACTGGGAACGGCAAGCTTATGTTTATTTCTTGTATTAAAGCTATGAAAGTTATTTTGTCTAGAAAAAATGTGTAGGTTCTTGCGTATGTTTAAATTATGCAGTCAAAGATGAATTGCGACGCTGTAGTTGAAATGTAAATTGACGGGCCTGTTGGTCGAGTGGCTAGAGACCCTGGCTACAAAACCAAAGGTCGCGGGTTCGAATCCCGCTAGGGGCAAATATTTGTGTGATGAACATCGGCATTTGTACTCGAGTCATGGATGTTTATAAAAGTATTTATGTATGTCTATCCGTTTCCTAGCATCCATAGTACAAGCTTCGAGCTTAGTTTGGGGCTAGGCAATTGGTGTGTTAGTCCAATGAATTTATTTATTTATTATTTATTAATCTCCTGAAATATCTTTCGGAGTAAATCACGCGGCTTAAGATCATACATTGCACGGATCGCCCTTTTCTGTATTATGTACAAAAAAAATTGTATATCAGCAGATGATCCCCACATTAACAGACTGTAAGACTTACCGTAACCGGTAATACTTTGGAAATTGCTGAAATAAACCAATATCGTCGTTCTAATATCAGTCAAACGTCAGAACTGAGTCTCCCTGCCAAAGCAACAATATGGGGGCTCCATTGTAATTTTGAATTTATAGTAATTTCTAAAACGACATTTGAGTTGACTACATAAATATGTTCATAATTCATTGAAATATTTGTTATTACTTCTGGCACAATTGGCATTGTGAATTTAATACATTTACCAATTACATCCTGCTTAGCCTCGCATATGTCAAAAATATGTTTTACTAAAGAAACTCCTGCATCAGTTGTAGATTTGTTTGTAAGTAAATCAGTACTGATTTTCATTTAACAAAGAATTTTAATTTAAATATGACAATAATTGATAAAATATTTTTTCATACATACATATGGGTCTGAAGGGGGACGGATCACTCTTTTCTCCTGATTTAAATAAAGAAATTATTATACTATGTTTCATAAGATTTATAAACTAAATATCAATGCTAAATATGTATGTGTGCAATGGAAATACTAATGGATTTTTGAATATGTATTGAAATACCCCATAGATCTTCCGTCTTTTTTAACATAAGTTCTTTAAATGTTTTAATTATAACTAGTGCATCAATATGTGTGAAATTAAAAAGCACTTTTACACTTTTCCATTTTTTATTGAAGAAGGCATTGAGCAACATTGGATCATATGCTAAAAATTACCTTAAACTTCAACTATTGCTCATTAAATGCCAAAAAATAACGGGCGTTAACAGTTTTCTTTTATAATCGGTGTTGCAAAACTTAGAAGAAAAGCAGCGAGTAGCTAAATGCGCCCTTTTTAGGTAAGCCTCAAAACAAATTTCAATACAATGAAAGAACGTTCCAAAAATTACTACGTTGAAAAGACGTATCTAGCCAGAAACGCCTTTTCAATGAAGTATTGCGGGTGTTTTGGTTTTTTTTTTACTAAGAAGAAAAAGAAAATCGCGTTTTTTAAATAAATAATATTGATATAATTGAAATTAATTCATGTGTCCCGATAGGCTACCTAATCATACAAGTTTTAAAATTGCAAAAAGATTAAAATACCTATTTTCCACTAAGCAGCAACGTTTTTCATTTCATAATCACAAAATAATTTTTTTCTCCGTTTTCTACTTTATGTAGAAGCGCCCTATTTCCTTATGACGGCAGTATAAGGGTTCCGTTTTTTGCCATTTGGCTACGGAACCCTAAAAATGCTACAAGTAACGCCATCTAGCGTAAGCTAATGTGTAGGTACCCACTGTGTATCTGTAAATCTGGTTCAAATTACTGTTTGCGCGGTTTTTCACAGTCGTAGTTTGGGAGAAGATGAGCAAGTTAACTTGATACTCACTGCCATTGCAATGTTAGGTGAGGTAGAAATGAGTAGACAAGAACAACATCATGTTGTTCTTGTCTACTCATCAACATGATACCAAGAGAAACTTACTTATTTGTGTGGAGTGGACACTCAAATAAGTGGGATGTGTATCCTTTTTAGTGTTCAAATAAGTAAGATCCTCAGCTGCTGAAGCTCACAAAGGCCAGTGATGTTGGAACTTCAAAGCAATTTCGCAATGTTCGTTTTGTTCTCTCGCAAGAGAGAGCTCACATTCAGCAGAGCATGGAAATGAAAAACATTCATTCTTAGAATGTAAACCCCTTTTGAAATTACCATAGCAATTACATCGAAACATAATTTTGCTCGTGATATTAAAACCCTTTCGAAATTACCATAGCAATTACATCGAAACATAATTTTGCTCGTGATATTATTTGAAAAACCCGACATTGTTGTTGTATTGTTTTATAAAAAAGATAAGAGGCACATCTGTGGACATGCTTGCGGCGCCAAATTATTGTTCAAGATGCGAGTGAGGGAAATACCCATATTCAGCGTCGTCGATTGTGTATCTTTGAACTAAGCCGAAGTTATTCAAGGCATGACTTGTTTGTTGTTTGCCGTCAGAAGAGCGTGATAGCGTGGGCGGTGTGGTGGCTGTGGCTGCTGCTGGGCGCGGCGGCGGCGTGCAACAAGAAGACGATCTGCCGCCCGCCGCCGGGGGGCAAGCCCGGCTGCGGCGGACGCGGCAAGACCTGGTGAGTGGTCTACTCGAATATTCCCAGTAGTCCCTTCTAGACCTGTCCCCGGGGTGACTGGGCATTGTGTTCATATCCAGTTGTCCCGGTTAAATCGTGCCCTCCTCCTGTGTCAACTGAGGAAATATATTTCCCATTTTACCTCTTTACTCGAGTCATCCCCATTGTCCCTACCAGGTCTGTCCCCACCAGTGGGGACAACGCGACTTTTAATCAAAGGGAACAGTCAGCACGTATTGTCACCGCGGTGACAACCGGGAACACAATTTCCAGCTGTCACCCCGGGGGACAGGGATAGAAGGGAGGACTACTTGCAATGTTCGGATCTATTCCTCAACTTAAAGCTAAGCCAGATTGCAAGCAGGGTCGCCATGCAAAGGGGGGAGAATCGCGAAGGATTCACGCCACTTACCGTGATTCCTCCCCATCATGGACAATTAGGAAGGGATTAAAGTGTGGTGCGGCGCCGACAACCATAAGCCCATCTAAAGTACGTCACATGTAGGGGGGAGGGAAGTGTCAAGAGTGTGACAAGGGATGGTAGGGATCCTACGTTTTGTGACATCACACTTCAAAATCTTATGCTCGTACAGTATATACATCTAGAGGGGTAAAAACATGTGACACCACACTAGGGAGGGCGGTTCTCAGAGATGTGACTAACTGTGGCATTATTTTCCAGATATGGCATAGAAGAACACGTTGGTTGTGAAGAGCAGTGTACTACCATCAAGCACCAGAGACATTACAAGAATAATTTAGTCACGCACTCAAATGCATTCAGTTCGAAACTAACCTAGCACTATGTTGGGAAGGGAAACTTTGTTTTCTGCTAAACTGTAAACCCCACAAAGGAAAGTCTGTGACATGTTTTAAGCATGTGAAACATGACATACTTCTTGCAAACTAGATGCACTGAAAAAACATTGTAATCGCAACAAATTAACAGAAAGTGCAGTAAATTTAAAAATAACATTAAATCAATAGGTACTACCTGCTATCAACAGCCAGTATTTTACCTAAAAAAACTTTGTTACAGACTATTTAATGTGGAATTTTGTTTTGATCCAACTTGTATGGCTACAAACCCTAAAAACTGATAATCTAGATACTATTTTACAATAATTATGTTTACATTGTAACTAATGATAGGTTGAATAAATGAAACTTTGCTTAAATTTTGTGATTTTTTTTAATTTTTCTTAAAAATAACGCTCCTTAAGACTACATTAGTAGTTCCTGTAACAACAAAAAAACAAATGTTAGGAAAAAGAAAAGATTCAGGGTTGTAATAGAATTAGGGCTTTCAAAATAAATTAAGAAAAGTCTAGCTGTGCCTTTGATTTGATTTTTATCTAAATTAATTAATTTGGCTAAGACTGCTTTCATTTACTTCTATGACATGGTAAGTGTTATGAAATTAGTTAACCGTCCACCCACTGGTGGGTGAATCCAGTGGGTGAGCGGATATACCATGGGCATGTACAACGGGAAGAATAAAACTACTAACTAAATGTAGGTTTTCCTATGAAGAACAAAAATCACTAAAAATTATGTCTTAGACCAAAATACTTAATGTGCGTGTGCAATGGGTGAGCACCCTCTAAAAATGAATAAAAATGTATTCACCATTTAGTAAAAGTTCTATTACAATTTGTAAAATCAAACTTGCAATTTGTCAAACGATAGAACCAGAAATATTTGGTAAAATGTCGGCTCACCCAGTTCTCACCAAGGGTCAGATGTATCTCGGCATGTGATGACTTTACAAATACCAGCAGTGTACAATATTTAAGTAAAAAACTATTATAGTACATATTTCTAAAATGCCTTGGACTTACACACCAATTACCTAGCCCAAACTAAGCTCGAAACTTGTACTATGGAAGCTAGGGAACGGATAGACATACTTAAATACTTTTATAAATATCCATGACTCGAGTACAAATGCCGATGTTCATCACACAAACATTTGACCCTAGCGGGATTCGAACCCACGACCCTTGGTTTTGTAGCCAGGGTCTCTAGCCACTAGGACCAACGGGCCCGACAATTTCTAAGTCATTTTAGTGCCTCAAGATCTGTAATAAAAAATACAAATGATTTACTCGGCTCACCCGATCCACACGTTATTAAAAGGGCCGATAATTTAGCGAACTAGCAATTTAATCAGATTTATAACTGGTCTTGGTTTAGTAAACAATGAATATGATTTTGTAAAACTTAAAACAAACCATTACAACTATTTATTTATTTTGACCACTATCCGTTCTTGAGTAATCATCTTTTAAAAGTGCTCACCCAATCCTCCTATTTTCGTAAAGTGAAAAACGTTCATATCTTTTTTTAATTATATGTTACAGAAAAAGTAAATGCGGCCTTAAAGATCTTGCGGCACTAAAATGAATTAGATATACTATAATAGTTTTACTAAAATATTGTACACTGCTGGTATTTGTAAAGTCATCACATGCCGAGATACATCTGACCCTTGGTGAGAACTGGGTGAGCCCACATTTTACCGAATATTTCTGGTTCTATCGTTTTACAAATTGCAAGTTTGATTTTACAAATTGTTTTAGAACTTTTACTAATTGGTGAATACATTTTTATTCATTTTTAGGGGGTGCCTGCCTACCTAGAGCTGCCATCTCTAAAATTTGGAAAACAGGACAAGAGGCGAGATAACCCCGGATTTTAGACTCCGAAAGCCGGATAGCTTCACCTTCATTGTAGGTTGATCGTGGCGTGCAAGCGACTTTTTTTTTTTTTTGGTTGGTCGTCTGAAACCTTCCCCGGACTTCTGTATCTACTGACGCACCCCGGACGACCTCTAAAGTAGGATCCGGGGAAACCCGGACGGATGGCAGCCCTATGCCTACCCATTGCACACGCACATATACAAAAATAACAAAAAATTATGTCTTAGACCTAAATATTAATAGAACAAAATGGGCTCAATTTTAGGCAGTTGTACAGGCGCCCACATTCTTATTAGTTGTGCCGGGTAAGTAAGGAATAATGTACAGTACAATCATCAAGAAAGGCACTGATACAAAATAGGAAATCATACTTTCCAGCAGAGCCACCTTAATAAAAAGTAATAATTTTATCTTATTAATTTGAAGTTAATAACAATACCAAGTTGTTACTCTTTAACGCCTCAATGGTCATGGCCATGATCTCAAGGTCCTGGGTTCGATTCCCGGGTCAGTCAAAATTTGTGTTGATTTTTCTGAACACAGCCCAAGTTTGTGATCACCAACATGCATTTGGCATGCCTGTAGCGTAAACATGATTTCAAATGATGGAGGCCTTTGCCCTGCAGTGGGACATTAATAGGCTGATACTTTACTTTACTCTCTAACGAGAAAAATAGGTAGGTTGTAACGCAGCCGAAACGTCAAGCAGTAAGTAGTATACATATACGACATAATTAATATCGCGTTTAGTCCCGTTGAATAATATAAAGGTTGGAAAGAATTGTGAAGATAGTAAGTTCGGTAAACAATACTACTCACTTAGTCAATATCCCGTCCTTCTTGGTGAGCCGGACGATGCAGTCGTCCGACTCTCCCATGCGGCGGATGGCTCCGCACACCACGTAGATCTTGGAGGAGTCGGCGGCGCGGCCGGTGGCCGGGTCCACGTCCGCGATCACCAGCTGCACTGAGGCATGGTCCTTGGCGTGGATCAGACGGTTGGATGCCGAGCTGGAACGGGAAAACACGGAATGTTGAGTATAAAAATATTATTTATTCATGTTAGCTTCAGAAGTGCACATATTTATTCACTTATTTATTTATAGGGCAGTCAACATAAACTTATTCTAACAGAGACCAAACCAAATTCAATTGGTTGGACACCAAAGATCAACAAGAAGGAAACACATTTAAGAATAGTTTATAATTAAAGACAGCCACGACATGCGATATGTGGACGATATGATGCGATGGTTATACAGCACGTTTGTATGCTGTGGAAGTGGGTGCGAGAGGTATACCAGCGAAATCTCTCTACAACCCACTGAAGGACTTAGGATTACCAAGATCTAATATTAGCTCCTTACTGGAAAGAGCAACTAAAGCCGCTTTACTTGGCTCATACCAAATATGGTTGGGAAGGGAGAGAAATGTCAACGGTGAAGGTGATCTTTGGTATACTATAAAGGGGCCCCTCTGTTCCACGCGATGGACCCGGCACCCGCACGGAGAATCCATGGATAGCTAAGAAGTTCGTCTCACCATGATGAAAATATAAAGCTACGTCATCATTCACATATGAATCATCAACATCTTTATTATAAAAATGAATCGCAAAATGACCAATTTGGCCAATTCGTTTTTTTTAATGTTCGTTCAAGTCCAAGGATGGTTCATAAGGCGAGAAAAAAATCGAATAATTGCCGGCAAAACCCTATAAACAGCCCTGCCAGATTACAATTTTTTTTGACAGAACGTCTGTCTTGTCAGCTAATTGATAATAAATGAGGTAGAGTTTGGTAGAACTTCCTCTTGATGAAACGCTTACTTAACATCTTTGGAAGTACCTCCACCCTACAGAAGAACACAGTGAAGTAACACTTCATCAATGTTGTGCTATGTTTCTGCTGGTAAGTAAGGTAGCCAGAGCTCAGTTGCAGCAGGTATGGGGTTCTTAAAGGCAGGCAACGTATCTGCGGCCCTTGTGCAGATGTTGATGTCCATGGGCAGTGGTGGTCACTTAACATGCCCCTTTTGTTTGTTTTTCTCCGTAGAAAATAAAAAAAACAGTTTGAACCTACCACTCATTTTGACAAGTAATCTATCAACCATATTATAGCAATAGATGGCATTGACACTTCATTTTGAACTTATTTATATTAATACTGGTTAAGTATTTAGCTATCTTATTTATTTTTTTATTTCAATTTGGAATCTAATCATGTATTTTGACTGCAGGAACCAATATAACCAGGAGAGCCTTTTATTATGAATTTGTTTACAGATTTCTTTACATAGGACTCAGCTAGCTTGGTTATAGTAAATTTATAATGAGCACTATTCAGCGTCTTATATACAGATTGTTTAAAATACATAAGAAATCCATTTATAGTTAAAATGTAAAATTGGAATAAAGTGACTTTGGACTTCAAAACTTAGGTAAAAACATTTCAGTATTATTCCTAGAGCAAAGAATAGCAAAGATTTCGATCTTTTAACATTCTTATAGTGTCCCAATGAAAAATAACATGAGCCTGACAAGACAACAGTGGTTTCCACGCACGCGGTAAAACCACAGAATGTTATTAATTTTATCGAAACACCGGGCCACACACGAAATTTAATAAAAATTTGACCTTAAAATTTATATACTGCAGTTCAAATTGATATTTGAGTCGATTTATACACAGAATTGTTAGTTTGTAGCAGAAACATCCAAGAAAATAACCTAAGCGTGTCGACTCACCATTTCCTCGGGCAGTACAGGTCAACGAATTCTCCAGCGTCGTTCTGCATTTTGTATATCTGAAATGCAAAATTTCACGTCAACACTAGTAATTAAACACTAAAAATCCCAGTGGAAACACGTAAAATACAAATAAAATGTGAAACTAACCTAAAATTCCACACGGAACGTAAGAATGACAGAAGCGGAAAGAAAGATGGCGGACGGACAACTTTGTCTATGGATTTCTAGAGTTGTGCTAGTGATGCTGAAAAACGATTATTAATTGAAAGATTTCAATTGGTCTATCAAAAAACTTGTCTATGTCGTCGTGAACATTATATTTATGGGATTATGAAGGAAGATGTTAGGTAGACCAAATAAATACATATGTGTAATTTCCTCGGGTATTGGTTAGCATTCAGCAGACATACAGCGCCACCTATCTAAAACCAAAATAAGCATAGTTTTATTACTACTATTGTAGTAACCTACGTTGAATTTTATTAGAGCGGAATTTTTTTAATAAAGTTTGCAACAAAGTTTTAAAAAACTTTCTTTAAAAGTTTGGAGTAATTTTATGTCAACCAAGGACGCAAGTTAAGGGTCTAACTAAAGGATTTTATTTCAGTTGTATTGCTTACACTTTGGCTTACACAGTTGCACTTGCTAAATAAAATGCATCAGAGTTTATTAGCCCCTTTCAATCGATACAGTGTTTGCGCAGTAATTGTTTGCTGTGAATATTGTTTGTTCAGCTGTTAATAATTTCTTTGATTGCATGTTAATTTGATTATTGACGTTTATAATTTAAGAAGACGTATGTATATTCTAGGTTTTTAAATTGGCAAAACTATGGATTCGTAGTAGTACAAATGACGAATAAACACAGAAAAATCATCTGATCATGTGGCTCAGGCGGGAAACAAACCCAACGCTTCTTGGCTCTTGCAATCTGGGTATGCGCTCTGACCACTAAGCTACCGAGACGCTTAGTGGACTTCGTGGACTTGACGAATTTCTCCTTGTTAGCTTGAGTGTAGTCCATTTCACCTAAGATGATCCCGGTGTCAGTTTTTGGTTCATAGAAAAATCGATACCATTCTAAAGCATTAAGAACCCTTTGGTCTTCCAATTTCATTTAAAAAGCTCGTCGAGCTTATGGCTTAGAAATAAAGTTAAATTTCGTATATGATGTATACCTGTCACAGAGATAATCTTAACTAAAATAGACTATAATTATTTGAGTTTTTTCCGGTACTTCTTCTCAGCAGGCCATTCACGTCGAAGTGCTAGTAGGGTAAAATAATATTGACGTTCAAAGAATTTCAGTATAAATTAAGTAGGTAAATAAACGCTTTGACCGCAAGCATGAGATATGCAACAGCATTACAAGCCATTGATCTAACATTTCAGTCGAATCGATGACTTACGCACTAGAAGGTTGAAAGACAAACGCCTGCTTTTTAAAGCAGCTTATTGTTGCATATCTTATTTATTTATTCTGCAGTGTTTATTGCTAATGGTTTGTTCAGATGCTTGTGCTGACGTGTGACGTTGCTTGCTTGGTTGCAAACTGTGACAATAGCTGATCTCGTATAAATAACGGTGTTTTTCAGGTTTGAGTTACTTTCTCTGCTGGGGCCAAGCTGCATCATGAAATTGTTATTGGTGAGATGTTTCTTTGGTATATTTAATTTTATCTGGTGTCAAATTGTGCTTACAATCGTGGAATTTTACTTTTCATCATGCCTGCACAGATTACTATATCTATTAAAACCAGGGCTCGTAGAGACTTATGGGCCCTGGTTATAATGTAAAATATTTGCCCAGTAGCAGTCTCTGACCACTAGACCAACGGGTCTGTCCAAATCTTGTCTGTTATGTTTTGCTTTCTCCTAATTTCATTAAGATCAAATGGTACAAAAAAAACCTGTGCGCTTGGCTTCGGACGTACGCATGCTTCAAAGGACCGAGTCCCTTTGGACCCGTGATCTCGAAATAGTGATCTTACTAGCGTGAATTCCGTTTCTGTGCGGGGTCCGCTTTGACCATTATCCAGATATGGCGTGTCTGGTTATTACAGTGAAGCGACTGCCACCAGACCTTCGTAACCCATAGCGGGTAACCAGACAGATTGGATCATGGTTACACATTCAGATCTAACTAACTAAAGTCAGGAACTGATCTGCCTACAAAAAATATGAATGAACTCAATTTGTATCTTTTAGATCGTCGTGGTGTCGCTTGCGGTGTACGTGGCGGGGGCGCCACAGGAAGCCGTCGCGTTCGCCAAGGGCGGCGCCACCGCCGTCGCCGCGGCTGCCGCTACGGGCGAGGGCACCGCTGCGGCCGCGGCGGCGGGCGGCGGCCAGGCCTTTGCCAGCGCCGTCAGCGCGCCCCCGAGCTCCTGCGCCATGCCCCCGGTGTCTCAGCCCCCGGTGTCTAAGCCCCCTGTTTCTAAACCCCCTGTTTCTAAGCCCCCGGTGTCTAAACCCCCCGTATATTCATCCCCTTGCCACTAACACCCAGGGGAAATAAATGACCTATTACAGATGCACCATACGTTTTATTATTTTTTACTAGTTTTTTTATTCCTGTGGGAGCACTTAATCGGGATAAAACGTAAGTATCCTATCACCTATGTCAGCCCATTCCTTGTCTGTATACCAAACATCAAAAACTGTTCAGTTGTTTCAACGTGATTGACGGACAAACATCCAAACAAACAAACTTTCACATTTATAATAATAATTAGTTTATAGAATGATCAGTATAATGTCAACGGGAAGCAAACGACTAAGAGGGTTACAAGCTTTTCGCTCGTATACTAGCGAATTCATATTTATGTTGTTACGTTGACGGGCCCGTTGGTCTAGTGCTCAGAGACCTTGGCTACAAAACCGAGGGTCGCGGGTTCGAATCCCGCTAGGGACAAATGTTTGTATGATGAACATCGGTATTTCTACTCGATCGTCATAGATGTTAATTATAAACGTAAGTATGTCTATCCGTTCCCTAGCTTCCATGGTACAACCTTCGAGCTTAGTTTGGGGCTAGGCAATTGGTGTTAGTCCAAGGCATTTTATCTATAGGTTCATCTTAGCGCTCATTTGGCGCCCTTACACCCTGGCCACAGCCCACAGCGGTGTGACTTGCGATGCGTCTTGCGCCGGCGAAAGTGGCGAGCGAAAAAAACAAATAAAGGAAATTGTATGAAGCAGCCACAGCTATCGGCGGCGAGATGCGCGACTATTGCCGCAAATCACGTCACCGGCCTCATCACAATACACGTCGCGCCGTTCGTCGCCGTAGCTGTGGCTAGACCCTTATATAGAGGCGCTAGATGGCAAAAATGTAAGCTTTACCTCTCTTAAAATATGTATTAAGACGAGGTGAATGAATTAAAAACATTTTCTCTTTGATTAAAAACTCCTCTTTATTCGTGTTACATTATCATTGTCTATTCTATTTCCCGGTGAGCCCCTCCCCCAGCGCCGCGACGGCAGCCACGACGCTGCCCAGCAGGGGGGGGATCAGCGCCCCCAGCGACTGCAGCACGTTGGACAGGCTCGTGAACGCCTTCTTGGCGTCCTCCGCCGACAGCTGCGCCTGGCTCGTCTGCGGGGGGCTTCCGCCTGGGAACACCGACATATTTAAATCACTACATAGTATAAAACAAAGTCGCTTTTTCTGTCATGTTGTATGTTGTATGTCCCTATGAACGCTTAAATCTTTAAAACTACGCAACGGATTTTGATGCGTTTTTTTTTAATAGATAGAGTAACTCATGAGGAAGGTTTTTATGTAAGTATAATATTATCCATTAAATAGTGGACAAGTACCACGGGCGAAGCCGGGGCGGCGGGCCGCTAGTAAATAAATAAATTCCTTGGACTAACACACCAATTGCCTAGCCCCAAACTAAGCTCGAAGCTTGTACAGTCATGAGCACTAACATGTATATGTTACGGGCCATGTGATAAACACGGGCCGTATTAATAATTCCCGGGCCGTATTAATAATTCCCTACTCAATTGGGCAATGTGATAAAAATAGCGTAATTAATCACTTTTCCCGGCCATTATGATAAATTCCCAACCCATATTGGGCAAAGTGATAAAAAAGGTTATTTGAAGTGTTTTTTGCTAACTAAATCTAATTAAACTTACCATATTTTCATGAAAAGTTAAAAGAAACATCAATTGAACATAGCAATTTAAAAATAAACACTTAAAAAAGCAATTATTGATATAAATCACGTCCTACTTATATTTTGATAAAAATATTACTTAAGATGAAAAGTCGTTAACGTGTGTTATGTTCGTGACCAGGGGAATTTTAAAAGGTCATAAAAAAAAATAACCCTAACCTATATCCATCAAATTAGTCTTCCGCTTCTTAGGTGGTCTAAAATAGGTTAGGGTTATTTTTTTTTTGTGACCCTTAAACATTTCTTATCATAATGCCCGGTCCAAGTGATAAATACAAGCCATCTCAAACACTGATTTATTACATGGACCACGAGGCGTCGGGAATTATTAATAAGGGCCGGTCAAAGTGATAAATTAATCACTTTGCCCGACGCTCTTGGGAATTATTAATAAAGGCCGGCCCTTATTCATAATTCCCGATTAATCACGTTGCCCGTAACATATACAAACACATTGAAATGTGAACTTTACTGCTTTGACATACGAGCCGAGTTGTATACATGTAATTGCTCGTGACTGTACTATGGATGCTAGGGAACGGATAGACAAACTTGAATACATTTATAAAAATCCATGACTCGAGTACAAATGCCGACGTTCATCACACAAACATTGGTCCCTAGCGGGACTCGAACCCGCGACCTTTGGTTTTGTAGCCAGGGTCTCTAGCCACTCGACCAACAGGCCTGTCAAAGTTTAACACGACGGTCCAAGCTAGTCGGGTAATTTTGCGAAGCCTCAGGCGGATGGACAACGGCAAGGCCGGAGGGCGAAGCCCGGGAGCGGCTCCGACCGTTGAGCGACCTAGCTCTGGGCAGCTACCTAGTGGGTGGCCCCGGGCGGGCTAGTTTTAACACTAGAGTCGAAAAACATCAGGCGTGGTCGGCGTGATGCGCGAAATTATAGACGAAATAACGTCGCGTAATTTTCTTTAGAAAATGCATTACCGCCGAACTTCGATCGCGTAATTTCAACCTAGTTTGTACTTTCACTTAGATAAATAGCCCGACACCAGAAAACTCACGCATTATCTCATGCCAACTGATAATGCCGCGTCTAATGCCAATTTTAGAGCGGGTCGAAGTATGTTCAGAGCAAATCTAACACTGTGTATCTATGGACTCGCGGCCGCCCGCGACTCCGTTCGCGTGGATTTCCAATAGCCTAAAGCCTTCCTCGTGAAATGGACTATCTAACACAAAAACAATTTTTCAAATCGGACCAGTAGTTCCTGAGATTAGGGCGTTTAAACAAACAAACAAACAAACATACAAACAAACTCTTCAGCTTTATATCTATATCTATAAAACTCAAAGGTGACTGACTGATTGACTGACTGACTGATTACATAGTGATCTATCAACGCACAGCCCAAACCACTCGACGGATCGGGCTGAAATTTGGTATGCAGGTAGATGTTATGACGTAGGCATCCGCTAAGAAAGGATTTTGATTAATTTAACCCCCAAGGGGGTAAAATAGGGGATGAACGGTAGTATGAAACTTTGTCAATTTTAAACCAATCGGGCTGAGACTTTGTATACATAAAGCTACTATGACGTAGGCATCGCCTAAGCAATCATTTTGATAAATTCCAACCCCCAAGGGGGTAAAATAGGGGATGAACGTTAGTATGAAACTTCGTCATTTTTTAACCGATCGGCTTGAGACTTTGCATTCATAAAGCTACTCTGACGTAGGCATCGCCTAATCAATGAGATTGATAAATTCCATCCCCCAAGGGGGTAAAATAGGGGATGAACGGTAGTATGAAACTTTGTCAATTTTAAACCTATCGGGCTAAGACTTTGCATACATAAAGCTACTATGACGTAGGCATCGCCTAAGCAGTCATATCGATAATTTCTAACCCCCAAGGGGGTCAAATAGGAAATGAACGTTGGTATGAAACTTTGTCATTTTTTAACCGATCGGGCTGAGACTTTGCATTTATAAAGATAATATGGCGTAGCCATCCTCTTTTAAAGATTATTTGAAAAATCCACCCATAACGGGAAAAATAGGCGATAAAGAAACCGAAATCCACGCGGACGAAGTCGCGGGCGCCCGCTAGTATTAGTATATAGATGTTTGTACCTGGCTGCGCGGCGACGAACAGCACTGCACACAGCACGAGGGTCGACAGCAGCTAAAAACAAAACATCATCAAAACACTAATAAATAAATAATAACGAGGCGGCGGCTGATCTTACGATCAGCCAGGAACGAAGGATATACCATAGTGCACAAGTAAATGCGCAAGCACAGGTGCACTCCCTATTCTGTATTCTCTCATTCTCATAGTTCGGTGGGAGGGACAGCAATCTGACGCAACCGTAGAGAGATCAGGCGCAGGAGGACCAAAGGCTTAACGTGAAGTAAGACCTGAGGTTTTAAGATTTTAAACTAATGTAGGTATATATCACTTTACTCTATGTTTTAAAAACTCCAGTTTATTTTTTTTAATGATGGATTAAATCAAATGCATTTTTTAGGTATTACTTACTGCTTGATGTTTTTGCTGTACGGTCAAGGAAATTCTACTTATTTTAGGACAGTTAAAAGTCAAAATAAAGAATTTTTGCACGTAAACTTACCAGCAAATTCATGGCGATGTTGTAAATAGTTAAGTACATCGTAGGTCACATATCGCGCCCTTTTATAGAGGCGGTAAATCACAACAAATAGCCCTTCAGTGCATCTGTGCAAATAGCTTATTGAAGAAATCGCGCGTTGCTTTCAATTGTGACGTCAATTAGTTTGTAGTTTGCGTTAATAATTATTTATTTTAATATTGTAGGGCAATGGCCGCTGACAATGAAGCTATTCTAAATAAATCGATTCTTTTATTCTCGTTTTTGCACGCTATCATGCGTATGTATGCATATTATACATATTTGTATCTATTTTTAAATATTGTAGGTATAGACGCCTTGATGGTCTAGTGGTTTAAGTACCGAGCCGTGATCTGGGTTCGATTCCCGGGTCGGGCAAAATATGTGTTGATTTTTCTAAACACAGCCCGAGTTTGTGATCGCCAACACGCATTTGGCAAGCGTGGTGATTAAGCCAAAACCCATCTTTGTAACGAAAACATGATTTCAAATGATGGAGGCCTTTGCTCTGCAGTGGGACATTAATAGGCTGATACTGACTGTAGGTATATAAATAATACGTTTTGGTAAGTCTGAGGAAAATATAAAGACAACACTCTTTCGGCCTTTTTTCTTCAAATATAGTGGCTAGGCATCGTGTGGTTGAATTATAAACGGTACGGACTGCGCATGCTGTCGAAGTGCTGGTAGGTAAAAGAAGATAATTATGACGTGTAAAAGAATTTCTATGTAAATCAAATTGCAAAATAAACTACTTTGACTTTGACTTTGATTAGTCCAGAGAGCGTATTCGTCTTTCCACCGAACAGCAATCGTTCTATCATGCATCACCGAACAGTAGGTTTGAAGGAGGAAAACTTAGGTTATTGTATATTTGTAGTTAAGCTTATGCCCCCCGAATGACACAAATATGTATTTGCTTGCATGAACTTGAACTTACGTATATTTTTGTTTGTGGTGGTCTAGGTATTTTTTGTATTTTTCTAAGTAAATGGAATCTAAAATGAAAAATCTATACATCCCCGTCCTTTAGGGGGAAAATTGGAATCGATTAGATTCATATTTCATTTTTGACAATGTGCGGTACCACCGTCTTATTAATTTGTAGGCACCTGCATTATAGAATATAATAATCAAGAATATGGACACTTATCACTGGGGATTTGTGGAATAAGCCATTTACAACACTATTCTACAGAGAAAAAAACACGTTCAAATATATCATGTTCATTTAATTTATGTTATTTATAAATAAAAATATTAACATTTTATTTAGTTACAAATAAAATATATTAACATTGTTAAAAATCGTTAGACAGTTATTAGAAAAAAAAACATTACAATAATTATGATTTTGTAGTTACATCCACAATAAATAAATAAAATACCTTAATTACTCAGTATTACAATTGAATATAATGGCTGACTGGCATAAGCAAAGCACAGAAATATATCGAGTTAGAACGGCGAAACAGGTGTGGCGACCGTGCCAGCCAATATCATCGATGACTCTGCCATCTCGTGACTCATATTCAAAACTTTTACTCTCAATGTCGGTAATTCTACTGTCAAACCATGGAAAGACACGGTGCCTTATTCTGCCATCTAGTGACTCATATTCGAAACTTTTACGCTAAATGTCAAATTTTACTGTCAAACCACAGAAAAAAGTTGGGGTTTCAGCGCCCTCTATAGTTTCTGCACGGTGCCTATAAAATCGTGTTTTTTTATGCGCTGCCTCATTCTCACTCAATGTAGGCGAAATAGACATCGTGGCCGTTCTATGTCGACATATTTCTGTGGTTAAGCCAGTCAGTCATATCATAATACGAGAATATTAGATCACGTACTAATAAAAAATGTAAGGATACCGCAACGATGCTAATGCTAAGACGTGAAGCCACAAGTGTGAGTTACGGGGATACAATGTCACGACAAATGACGTGTAGAGACGTTTTAAAAAGATCAGATAATAATGTAAAGAGTACTAGATTACATGTGAATTGTAATTTCTTCGCACTTTTCTGTACTGTTAGTTATTATTTTTACACCGTTTAACATCACCCGACGGTATTATTACAAGTTTTGATGCGCGAAAAATTTAACTGTCACAAAATATGTCAGATAGCGTAATGGCGACAGGCTTGCTATATGAGAGAGTGCGTGCGTGTAGGTGCGAATTTAAACTCAGCTGGGCTTGCTTATAGGTGCGTCACTTGTTATGTGGGTGATGGAAAAGTATGGACTGTTCCTTACTTTTTTTACTAGTCCGTGTATTAGACGACTTAACTCAATCATGTTAATAAATCGTTTGGTACTATTGACTTTAACTGTCCAGAGACCCGTGGCGGTACACTAACAAAGCATTTGACGAGGCTGATCAATTTCTGAGCAACTTTTATGATGGCGGCTAAATTCTCGTCGGACTCATCAGACACCGGGTTCAGGTTATTGGGCTGGTCGCGGGGCACGGTGGAGCTGGAGTCTGCGGGCAAGCAAAGGACTTGATAAGAGACGAGGCAACCAGCGCTCGCTTAGAGTGAGTCCACCATAGCGGACACGGGAGAAGAGGAGACAATAGGATTTCAATGCTTAGGTGGTCACGTGTTAAGGCCAAAATTCACGGGACATCTCCGCTCCGCACATCTCCGTTTTGGTCGAGCCTCACTCTTACTGCTACATACCATTGACAACGTATACCTACTAATTTATAAAATTATATACAAAGAAAAAATCATCCGATCTCAGAGGGCTTTTCTTTTTTTTTTTTTTTTATGTCAGAGGCGGCAAACGAGCTGGCGGGTCGCCTGATGGTAAGCAATCACCGCCGCCCATGGACATCCGCGACACCAGAGTTATCGTTGATGTGTTGCCGGCCTTAACCCCATACCCTCCCCAACTGAGCTCTGGCAACCTTACTCACCAGCAGAAACATAGCACAACAGTTACGAAGTGCTACTTCACTGCGGTCTTCTGTAAGCGGCTTAGGCGGAATACGAACCTAGCGCCTCTTGCGATCCGGGCAAGACGAAGTATAGCCAAAATAGTCGTTCAATCAAACAGCAAGCCCATTGACTGAACAACGCCATTAAATCACACGTCTAGCTTCTTAATTGAATTTTGATTTGAGGCGCTCAAAACGTTCAGAATTACACATGATTGAATGGTTCTCTATGTGTGTTCGGAACATCTTTTTTCGAAAATGTATTATTCCTCGTCAAATGAACTATATGTACACTACATTTATTTATTTTTATGAATCGAACCATTAGTTTCTTAGGTTAGCGCTTTCAAAAAACAAACAAACAAACTCTTTAGCTTTATTTTAGTAGTATAGATTAAGTATGTACGTGGCTTTTTGAAAAGAGCGCATGGCAGAAATAAATCCGTTACTTTATTTTGGCCATTTCCAAAATAAACTTGATTTTAAAAAGATCGGATCAATGTTTTCAGGATAATGTAAGTTTTTTAACCTATCTCAAAATCTAACGATAAGTGTTTGTTAAATCAACCAAATTTATCTTTTTTTGGCAGTTCTGCAAAACTACAATACTCTTTATCAAAAACATTGCATACTTAATTATATGTTTGTAGTTTTATCATTCTCTTATTTTTGAAGTTATGGGGGGGGGGGGGGGGGGAACACTCATTTTACCAGTCTGAAAAAGTATCGCGCTACTTTAGAAATAAATATATAAGAAACCTCAAAATCATTTTTGAAGACCAATCCATAGATACCACCCACAAGTTATGTTGAATGATTTTTGAATACATCTACCTACTTACTACGTTTCGGAAAAAAAATGTCTGTAGCATACAGACGGACTGACACGTCACCGTTTTTTTTTCATTTGGCTAGGGTACTCTTAATACGTGTATAAAAATATATATACATATGTGAAAACGTCTAACCTGTTATTGGTGTAGTGTTCGCCGAGGCTGTCACCGCCGCAGTGGTGTTGTCCGGGTTGACTGTCTGCGGCGCAGTGGTGTTGTCCGGGGTGACTGTCTGCGGCGCAGTGGTGTTGTCCGGGTTGACTGTCTGCGGCTCAGTGGTGTTGTCCGGGTTGACTGACTCCGGCGCAGTGGTGTTGTCCGGGTTGACTGTCTGCGGCTCAGTGGTGTTGTCCGGGTTGACTGTCTCCGGCGCAGTGGTGTTGTCCGGGTTGACTGTCTCCGGCGCAGTGGTGTTGTCCGGGTTGACTGTCTGCGGCTCAGTGGTGTTGTCCGGGTTGACTGTCTCCGGCGCAGTGGTGTTGTCCGGGTTGACTGTCTCCGGCGCAGTGGTGTTGTCCGGGTTGACTGTCTGCGGCTCAGTGGTGTTGTCCGGGTTGACTGTCTCCGGCGCAGTGGTGTTGTCCGGGTTGACTGTCTCCGGCGCAGTGGTGTTGTCCGGGTTGACTGTCTCCGGCGCAGTGGTGTTGTCCGGGTTGACTGTCTGCGGCTCAGTGGTGTTGTCCGGGTTGACTGTCTCCGGCGCAGTGGTGTTGTCCGGGTTGACTGTCTCCGGCGCAGTGGTGTTGTCCGGGTTGACTGTCTCCGGCGCAGTGGTGTTGTCCGGGTTGACTGTCTCCGGCGCAGTGGTGTTGTCCGGGTTGACTGTCTGCGGCTCAGTGGTGTTGTCCGGGTTGACTGTCTCCGGCGCAGTGGTGTTGTCCGGGTTGACTGTCTCCGGCGCAGTGGTGTTGTCCGGGTTGACTGTCTGCGGCTCAGTGGTGTTGTCCGGGTTGACTGTCTGCGGCTCAGTGGTGTTGTCCGGGTTGACTGACTCCGGCGCAGTGGTGTTGTCCGGGTTGACTGTCTCCGGCGCAGTGGTGTTGTCCGGGTTGACTGTCTCCGGCGCAGTGGTGTTGTCCGGGTTGACTGTCTCCGCCGCAGTGGTGTTGTCCGGGTTGACTGTTTCCGGCGCAGTGGTGTCGTCCGGGGAGACTGTCTCTGGCGCAGGCGCGGGGCTGGGTGCAGCCCACGCATGCGCCGCCAGCACCAGCAGGATCATACAGGTCTGCAGTAACGAAAAATGGGGCCGTCCATTAAACATGCGAGGTTCGAAGGGGAGTAGTGCTCATAAAAAAAATCACAAAATATCACAAGTGGGGAGAGGCGAAAAAATATGTCAAGTGTATTATTTTTCGTAGGTTTGTAGGGACTTATAGTTTCTGAAAAAAGTGTCTGTGACAGACTGGCGGACAGCGGACAGACAGACATGACGAATTTATAAGGGTTCCGTTTATTGCCATTTGGCTACGGAGCCCTTAAAAAGTATATTAAAGAGTTACTTATCTTACCAATGAGTTCATGATGCGGTGGTGCGATCTCTAGTAGATGTTGAAGTGAGTCTTGCTCTTATATACCCCTCACACAGCCTAACTCGCGTGGTAAAGTCACAGGAGACAAATAGGTCGGATTCAGAAAACATCTGAGCTAATTAATAAATTAAAAATATTATTATAATAATGTTAATTTTGTTGATGTAACGCTGGAATTAGTTAATATTAATACTGACACTGAGATGCTCAAATAATCAACAGATGTTTTTGTTGATTTTAATTCAATGCATCTTGGATACAGTGGCTTTGGTGCTTGGCGCAGTGGTCTCACACGCTCGTCTGCGATTGCTTAACTTAAGCAACCCTCGCGACGGCGACTCATCGGATGGGTGACCGAAACTTATGTATGTAGACCATATGACAAAATACTATTTACTGTTGTGGAGCTCTGCTGCTGACGTTGAGTCAATTTTTATATTGCAATAAAGAGTTACTACCCCAGAAGTGGAAGTTCCACCAAGCTCTGTCTCTCTTTTTTAAAAGGAGATGATGTTCTTTGAAAAAGAACAGTCGCTTCATTGTAATAACTAGACTCGCCAAATCCTGGATCATGGTCAAAACGGACCCCGCATAGAAACAGGATAAACGCTAGGAAGAAGAGTATCTAGTCAAACAATGGAAAACACTGTAGACAGACCGATCTTTCCGTTATTATTCCATCGTTGAAAAGTTTCGTCGAAACACGCAAAGGCGAACTTTCCTGTCGACGAAACGTCCAAAGGTGAATCGAGCTGTCGGTGAATCAAACAAAACCGAAACGTACTGTCGGTGAACAGTAAGGAGGAATGGTTGTCGGTGAACGGTTCTAGAATCGAAAAAACTTTGAAAAACAAAGTTTGTAGAGTATCGATTGTTTTTATTCTAGAACTAGCGGCCGCCCGCGACTCCGTCGGCGTGGATTTCGATTTCCAATAGCCTAAAGCCTTCCTCGTCAAATGGACTATCCAACACAAAAATATTTTTTAAAATTGGACCAGTAGTTCCTGAGATTAGAGCGTTTAAACAAACAAACAAACTTAATATTTGTTTAGATACTACCCAGTTTCTTCCTGTGTGTGTAGTATGAACAACTAAGGGACATTCCGGGAAACAGGCGGCAGGTTCCCCTATGAGTAACGTTCGCCTGACTGGCTTGACCAATGACCAACCCGCCTGCGCGTGGCTATGGCGTGACCCTTCAACCTTCCAGTGGACTGCACCCAGCTGATGATTCCACTGAGTGACTTTCGTCACTGTCATACCCACGACAGGGTAGAAGTGTCACATTCAATTGAACAAAACCATCTGTCGATAGAAATAACGTCTCGTAATATCACAAAAAGGTACATGCGAGCATCTTAGATCAACAAAATTAACATATTTATGATATTATTTTTGTCATTTATTTAGCTCTGTTGTTTTCAGCGTTTGACCTTATTGAAACCTTTGACCTCCAGCCGCAGCTGTGTGGGGGTATATAACAGCAGGAGACCCCGCAGCCGGCACTCGAGCTCGCAACACCGCATCATGAACTCTCTGGTAAGTCACTCTAGCTCTATTCTCAACTAGATTACGAAAGAAGAGATGATTGGTATAGGCAAGCACATAATAAAGTTTTCAAAACATTTCAGCTTCTACATGCTAAGTCATCATCATCCTAGCGCCTCTCCCGGTTGCATCCTAGGCCATTGCGTTGGAGCCCAGGGTACGCTGCGACTATGATCCTGAATTGACTTGCCTGGTTATTACAATGGAGCGACTGTCGTCTGACCTCCGTAACCACAAGGGAAACCAGACAATTTGGATCATAGTCGGGACCAACGGCTTAACGTGCCTTCCGAAGCACGGAATCATCATTCTTATCGGACAATCAGGTGATTCAAGCCTGCAATGTCCTAACCAAACTGGGAAAACCAACACAAAGCGAAAGTGTTCCCCGCGGGATTCGAACCCACGACCTCCGAGTTCGTAGTTTTTGAGCGCAGCGCTCTAACCACTACACCACGGAGGCAGTTTCTAAATGCTTAGTACTGCTTGCAATTAGCTTCTTGGTAGAGTGGTAAGAGCCCTGTGCTCAAAAACCTGTGGGTTCGAATCCCGTGGGGAACACTTTCACTTTGTGTTCGTTTTCCCAGTCTGCTTAGGACATTGCAGGATTGATCAGGTGATCACTTACCATCAGGTGACCCTGTTGTTCGTTTGCCTCCCTTAGCCTTATTGTCCGATAAGAATGATGATACCGTGCTTCTAAAAATCAAATCAAATGTCTGGTTTCCCCTGTAAGTTTTACGAAGGTCTGACAACAGTCGCTCCATTGTTATGACCAAGCTGGTCGATACAGGTTCATATTCGCAGCGTACCCTGGGCTCGGAGGCAATGGCCGAGGTTGCAACCGGGATAACCGCTGGCAAGATGATGATGAAGATCTCAAGAAATCAGTCTCTCTCTCTCTCTCTCTCTCTCTCTGTCACTCTCTCTCTCTCACACACAAATTAAAGACCGGTGGTGTATGAATTAAAACACACAAAAAATGGGTTAGCAATTTTTAATGGAGTGGTTTATCTTCTATCTTCTATCTTCTATCTTCTATCTTCTATAATATATAAAGCTCGATTACCACTCACTGACTCATTCATCGGGGCCATTTTTCGCAGTGTTGCCAGCTTTTGACTCGATTGACTTGTATGGGAGTTTTGTTCGGATCGCCAATCAATCTGGAATTTTTTCTTTTTTTTTCCAAAAATCCAAGATGGCGGCCATGTTGGTGGTCATATCTCCAAAGTTATAGCCTCTGGAGATGTCAAACTTTCAGGGGTCGTAGTCTTTGGGGAACGGTTGGGATTTAAAAAGAAAAATGTCATAAAAACAAAATGGCGGCGCCGCCATCTTGGCTTGAAAATCGGAAAATCGACCACTTTTTGCGGGGCCGTGTCTCTGGACGGGGCAGAGATAATTTGTTGTTTTTTTTTTCGTGCGGTCAGAAATATAGTCAATTTTTAGGTCAGTGTTGCTAGATTCAAAAATTCAAGATGGCGGCGCCAGGAGAGACGATTTTGTAAGTGTCAAAAATTTTTCAATTTTTTGAATAAATTTTTTTGGCGGATGGCAACATCGGATAGATTTAGTTTTTGGCAGTTTTGGTAGAGTATTTATTTGAGAGTTGCCAGAGGGAAAAACTTTCTACCACGTTCGTAGTAGATTTTTGACATTTGGTCCAATTAGTAGAAAATGACTTTTTGACAGCTGGCCGAAATCCGAGTATGCAGTTTGGTGGCAACTTTGGTAGTCAAAGGCCTTTCGGTATTTTTTTTGAAATCGTCTGGCAACACTGGGAGTGGCGGGGAAAAATCGTTTTTTCAGACTTGGTGACTTTGAAAAATTCCTGTGGCAACACTGTGCGTTGTGGGTTAGAAATAAGAAAGGCATTCGACGTGGTATATGATGCAGTTTTAGTAAAAAAATTGGCTGTCAAAAATCCAAGATGGCGGACGCGCAGGCGGCCATTTTGTGAAATGAAAAATTTTCTAAAAAATTTAAATTGAATTTTCGGGTAGTTGGCAACACCCTACGCGAATGTGTTGTATGGCGGCATTAAGAGTCTTGGTGCGAAGTATTGCCAGGTGGAAAAACATCTTGGTAGTTTTTGGTAGTTTTCGCTCCAGGGGCCCAAAAAGGGTCGAATCGAAATAGCGGATTCAGGGGAAAATCGAGGCCACGAATCCGTAGTCCGGAGGGTATCTAATGACCTTTTGGTAGTTTTATCTCTGTACGCTGGCAACACTGGCAGTGGGGATTTATTGATTTTTTTGGGACATGGTCGACTTTGCGGACCTCTCTGGCCCATACTATAAAAAATACAAAAAAAGTAAAAATGCCGTTCGACGCTGTCTATGGTCCAGAATTTGGGAAAAATACGCGCTGTCAAAAATCCAAGATGGCGGACGAGCTGGCGGCCTTTTTGTAAAAAGTAAAAATTTTCGGAGTTTTCAATCCCGTTTTTGACGAGCTTGGCAACACCTGACAGAGTTGGTCTGTAAAGCGGCCATGTTTGTACGAGTGCCAACTATTGCCAGGTGGAAAAACTTTTTGGTAGATTTTGGTAGATTTTGACGAGGGGCCCAAAAATGGGTCGAATGGAAATACGGTATTTGGAGAAAAAATGAGTATGAGCGATTGTTGCATCTCGGGTCCCTAATGACGTAAGGGTAAAAAATTGAGAATCACCTGGCAACACCGGGCGTAGGGAGTAATGGAAAATTTTCGACATGGTCATCTACCAAGACCTGTTGGGCCAACTGGGTGCGGCGGAGGAAAAAAGTAAAAATGCAGTTTGATCCGGTATATAATGTAGTATATGGGAAAAATACGGGACGACAGAAAACCAAGATGGCGGACGCGCTTGGCAGCCATTTTGTGAAATTTTCACGTTTTCAAAACTTTCAACTTGAAATTTCGGGCACTTGGTGAACCAATCGGAGGTTTGGAATGTACTAGGCGTTTGGGTGTTTTGGTATGAGGTATTGCCAGGTGAAAAAATATTTTGGAAGATTTTGGTAGTTTTTGAGCTGTGGCCGGAAAACGTCGAAAATAGAAATAACGGTTTTTTGCAAAATTAATTTCCACGGCGTGGCAGATTGGAGGGTCTTAAATGACATTTGACTATTTTGATCAAAGTGGTCTGGCAACACTGGGAGGTACGACGGCTCAAACTTTTTCGGAAGGGGTGTCTTTGAGGATCTCTGGAGGGGTCAACATTGGCCTAAGAGGAAATATGAAAATGCGGTTATTTGTGTAGATTAGATTTAATTCCAGGAAAAATACAGAAAAAATTCCAACCAAGATGGCGGACGGGCTAGCGGCCATTTTGTGAAAAGTTTTAGTTCGGGAATAATTTAAACTGATTTTTCGGGTAGATGAAGGCGTGATAGGGGAAAATGTTGCACAACCTTTATTGTAAAGAAGGGCTTGATCTACAATGTGGTATAAGAGTTTACCCCATTTTCAGGGTAATTTTCGAGTTCTAGGGGAAAATTTCAAAACTCGAAGTATCAACTTTTGGGCAAAAATTTGTATGAGGAACTGTCAAATGTCGTCATTTGTTTTCATTTTGACAATACTTTTATTCATAATACTTTTAACTTTAAAATAATTAAAAAAATAGTTTTCGATTTTCCCCATACAGTTTGTACTGGATCGAGCTTTATATGGGGCACGCGGCACTGTGACTTTGTATGGAAATTTTTCAAGTGTTTGAAAAATGTTTAGTGGTACTGAAATACTTGTTGGAGAAGTAAGTTAACGCTGTAAGGACTGCATTTGAGGTATGTTTGGTTTGTAGAAACGAATCGCTGCCAAAACCGACTCCACGTAGTCTTGTTTGCCCTACCCCTAGAGTGCAATATTAGCCCGCGTAGGCGCGGAGGGGCGTGGCGGCCCGCGAGCTGAGGAGCAGGTGGTTTGGAAGCTCGGCGCCGCGATTGAGGCTGGCCGGCAGAGCCGGCCAACAAGCCGAAGTTGCGGTGATGAGCGTAAACCATCTGCGACGATAAGATCGCGTGGGACCGCCGGAGCCCCGTAGCGCCGGAGCCGTGACAGAAGCCATAGCTACTACGCGTTTACTTGCATGATTTTAAATAATAATGTGAAATATTTCAAACGTTTTTAATTGCAGACTGGAGCAATATAGAGTTATTGGTTAGTTACCTATATTGATGACATTATCATACAAAGTTTGCTTTGAAAATGAAAAGAAAAGGTGTTAAAGCAAATAAATCTGCGAGGCCGAAGGCCGAGCGCCGCGAGGGCGAAGCCCGAAGCGGCATAAAGTGAATCAGTAGGTCTTAGTTGATGGCTCTCAGGGCGTCGAAAAAGGACTAGGAACCCGCTGACGGACGGTCCAAGCCAGCCATGTAATTTTGCGAGGCCGCAGGCCGAGCCACGGCGAGGCCGAAGGCCGAGCGCCGCGGAGGGCGAAGCCCGGGAGCGGCCCCGTCGCGGAGCGACCTAGCTCTGGGCGCGACCGCGTAGCGGGCGCCCCGAGCTAGTCTATAATATATAAAGCTCGATTACCACTCACTGACTCATTCATCGGGGCCATTTTTCGCAGTGTTGCCAGCTTTTGACTCGATTGACTTGTATGGGAGTTTTGTTCGGATCGCCAATCAATCTGGAATTTTTTCTTTTTTTTTCCAAAAATCCAAGATGGCGGCCATGTTGGTGGTCATATCTCCAAAGTTATAGCCTCTGGAGATGTCAAACTTTCAGGGGTCGTAGTCTTTGGGGAACGGTTGGGATTTAAAAAGAAAAATGTCATAAAAACAAAATGGCGGCGCCGCCATCTTGGCTTGAAAATCGGAAAATCGACCACTTTTTGCGGGGCCGTGTCTCTGGACGGGGCAGAGATAATTTGTTGTTTTTTTTTTCGTGCGGTCAGAAATATAGTCAATTTTTAGGTCAGTGTTGCTAGATTCAAAAATTCAAGATGGCGGCGCCAGGAGAGACGATTTTGTAAGTGTCAAAAATTTTTCAATTTTTTGAATAAATTTTTTTGGCGGATGGCAACATCGGATAGATTTAGTTTTTGGCAGTTTTGGTAGAGTATTTATTTGAGAGTTGCCAGAGGGAAAAACTTTCTACCACGTTCGTAGTAGATTTTTGACATTTGGTCCAATTAGTAGAAAATGACTTTTTGACAGCTGGCCGAAATCCGAGTATGCAGTTTGGTGGCAACTTTGGTAGTCAAAGGCCTTTCGGTATTTTTTTTGAAATCGTCTGGCAACACTGGGAGTGGCGGGGAAAAATCGTTTTTTCAGACTTGGTGACTTTGAAAAATTCCTGTGGCAACACTGTGCGTTGTGGGTTAGAAATAAGAAAGGCATTCGACGTGGTATATGATGCAGTTTTAGTAAAAAAATTGGCTGTCAAAAATCCAAGATGGCGGACGCGCAGGCGGCCATTTTGTGAAATGAAAAATTTTCTAAAAAATTTAAATTGAATTTTCGGGTAGTTGGCAACACCCTACGCGAATGTGTTGTATGGCGGCATTAAGAGTCTTGGTGCGAAGTATTGCCAGGTGGAAAAACATCTTGGTAGTTTTTGGTAGTTTTCGCTCCAGGGGCCCAAAAAGGGTCGAATCGAAATAGCGGATTCAGGGGAAAATCGAGGCCACGAATCCGTAGTCCGGAGGGTATCTAATGACCTTTTGGTAGTTTTATCTCTGTACGCTGGCAACACTGGCAGTGGGGATTTATTGATTTTTTTGGGACATGGTCGACTTTGCGGACCTCTCTGGCCCATACTATAAAAAATACAAAAAAAGTAAAAATGCCGTTCGACGCTGTCTATGGTCCAGAATTTGGGAAAAATACGCGCTGTCAAAAATCCAAGATGGCGGACGAGCTGGCGGCCTTTTTGTAAAAAGTAAAAATTTTCGGAGTTTTCAATCCCGTTTTTGACGAGCTTGGCAACACCTGACAGAGTTGGTCTGTAAAGCGGCCATGTTTGTACGAGTGCCAACTATTGCCAGGTGGAAAAACTTTTTGGTAGATTTTGGTAGATTTTGACGAGGGGCCCAAAAATGGGTCGAATGGAAATACGGTATTTGGAGAAAAAATGAGTATGAGCGATTGTTGCATCTCGGGTCCCTAATGACGTAAGGGTAAAAAATTGAGAATCACCTGGCAACACCGGGCGTAGGGAGTAATGGAAAATTTTCGACATGGTCATCTACCAAGACCTGTTGGGCCAACTGGGTGCGGCGGAGGAAAAAAGTAAAAATGCAGTTTGATCCGGTATATAATGTAGTATATGGGAAAAATACGGGACGACAGAAAACCAAGATGGCGGACGCGCTTGGCAGCCATTTTGTGAAATTTTCACGTTTTCAAAACTTTCAACTTGAAATTTCGGGCACTTGGTGAACCAATCGGAGGTTTGGAATGTACTAGGCGTTTGGGTGTTTTGGTATGAGGTATTGCCAGGTGAAAAAATATTTTGGAAGATTTTGGTAGTTTTTGAGCTGTGGCCGGAAAACGTCGAAAATAGAAATAACGGTTTTTTGCAAAATTAATTTCCACGGCGTGGCAGATTGGAGGGTCTTAAATGACATTTGACTATTTTGATCAAAGTGGTCTGGCAACACTGGGAGGTACGACGGCTCAAACTTTTTCGGAAGGGGTGTCTTTGAGGATCTCTGGAGGGGTCAACATTGGCCTAAGAGGAAATATGAAAATGCGGTTATTTGTGTAGATTAGATTTAATTCCAGGAAAAATACAGAAAAAATTCCAACCAAGATGGCGGACGGGCTAGCGGCCATTTTGTGAAAAGTTTTAGTTCGGGAATAATTTAAACTGATTTTTCGGGTAGATGAAGGCGTGATAGGGGAAAATGTTGCACAACCTTTATTGTAAAGAAGGGCTTGATCTACAATGTGGTATAAGAGTTTACCCCATTTTCAGGGTAATTTTCGAGTTCTAGGGGAAAATTTCAAAACTCGAAGTATCAACTTTTGGGCAAAAATTTGTATGAGGAACTGTCAAATGTCGTCATTTGTTTTCATTTTGACAATACTTTTATTCATAATACTTTTAACTTTAAAATAATTAAAAAAATAGTTTTCGATTTTCCCCATACAGTTTGTACTGGATCGAGCTTTATATGGGGCACGCGGCACTGTGACTTTGTATGGAAATTTTTCAAGTGTTTGAAAAATGTTTAGTGGTACTGAAATACTTGTTGGAGAAGTAAGTTAACGCTGTAAGGACTGCATTTGAGGTATGTTTGGTTTGTAGAAACGAATCGCTGCCAAAACCGACTCCACGTAGTCTTGTTTGCCCTACCCCTAGAGTGCAATATTAGCCCGCGTAGGCGCGGAGGGGCGTGGCGGCCCGCGAGCTGAGGAGCAGGTGGTTTGGAAGCTCGGCGCCGCGATTGAGGCTGGCCGGCAGAGCCGGCCAACAAGCCGAAGTTGCGGTGATGAGCGTAAACCATCTGCGACGATAAGATCGCGTGGGACCGCCGGAGCCCCGTAGCGCCGGAGCCGTGACAGAAGCCATAGCTACTACGCGTTTACTTGCATGATTTTAAATAATAATGTGAAATATTTCAAACGTTTTTAATTGCAGACTGGAGCAATATAGAGTTATTGGTTAGTTACCTATATTGATGACATTATCATACAAAGTTTGCTTTGAAAATGAAAAGAAAAGGTGTTAAAGCAAATAAATCTGCGAGGCCGAAGGCCGAGCGCCGCGAGGGCGAAGCCCGAAGCAACATTTCATCAACTTTATACATATGAAAAGTCATATGTATAAAGCTGTACGAGTACAAAACTCGCAATACTAAACGTATCATTTTTTGCCATATAAAGGTTTCATTTGTACTGAAGCAAGGAAGAGGCTCGTTTTTTAACTTTTTTTTTTGGGTCACGAGATCTAATGAATTTTTCTTTGTTTCTAATTTTTAAAATTGAGGCTCGTTTTGTTCGTTTACAGATACACAATCGTAATGTGATTGCCATTGTTTCAGCTGCACTTCTCGATGTTGCTGGCTGTGCTGGTGCTGTACGGCGCCGATCACTCAGCACTGGCATTAAAAGTTGCCAACGCGATCGGGAGTATAAACATCATTTCCGATCCTACTGTAAATCTAAGAGCCCAACCTACATCCTCAAAAGTACCTGACAATACGTCTGACGCCAACACCACTGGTAAGACATAATCATCATCATCCTCCTGCCCTCACCCCGCACTAGTCAGAATCGGCGCAACATGTGCTCTTCTTCACTCACTCCTGTCAGCCGTCAACTCTACTCCTTTCAAGTCCACATCACGCTTTACGCAATCCATCCATCTCTTTCAAGGTCCTACTCTGCTGTTATTTCCGTCAACAGACATATTTATTATTTCCATGGTAACATGCCATTCCTCCCTTCCCATATGAAATGAAATGAAATTATTTATTCAGCAAATTGATCTACATAGTATATTCTTTTGCACGTCAATACTTTTTTCACCCTACCAGCGCCTCGACGTGAATGGCCTGCTGAGAAGAGACGCCGGAAGAAACTCAGCAGTTATGCCTTTTTTAAAATATATACATATGTCAATATTACAATGATGTCATTTTTAATTACAAATTCAGTGCTGTTGAGCAGATTAACATTTCCATACATTTTTATCAGTTAAATAATCATCTATCTTATAATAACCTTTCTTCATCAAGCCTGATTTAATATACAACTTAAAATTTCCTTGGGAAGTTCACATAGCACATTCAGGCAATTTATTAAATATTTTAATGCTAAGTCCAAGAAAGGACTTTCCAGTCTTATGAAGCCTGTGATTTGGAACGGCAAGCTTATGTTTATTTCTTGTATTAAAACTATGGAAGTTATTTTTTCTAGAGAAATCGTAAAGGTTCTTGCGAATGTACATTATGCAATCAAAAATGTATTGAGACGCTACAGTCAAAACGTTAATTTCTTTAAATATCTCACGTAGTGAATCGCGTGGCTTAAGATCATATATTGCACGGATCGCCCTTTTGTGTAATACAAAAATACTTTGTATATCAGCAGAGGATCCCTACAATAACAGACCATAAGACATGACACTATGAAAATAGCTGAAGTAAACCAATCTCGCCGTTTCAATATATGTCAGGCTTCGTATTTTTCTTATTGCAAATCCTGCAGAACTGAGTCTCCCAGCCAAAGCAACAATATGGGGGCTCCATTGTAATTTCGAATCTATCGTTATTCCTAAAAACACAGTTGAGTTAACTACATCAATAAATTCATTATTCATTAAAACATTAATATTAACTTGTGGCACATTTGACATTGTGAATTTAACACACTTTGTTTTCTTAGCATTAAGTAACAAATTATTAGCTGTAAACCAATGATGGACCTGAGAGAGTGAGTTGTTCACCTCGTCAAGTTTAAATTTACGCCTATCTACCTTAAAAATTAAGGAGGTATCATCAGCAAACAACACAGTCTCACAGAGACCCTTTGTAAACGCAGGAAGGTCATTAATATATATTAAAAAAGGAGTGGTCCCAATATTGAGCCTTGGGGCACTCCCATTATCAATGGCGCGCCATCGGAGTTAGTTCCATTAATGTTTACCTTCTGAACTCTGCCACTGAGGTAAGATTTTAAAAGATTTAAAGCGAACTCTGAGACGCCGTAATGCCGCAGCTTTATCAGCAAGGTTTCATGATTAACACAGTCGAATGCTTTAGATAAATCACAGAAAATGCCAATTGCATCCTGCTTAGCCTCCATGCGTCAAAAATATGTTTTGAGAGCGCAACTCCCGCATCAGTTGTGGATTTGTTTTTAGTAAATCCATACTGATTCTCATTAAGCAAATTATTCGATTTAAAATGAGCCAATAATTGATTGAATATAATCTTTTCATAAACTTTACTAAGTGATGGTAATATTGCCATTATATATATCAATTATATATATCATTTCAACCTTGCATTCTTCACCTTATCCACTATTAGGGCAAGTTTTAGGCTTCCTCTTAAATTCTTATTCCTAGTCGCAGATGCGTTACCTCTAAACCCCATACCGTGCACAAATGAGCCGGACCTTACTCACCAGCAGAAACATAGCAAAACATTTGACGAGCCGTTTTGTGTAATGGTCGAGAAGTCGGCTATTACACCAAAGGTCGTGGGTTCGATCCCCGCACGGTACAAACATTTGTGTGCATGAACATGTCTGTTTGTATCGGTCTGGGTGTTTCTATGTATAATATGTATGTATTTACAGAAGAAAAAAGTATATAAGTAATGTTTATCCGTTGTTTGGCACCCTATACACCATAGTACAAGCTAATGCTTAGTTTGGGGCTAGATGGCGCTGTGTGAAAAATGTCCAGAAATCTTTATTTATTTACAAAGTGCTGCTTCACTGTGGTTTTCTCTTCTGTAAGATAGAGGTTGTTCCCCAGACGAACGGCTGATTCGAGTGAAAGTTGCTCTTTAAATAAACGTTGCGTACCTATATAAATCTTGTTTTGCGCAAAAAAAAAGCAAGATATGCAAGACCGATCGATCGATTTTGTCTGCGTTTTCGTTCTTTCAATGAATGTTAACAATTGAGTTATTTATTATTAACTTCTTCCGTGCCGCAGAAGCTATTAACTTCACATTAAGGTCCTTGGTTCGAATCCCGATCTCCGACTGATGAAAATGTGTCTCGGCTTTCCTGTAGAGATAACAGAGATATACTTTATTCTCTCCTCAATGATCCAAACGCCCCTGCTTATCTTAAAGCTAATTTCCAACTTCTGAATTCGACTCATGACCGTCAGTTGCGATCTTCCAATAAGTTAACGCTTGCCACTCCCTCCCACCGATCCGGTTTTGTAGCGAACTCCTTCACTGTAAAGGCTGTTAGACTATGGAACACTCTTCCTGATAATATTAGGCAGGCTCCGAGTAGAAGAGCTTTTAAGTTTTTAGTTCATAAGTTTCTCACTAATTCTTGCGCATCATCGTCCACCAGTTACAGTACTTAAACTAGCAAATCTAGCATCATTTATTATTTATATTTTATATCTTTGTTATTTGGTTTATATATAGTTAAATTTTATTGTATATTATATGTATATATATGTATATGTATATAGGTATATGTATAGTTTATGTAGTATATTATGTGTTAGGCATAAGTAATCAACGTATATTTACTTAGTTTTAATAGCACTACCTACCTACTAGTCACTTTCTGTTTGACCCTAAGGTTGACTGGTAGAGAATGCCATGAGGCATTAAGTCCGCCTTTTGTACAATTTTTATATCGTGCAATAAAGTTTAAATAAATAAATAAATAAATGGTCGAAAGTTTGGAAGTTGGCGATGTTATAACAACCCCATGCCTCGGTAAGCACGTAAATCCGTCGGTCCTGATCTTTGTATGATCGTGTCAGATTGCTGTCACCGAACTAAGATAATAGAGGAATAGGGAGTGAATAGGGTGTGCTTGCGCACGCACTGTTTACTAAAATTATATCCCGCGTACCTGGCTAATCGTAATATTGAACGCCGTGCCCTAATACGGGAAGGAGGGCTTTATTTTTGAAATAATCAAAGTCAAAGTCAAAGTGGTTTATTTTGCAATTTGATTTACATAGAAATTCTTTTGCACGTCATATATTTTTTTACCTACTAGCACTTCGATTTCGATGATATTTATGAAGTCGCCGAGGATCGGGCAAAGTGGAGAGCCCTAGGAGAGGCCTATGTCCAGCAGGGCTGCAATAGGCTGTTGTTTAAGATGATGATGATGATTTATCCATTACAATTGACGACCCGCTTGGTGTAATGGTCAAGATGTTGCTTATTACGCAAGAGGTCGCGGGTTCGATCCCCGCACAGGACAAACATTTGTGTGCATAAACATGTCTGTTTGTCCTGGTCTGGGTGTGATATGTATATATTTAAGTATATTTGTAATACCACTGTTGATTCTGATTTCTGTAACACAAGTGCTTAAGCTACTTAACACGGGTCAGATCAATGTATGTGATGTTGTGAAATATTTATTTATTTAATTGAGTGATGTTTGTGTACTTGTAGATCCCGACGCGAAGCTTCAAAGCAACAACTTGCTGTCAAAATTGGCTGAACTCGTAAAACTCCTGCAAAACCACATAGCGTCGGTAAACGGTATGGTAAACGACTTGACCGACTCGATAGATTAGAAATAGAAATAGAAATAGAAATAGAAATCTTTATTGCTTAAACTGTGTACATTTACAAAGATGGAAATATTTAATGTATAGTATCAACAGTTGCCCATATCGGGCATGCAATATTTTTGCGGTTTCTAGTGCTTGGATTCAAAATATTCAGCCACACTGTAGTAAACATTTTCTAAGAGCCAGCGTTTAAGTTTTTTTCTAAATATTTTTATGTCTTGAATATCTTTAATGATATTGGGTAAATGGTTGAATATTTTAATACCAGCATAACAAGAGCTTTTAAAATAAATGTTGTTATAGGGCCTTGGTACATGGATATTGTTTTTATATTTACTGCGCAAATTTAAGCGGGATTGAGAGTTACATTGAAATATATTACTGTGTTTTTTAATAAATAAACAAATTTCTAATATATAAATGTTAGTTATAGTAAGGTATTCTTTATTTTTGAAAACATTTCTAAGAGTTTCATCGGCATACATATTGTAAATTATACGAAGACATTTTTTTTGTAGGATAAAAGTTGACTGCACATTTGTGGAATTACCCCAGAAAATTATCCCATAAGTTAGGAGTGGATAGACTTGGCCATAATATGCCGCTCGGTTACTTCGGTTGATGTAGATTCCGCAAGAATAGATAGTGCATAACAGTAACTGGATATTTTCTTATTTATTTTTGCAATGTGTTCCTTCCAATTGAAGTGACAGTCGATTTCAACTCCTAGATACTTAATGTGTTCAACTTCTTCAATATCAGATTTATTGATGTTTAGGGTTAGTGGTTTTGCATTATAATTTCTAAATTGTATTATTTTAGTTTTAGATAAATTAACATTTAAGTTTATATTTTTAAGCCAATCAACTATTTTATCTAATGTGTCATTAATACTTAATTCTAAATTCTTATCTTTACTGTCCTGTATAAAAATAGTCGCATCATCAGCAAACATGACACAGTTGTGGTCGGTGATATCTGGCAGTTCGTTTACGTAGATTAAAAATAACAGAGGGCCCAGGATACTTCCTTGAGGCAGCCCCACGGTGGATTTAGTTTCTCTTGATTCGACCTCTTCAAAAGTTTTGGTTTTACTGTTGAATGTATCAATAACTGTAACCTGGACTCTATCTTTTAAATAACTTTCAATTAAGTTCAGAGCTAAACCACGTATACCTACTTTTTCTAATTTGTCTAAGAGAATATCGTGCACTACGCAGTCGAAAGCCTTCGACATGTCCAAAAATAAACCTATGCATCTAATTTTCTGATTGATTGAATCCCATATATCACTTAATACTTTGTAAATAGCAGCTGTAGTTGATTTATTTTTCTGAAAGCCAAATTGATTTTTATGTATAATGGAATGAGAATTAAAGAAACTAGATAATCTGGTGTATATAACTTTTTCGAAAATTTTTGAAAAACAGGAAAGGAGCGATATTGGTCTGTAATTAGTGATATTACTGGTGCAACCCTTTTTATACATGGGTTTAATTTTGGCCTGTTTTAATTGGTCAGGAAAAGTACCCGATTCGATCATTAAATTTAATAAATGAACTATTACATATGTAAGAAAAGGAAGCTTTTATTACTTGCACGGGGATATTGTCATAACCGTAACTATTTTTGTTTTTAAGCCCAAATATAATCGTTTTTAATTCCTCCGAATCTACAGGTGTTAAATATACGCTTTGTGTTCGTGATACCGTGACAGATTGAATCTTTGATTTTTGGCAAGAAGTAGTATTGTTATAATACTGATTGAAAGCTTCTGCTATAGCACTGGCGTCTGTGATTATAGAACTGTTTACAACTACTTTTTCAATGGTACTTTTAAAGTGGTTTATAGCCGTTGTTTGCCGTTTAATTATGTTCCATGTGGCTTTATTCTTGTTTTGACTATTTTTAATAAATGATATATTCGATTTTTTCTTTGCGGCACGCGTAACAGATTTCAAGAGTTTACAATACTTTTTATAATAAGGAATTAAATCTAAATTATTATTTAATATTATTTTTCTATGAAGATTTCTCTTTAATCTACATGACCGTTGAATGCCTTTGGTTTGCCAGTTAGATTTTCTTTTGAAAGAAACCCGTATTTTTTCGATTGGTACACAGAGGTCATAAAACAGCTTGAAAGTATTTAAAAAGGAATTATAGGCTTCATTTGGGTCTCGACACAAATAAATTTCAGCAAATTCCAATTGGGATAAATAATGTAGAAAAATATTTAAGTATTTATTTATGTTTCTAATATTTATGTACCAATATTTAAGTATGTACCCTTTATTACAAGGTATACTTATTAACTGAGCTGAGTGGTCAGACAGACCAAGATGTAGCACTTCAGATTTATAACTCTTGATATTTGTAATAATATTATCAATGCATGTTTTTGATTTCAGGGTTACTCGGGTCGGTTCATAAATTGTGAAGTTTAAACTGTATTTTTTTAAAGTATTTTTAAAATGAATACATTTTGGTGTATCTTCGAGAAGATTTACATTTAGATCCCCGGCTAAAATAATCCTTCTTTTAGAATTAAGTGAACGTATAGTCAATCTATGCAAAAGTAAGTCCAATGCTTTCAAGAACAAGTCAAAACTTAAGTCAGGTGTCCTGTACATGCACACAACAATATAATTTAGTTCTGGTAATAATATACCACAGCATCGAACTCTTGTTCTGATCTGAGTTTGAAATAAATTGTTCACCTAATCTTTTTGTTGTTTCTTTACATCTCCTTAAAATATCCTTTTTTATAGTATTTAAGATTATTCCGTTGCATATGTCGCAGCTATCTGGTTAAATCAGCCATTTAGTTAAGCAGCTAGCCGCTTAACTAAACGCCGCGGCTCCTGGGCTTGCCCGCTTGTAAAATGAATTGGAGAAATAAACATATTTTTAAGGGTTTAAAAAAAACACGAAGACCTTGGTCTTCTAACCTACTTCTGTCAGAGTAGAATTTTTGCATACTTAGGATAATTTTTGACTGAAGGTTAGCGTTTAAATAGGCGCCGGCGTTTAATTAAGGGGCTAGCCGCTTAGCTGACTGATTTAACCAGTTGGCTGCGACACATATAACATAAATATTAGTTAACGGGACTAAACGCGATATTAATTACTAGCGATCCGCCCCGACATCGCTCGGGTGCAACTGAGTTTATCAGTGTTTCTCTACTATATTAAGCAGGTATTATATGTACATAAAAACCATCCTCCCTCTTGAATCACTCCATCTATTTAAAAAACCGCATCAAAATCCGTTGCGTAGTTTCAAAGATTTAAGCATTCAAAGGGACATAGGGACAGAGAAAGCTACTTTGTTTTATACTATGTAGTGATATAGTATGGTATACACGTACTGCTTAACGTTTCGGCTGCGTTACATCAACCGTGGTCGCAAACGTTGTTGTAAATCCTTTTTTGTCTGAAAGATTTTCAGAACTAACCCTAACTGTACCTAAACCACTGGGCCATCGAGGCGATCAAAACAAATCAAGTTGTTAAAAGTACATACATACATATATTATGTAAATATGAGTAATGTATTAGATCTGTACTTCACGCGTCTGGTGATATAGATTGCGACGTCAAGGCCTGCATACAAGTATCTACTAATATTGAAACGTATCACTATTTACAACGCTATTGTACAAAAAGAAACATTTTTAAATATTTCATGTTGATTTAATTTTTGTTATTTATAATGAATAATTAGAAAGTTACTCAGTTGACACAAAAGAGTGATCTCATGATGCGTGCACAGTTATTTTACCTCTGATCTGACCTAAAATTAAATCATACAATTCGGTTTTCATTCCTATATATCGCGTAATTTCTAACTGTATATTAAATAATATAATACAGTTAAATATTAATTTTTTTTAAATTAGGTTTAGAAAATAAAACTTTCGTTATTATAAAAACTGAAATGACCCGAATCAACCGATAGAAAGTGATCTGTCAGAGGTAAAATAACGTAATTTATTCAATTAAAGTTCATACTGACTTACAGTTTCCCAACACGTCAGTATGTTAGTAGTCAACTAATTACAAATTACAAAATATACACGAGATCACTGCAAAAATAAAAGAGATAAAAAATAATAATATGTTAGTCAAGTCAATAAGATAATATTATTATTATAAGACAGATATCAAAAAAATATTATTCTATAGTTACATAAATATTAAATAAATAAAATAACTTTATTACTCAATAATGACAATTTAATATAATAGAGTAGCTATACAGAAATATACCGCGATAGAAAGGCGAAGTATGTAGGTGTGGCGACCGTGCCAACATCATGCACTATATCTCTTTTATCCTCACTCAATGTAGGCGAAAAAGACAACGTGGCCGTTTGATCTCGATATATTTCTGTGGTTTAGCCAGTCAGTCATAATATCACGTGCTAACTGAGCGTTCTAATAAAAAAATGTAAGGACACCGCACCGGTTCTAAGACTTGAAGGCACATTTTGCTGCATTTGAGTGCGCCAAGTGGTTACATTGTCACCAGCAAAGATAACTTATGACGTTTTCAAAAGAACATTAGAATAATGAAATCAGTACTGGATTACATGTGTAAAGAAAATTCCTTGGCCCTTTTTTTGTATTTGTACTGTATTTTGTATGTAGTTACCCATAGTCAGAACTGAAACTAGAAATGTTTTTTTTCATTGAACATATACGTGTGGGGTATCTATGGATAGGTCTTTAAAAATTATATTAAGGTTTCTAATATCACTTTTTTCTAAAGTGAATCTTTGCGTGACAGACCCTTCCAAAGTGGAAAAAAGTGTGTCCCCCCCCCCTCTAACTTCTAAAATAAGGGGATGATAAAACTGAAATATTTATATAATGTACATTACCATAAAAACTACCAACGAAAATTGGTTCGAACGAAATCTATTCAGTAGTTTTTTTAATACGTCAAAAATAGCATTTGTACGGAACCCTCAGTGCGGGAGTCCGACTCGCACTTGGCCAATTTTTTAGTATTTGTACCTACTGTAATTTTTTTTTATACACGACGGACGGTATTACCTACTATAAAGGCCTTTAGTATAGGAATAATTAATTGAATAATGTCAATTTCTTTTTTTATGTTGTAGAGCAGCAAGCGAGCATTCTATGTTATTTGTAATATATTAACATAAGTCGTAAGAAAAATGTTACTAACACAATTATGGGCTCAGCCTAAAATAAATTGAATTGAATTACTTCCAGTTTTGACATGCGAAACTTGAACTGTCACAAAATGGGGGCGTTTGGGCGAAAAAAGCGTTTGCAAGCGTTTGTAAACAAAATGGCGATTGTTAGCGCAAACTGTACAGTTTTCGGCCAGGACGTGTTTGCTAACTGTCAGTTTACTGTGTTACCGCTAAACAATCGCCATTTTGCGCTAACAATCGCCATTTTGTTTACAAACGCTTGCAAACGCTTTTATCGCCCACCAAACGCCCCCAATGTCAGATATAAATGGCGGCAGGCTTGTATGTAGGTGCGTGCATGAAGATGACGCTATGTCCTTACTTTTTTTAGTTATTTTTTATTTAGGTTATTTTAGTCCGTATGTAGTCCATGTATTAGAGGGCCAAAAAACCCTGTGTGTCTGGATCCCCTGCTGCTGCTCCGAGCGCTGGCGGTAAGCTGGCAAATGCACCAAGTATGCCTTTGAGAACCTTGAGGAGATGCGTAACACCTTCTACGAAGTCTTCGCCGGTCATCTTCGCGTACTGGCCGGTCACAGCAGAATACGGGTTCAGGTTCTTGGGCTGGTCGCCGGGCACCGTGGTGTTGCAGTCTGCGGGTAAACAAAGGACTTGATTAGCGACCAGGCAACCGGCGCCCGATGAGGGCGACTCCGCTTAAGCGAAGACGTGTGAAAAGGAACGGAGGTGTGCCGCAATTAGCCAATAGGATTTCATTGAAGAGGTGGTCACGTGTTAAGGCCGAAATCCTATTGGCTGCTAAGGGAACGTTTTCATATAAGCTGAGCTGCCCGGAGATGAGCAGAGACGTGTAATACACATCTCATCTCCGCTCCGAATCTGATTGGTAAATTTTTACACGTCTCTGCTCAGCTCGGCACAACTCAGTTTATGTGGAAACGCACCCCTACGAGACAATTGACAACATAATACTAATTTGAAAGTATATTAATAAGTGCGCCTATGTAAATAAACGATACTGTGAATTTGAATTGAATTGAAAATTAAGTAACGTGTTTTGTCTTATTTTTCATTTTCTTCCCTTTCTATAATTTTTTTAAATAAAATATTAGTACCGTCTTTCAAAATCCAACAGCGGCCTCTTTTATAACATAAAGATGAATCGCAAAATGTGTTGGTAAGCGCATAAATAATGCGTGGACCAATTTGGTCAATTCTTTTTTTAAATTGTTCTTTTACGTCCAGGGTTGGTGGCTTTTACCAGTGGTTTTTAGGCAAGAAAGGGACGGGACGACGGGACGGGACGCGGACGAAGTCGCGGGCAAAAGGCTAGTACATTATAAAAATATGTGCAAAAGCCCTACCTGTTATTGTAGTGGGACTGCCCGCAGGCGCAGGGCCGGGAGCAGACCAGGCTTGCGCCGCCAGCACCAGCAAGAGAGTACAGGTCTGCAGTAACGAACGACATAGGTAATAAATCTTCTAAAGTAAAGTATCAGCCTATAGTGTCCCACTGCAGGGCAAAGGCCTCCATCATTTGAAATCATGTTTTCGTTACAAAGATGGGTTTTGGCTTAATCACCACGCTTGCCAAATGCGGGTTGGTGATTATTACAAACCCGGGCTGTGTTCAGAATAATCGACACAATTTTTGCCCGACCCGGGAGTCGAACCCAGGACCTCGAGACCACGGCCCGGTACTTAAATCTCTAGACCATCGAGGCGTTCATATCTTCTTAATATGTATATCAAAATCAATAACATCTTTATTCAAAAAGGCTTACAAGACTAAACAAGCACTTTTAAACTTTTATTTTAGTGCCAATTTCGAAGTGTGACGAAGGCAAATCTTACTATTTAAATCTATGACTAAAGTGTTATTTATATTACCAATGAGTTCATGATGCGGCGGTGCGACCTCAAGTGCATACTGCAATATCTCACGCCGTTATATACCCCTACCCAAGCCACACTCGCGCGGTAAAGTCACAGAAGGCAAATAGGTCGGATTCAGAAAACATCTGAGCTAATTAATAAATGTTAAAAATATAATAATTATGATAATTTTGTTGACGTTACGCTTATAATAATATGTACTTAACTGTGTGACTCTGAGATGCTCAAATAATCAACAGATGTGTTTTGCAATGCAGCTCGATAGCGCAGTGGTTAACACGCTCGGTCTGCGATTGCTAAAGTTAAGCAACGTGCGCGAAGTCCAGTCGTCGGATGGGTGACAGGGATCAGTTGGAACAGCGGCGGCTTTGCCCATTGCGAAGCCCCGGGCGACAGGTCTTTGCGAGGCCCTTTGTCCTACGGAAAGTACCTACGTATGTGATGCGAAAGTTGGTCCGGTTGTTTGATAATAAATAATAATAATAATAAATATCTCTGGACATTATTCACACAGCGCCATCTAGCCCCAAACTAAGCATTAGCTTGTGCTAGGTTGCCAGACAACGGATAAACATTAATATACTTTTTTTTATAAATACATACATGTTATACATAGAAACACCCAGACCGATACAAACATACATGTTCATGGGTGCGGGGATCGAACCCGCGACCTTTTGGTGTAATAGCCGACTTCTCGCCCATTACACCAAACGGCTCGTCATATTCATTATGTTATTATTATATTAATTATTTTGTAGGTTATCTTTAGAGATCACGGGTCCACAAGGACCCGGTCCTTTGAACCATGCTTGGGGCCAAAACATCTGGTACATCTGCCAGGTTCAATATTTGATCAAACACAGATCTAGTCATCAAAGACAGCACCTGGCAAATGTAAGGACTATTGCGAAATAAAGGAAAACAAAATTTAGGTCTATTGTGAACAATTTGATGGTCTGGTTAACTGGGCTATGGGTTGAGACAACTGACGTCTGCCATGCAAAATGTCTAAATCTTTAACTCCTGCCAGACGGTGACTCGCCTCTCACTAGATGGGACCCCAAAAACAGCCACCACTCTAAGCGGCCACTAGGGTCGCGGGCAGCAAGGGAGCAACACCGGCGTGGTTGGTTCAGGGTGCCGAGAGGTGTGCACCGGTTCCTGGATCGCGTTAGGTCGGTCAGCCGTTCCCCGCTATTACGTAGATTGAGCACTTCCACTTTTATTTATTTAGGGAAGAGCTATAGCTCTTGCGCTCCTCTCTGGCCGGCCAATTAAGGCAAGTCTAAGGTGGGGGAGAAGATGGGTATAATTCCCCCGTGAGTTCTCGGGTCCGTGGTGTCGCCACACAGCAACAGCTCGCCACAAGCTGCCCTGCGGAGACTGAGTGCATTGATGGAAGTTGTAATTCCTTAAGGAGGAGCTCCAACATTCATTTATTCATACTTTATTCATTTTTTTATGCATTTTTGTATATCTTTTTTCTTTTTTATTATCTATTTATTCGTTTACATACCGATTAACTTATTTATTTATTTTAACTATTTTACTTAATATTTATTAACTTATCTTATACTTACTTAATTTTTATGTAATTAAATATTGACTCATTTACTTTTTTATTTACTCTTTTTCTTATTAACTTATCTATTTATTTACTTTATTACTTCAGCATCTACTTACTTATTTATTTTAATACTTTTTTATTCCCTAAATAAGGTATTTATTTGATTCCTTATATACTTACTGATTTACTTATTTATTTACTGACTTATAAAATAATTTACTTACTTGCTTATTTATATAATAACTTATATATTTATTTAGACCAAATAACTGATTATTTTCTCAATCTAACGGTTTGCTGGGCCTTTCACCTATAATGAAACAACTTAGTTGGCGGTATAAGGTGACTATCTTTATTCATAAATATTGCTAACATAAGGAAAGGAACAGAGTACGTTTTGCTAGTGGTCTCGAGGCCTTAGTCTCAAGATCCTGTGTTAGTGTTAGTTCCAAACCCATATTTGCACCGAAAACATGATTTAAAATTCTGGAGACCTTTGCCCCGTAGTCGGACACGAATATGGCGATACGAGAGTACTTTACTTTACTTTCCTTTTTACTTTTAGACAAAAAAGGGTATTTATAGGAGACGTAAAGAAACAACAAATGTTGGTGAACAATTTATTTCAAGTTTAGATGAAGATGAACAAGAGCTCGACGGGTCCATCGAGGTGATGGTAGACATGTCGTGGGCGCTGGCCTAGGAAAGTCCGATGACGTCCTTCACCTTACCAAGGGCCCTTAATAATTTGAGCACTTCGCCTAGCAGGTTGATCAATTGCGATAACTTGTCGGACAAGTCGTCACTTTGAGGCTGCGGGTCAGGATCTACACAAACAACATTCAATTATTAAATACCCGCCTTGTCGATTTCAACTACGGCGGTCCATCTTACGATTAGCCAGGTACGTGGGATATACTTCGGTGCACAGCGCGTTTGGTGCAGAACTCCTCGATGGTCTAGTGGTTTAAGTACCGGGCCTTGGTCTCGAGGTCCGGAGTTCGATTCCCAAGTCGGACAAACTTTCTGTTGATTTTTCTGAACACATCCCGGGTTAGTGATCATCAATCCGCATTTGGCAAGCGTGGTGATTAAGCCAAAAGCCATCTTTGTAACGAAAACATGATTTCAAATGATGGAGGCCTTTGCCCTGCAGTGGGACATTAATAGGCTGATACTTTACTTTACTTTATAGCGCGTGCGCAAGCACAGGTGCAATACCTATTCCCCCACCCTCTTAGTTCCATGACAGAACAATCTAACACGATCGTACAAAGATCAGACGCAGGCCAGACGCCTTTACGTGGGTTTTTGAGGCACGGGGGTGTAGTTACACCACCAACTTCCAAACTTTCGACTATATCTCTATTATCTTTACAGGAAAGCCAAAACACATTTTCATCAGTCGGAGATCGGATTTCGAACCAAGGACCTCAGGCGCAGCGGCCGTACTATATGTGATAGCTACTCCGGCACGGAAGAAGTTAATAACATTCATTGAAAGAACGAAAACGCAGACAAAGTAATGTCAACAAAGACAAGTTGTGCTATGTTTCTGCTGGTGAGTATGGTTGCCAGAGCTCAGTTGGGGAGGGTATGGGGTTAAGGCCGGCAATACATCAACGATACCTCTGGTGTCGCGGATGTCCATGGGCGGCGGTGATTGCTTACCATCAGGCGACCCGCCAGCTCGTTTGCCGCCTCTGACATAAAAAAAAAAGAAAGTTGCGCCGACCCTGTCTAGTGCGGGGTGAGGGCAGCAGAATGATGATGATTATGACTTACCGGTGCTGTTGGCTGGCGGATTGGCGCATGTTTCGTTTCCTGGATTAGGATTTGTGGTAGGATGGTCATTGGTCATTTGATTGCTTATGCCGGAGACGTCCAATGTCGACGGGTGAGCGGCGCCGTACAGCACCAGCGCGGCCAGCAGCAGCGAGAGGTGCAGCTGAAACAATCACAAGCATAATTATTGAGTTTGGACGCATTTGGGTTGCTATTACTTGACTTTAAAGCGGTGCGTGACTTGACTCTCAGAAGGTGAATGATTGTATTTCCAAATAATAATTACACAAATTAATACAGAGCAAATAACGAGTTGAGTTGTGAGAATGCGATTTAGCTAGGAGCGCGACGGGGAACGACTGGCGATGATGCAGTCCTGAGTCTCGCTCGCGGTCAGAGGAGCTAAGTCAGCAAAAATACAAAGTTGTGTCCCTACAAGTTTTTTTAGACGAAAATAATGTTCGAACAAAACGAGCCTCTTCCTCGCCTCAGTCATCATCCTCGTAGCGTGTATCCCGTTTCTGTGCGGGGTCCGCTTTGACCATGATCCAGAATTGGGCCAGTCTGGTTATATTACAGTGAAGCGACAGCCATCAGACCTTCGTAATCCTTTGAGTGGAACCAGACAGATTGGATCATGGTTACATATTCAGATCTAACTGAACAAAAGTCAGAAACCATCTGAATGTATGAGGCCAATGTCAAGCAGTGGACTGCGATAAGCTGTTAATGATGATGATGATGAATCAGGCTATAGGGAGTAAATGAACAAGAGGGTCACCTGATGGTAAGTGATCACCTGATCAAGCCTGCTGCATAACAAACTGGGAAAACGAGCACAAAATTAAAGTATGTATTCCCCGCGGAATTCAAACTCCCAACCTCCGATGATCTTGAGCACAGCGCTCTAACCACACTACGAAGGCAAGTTGCAAACAATGCCAAGCTTGTAAATACTAAAAGTACTTCTTAATGCTTTATTATGTACTTGCTTACACCAATGATCTCTTCTTTCGTAATCAAGTTGAGAATAGAGCTAGAGTGACTTACCAGAGAGTTCATGATGCGGTGTTGCGAGCTCGAGTGCCGGCTGCGGGCTCTCCTGCTGTTATATACCCCCACACAGCTGCGGCTGGAAGTCAAAGGCGACAATTAGGTCAAACGCTGAAAACAACTGAGCTAAATAAATGACAAAAATAATAGCATAAATATGTTAATTTTGTTGATCTAAGATGCTCGAATGCACCTATTTGTGATACTTCGAGATGCTATTTCAATCAACAGGTGGTTTTGTAAAATTGAATGCTAAAAGGACGTGCGGGTCATTGACCTGGTGGGTGACACTTCTACCCATGACTGTGACGAAAGCAACGGGAAGAAATAGGACAGTAGGTCCTATTCCAGGGAAAAAATCAATTGATATTATACAGGCTTTGTATAAAAAACCGGCCAAGAGCGTGTCGGACACGCCCATGAAAGGGTTCCGTAGCTAAAAGATGGCCCGACCGCTTAAGACACCATTTAGTAAGGGCAACTGCACGTCATAAGTTGGTCGAGTTGTATAAAAATAACTATGCATGATATAGAGTTCGCTATAGTTTTCGTTGAAAGTACTTACTTGGAGGTATACAGGACATTTTTTTCAGAATTATTGTAATAGTATTTCAAAAGTTAAGGGGGGGGGGGGACGCTCTAATTTTAACTTTGTATTAAAATATCTCGAGACTGGGGTGTTTGATCCACATGGTTTCAAGGCAAGTTTTATTGTATTTCAAAATACCTTTTTAACGATACCCCACACGAAGGGGTAAGTCGAATTTTTTTTTTCGAATTTACTTTTCGATGTATGGGAGGGGGGGTAAAAATAATTATTTTTCGATTATTTTAAAAACCAATTCTTGAATTATCACTATGCATCTCTCCACCAATTTTCGTGGCAATCGGTTCAGAAACGGCGGAGAACGAGCCAGGACAGACAGACAGACATGACGAAACTATAAGGGTTCCGTTTTTGCCATTTGGCTACGGAACCCTAAAAACGTCAATTTTTCAGGGAACATCCAATGAAATTAACGGTCCGCTTCCGAGGTCGAGTCAGGAACAAGCAAGAACCAGCAAGAACCTCGACATTTAAAGCATCTAAGGCGGCGATCATAGTATCAGCCTATTAATGTCCCACTGCAGGACAAAGGCCTCCATCATTTGAAATCATGTTTTCGTTACAAAGATGGGTTTTGGCTTAATCACCACGCTTGCCAAATGCGGGTTGGTGATCACAAACCCGGGCTGTGTTCAGAAAAATCAACACAAAATTTGCCCGACCCGGGAATTGAACCCAGAACCTCGAGACCACGGCCCGGTACTTAATTAAACCACTCGTACTCAGTACTTAAACCGAAAGTTTTGACGTGCAAAAGAATTTACTAAGTGAATCAAATTGCTGAATAAATTATTTCATTTCATATTTCATTTCATTTATTTCATTTGGCCATCGAGGCGAGAGATCATAGGGGACTGCGAACTGTCCTGCGTGCCCAGCCCGTGCCACAACAACGCTGCCACTCACAAGAGCAAACCCGGGTTCGCATTTGAGGGCGAATTTGACGGCGAATTTGGGGGCGCATTGGGAATAAAGTAAGGTTAGGTATAACTATCGATTAATATCAGTATTTCCTTACTTTTATATAATAAAACTTCTATATAATCTTCTCTTCTATATATAAAACAAAATATTATTCGCAATTTAACCGAATTCCACGCGGGCGAAGCCGCAGGCGGAGAGCTAGTATGATATAATTCACGACGAAAGAGATAGCTCGTGCTCGCGACATGGCATCTTGGCTAGACCACAGGGGCAGAAATAAGAAGGAGGAAGTATTTGTTTGTTCTTGTGTGTGAATAAATAAAACCTGGGTCCGTCCGGGTGATTGTATAAATAAAACACAATGATTTCAGTATAATATGAGCGCATTTAATATTAAAACCACTTTGACCTATATAGTTTCGGAAAAGCACAACGCCACCGGTAGATAACCCGGCATAGTGTCATCTAGCGGTGGAAAACGGAACTTATAAATTTCACTTGCCATTGCAAGACGGCTACCTGCATTGCAACAAAAAAAATGAGCAACTGTCGAGTTACTTGCCGATTCTTCTCGGCAGAAAACTGCCTTTCGAATCGGTGGTCGAGTCATTACTACTGTAATTTAAATAAGTGCTTATATTAAGCCCAATTGAATAAAGAATATAAATAAATAAATAAATAAATAAATGTCTGGGACTAACACACCAATTGCCTAGCCCCAAACTAAGCTCGAAGCTTGTACTATGGAAGCTAGGGAACGGATAGACATACTTAAATAAATACTCTTATAAACATCCATGACTCGAGTACAAATGCCGATGTTCATCACACAAACATTTGCCCCTAGCGGGATTCGAACCCGCGACCCTTGGTTTTGTAGCCAGGTTCTCTAGCCACTCGACCAACGGGCCTGTCAGGGAAAGGGATATCTTGATTGATATTTATTTTATGGGGTGGAATATGTCAGCAATGGATTGTACAGTCGTCGGGTGGTTCACAGCGTGAGTCCGGCGCGCCTGGCGTGTGCCTCGAGCCGGGCCCGCGCGTCTGCCAGCGCGGCCGGCAGCGCGGACAACATGGCCGCCACGCGCCGCGCCGCCGCCGCCGCCTGCGCGCGCGCCGCCGACACACCCGGGCTCACCGGCGGCGCTGCAAACAGACCAGGCCCCGTAGCCAAGTAGCTCACATAAATAGTTCGTGTGCGGGATGGTAATATAAGTCGCTACGAAAGCGTATGGCGAATTCGTCAAAGTGGCATCTTGGCTAGCCTACCAGATAGGCACCGTGCAGAAACTAAAGAGGGCGCTAAAATTTCGATGTTTTTTCTGTGGTTTGACAGTAAAATTTGACATTTAGCAGTGAAAGTTTCGAATACGAGTCACTATAGGCACCGTGCAGAAACTATAGAGGGCGATAAAATCAAGACTTTTTTTCTGTGGTTTTTTGACAGTAAAATTTGACATTTAGCGTCAGTTTCGAATATGAGTCACTAGATGGCAGTCTAAGGCACCGTGTTTTTCCGTGGTTTGACAGTAGAATTACCGACATTGAGATTTAAAAGTTTTGAATATGAGTCACGAGATGGCAGAGTCATCGCTACGCACGGTGCCAATAGCGCAAATGTCATAATCTCACGGCTGTGTCATCGGTGACAGTACAAAATTAGTACTAAATTACTACTGTCACCGATTACACAGCCGTGAGATTATGACATTAGCGCTTAGTGAATTGCCCCTCAGGGAACATTCACCACAGGAACACGTAGTTGTTATATTTTGACGAGTGGTTTTGTTAAGTTGAGAAGATCAAGACAGAGAAAATGCAAGATATCACAGGATCGATCCCCGAACCTGAAATTTTAAAACTTTTGTCTGTATGACATATCTGTGTTTCCTTTTACAATAGAAGAAGAGAAGAACTTGCACTCGAATGAGCCGCTCGTCTGGGTACCTAAGTACATATATATTGTGATAGTGGTATCACAATATATACCTAGGTACCCAGACGAGCGGTTGTGATCTGTAACACAAGTGCTTAAGCTACTCACCAGGGAGTCAGATTGTGTGATGTTTTAAGCTGACATAATAATTGAAGTGTTATCGTACCTGGTGCAGGCGTGGGGTCCGGCAGCGCAGGGGGCGCGCAGCGGCAGGGCCCCGGCACGGGGACTGGCACCGGCACTGGCACGGGGTACGGCACTGGCACGTGGACCATCCCGGGGAAAGCGTCTGGCACGTTGCCAGGGAAGGGACTTGGCATGGGCCCAGGGAAAGGTCCCGGCTCATGACCGGGGTAGGGGATTGGCAATGGCATGCCACCAGGGTAAGGGATTGGCATGGGACCGGGGAAAGGGCCTGACATGGGGCCGTGGAAGAAGGGAGGCAGGGCTGGCAACACTGGCGCAGTGGGGGGCGCAGGGCCCGGGGCGGGGTCCGGGGCGCAGGGCTCCGACGGGGCCCCGCACGACGCCCCAACCCACGCGAGTGTGACCAAAACCGTCGAATAAAACTGGAAATAATTTTAAAGTCAATATTTATTAACAATTTCATTAGTGCCGAATGTTTATTAACACCTTTTATAATTATAACTAGCGTAACAATTATTTTGCTGTAATGTAAATAATGTATCATTTGTTTCGTAGGTTTCAATGTATTCGGTTTTCAATTTAAATAATTATAATTAAGTTATTTGTGAAGTGTGTATTTCCAATCGTATTTTCTCTATCGCCATACTTCAAGAATAGGGAGGGCTAAGCTTGTATTAGGTAAAATACCACAAACTCTAACTCCAGTTATCTACAAACAGTGCCGGTTTTAACTCTACCAGGGCCCTGTTCGAGATTTCTACGGCGCCATCTATGAGTTCTACGACTAAGTAAACTTCGAACTACATGGACAGATCGGGAGCGACTGTGGCGCCCCTTTTATCCGGCGCCCCGGGCCGTCGCGTCGCCCAACAGCGCTCTACCCTAAAACCGCTACTGTCTAAAATATGATAATCCTCACCCGAAGCTTCATGTCGTGATGTGCGGCACCGCTTGCGCACTCCACCCTTATATAGCCACGCTTAAGCCATCATCATCAATCATCGCTTTGTTCCCAAGCACAAGACCTGCAAAGCAACTGGGCAAATAAAAAGAAGAGTTTTGTTTGCAGAGTGCATGTTTAATGCATCCAAGTGTTTGAACAAGCGCCATAAATTCGCGCGGACATCCCATTAATCACCAGCCCTTTGTATCAGGCCAGTCAGAGCAGTCTTAGACAATGACTTGACACTAACTTGACAGCGAGCTCAGAACAATTGATTCTGTTTGCTGAACCAGTACTTTGTGCTTTCTATTTATTTTATGTGATAGGTAGGCAAACGAACAAGAGTGTCATCTGATGGTAAGTGATCACCGCTGCCCATGGACATCAACATCGCCCGTGTGCGGCCCTTGCGAACTTCCCCTTATTTGAATAGAAGCACCACTCAACCCTACCCCGCTTAAATATATACTTATTATTTTGTCTGGTTTTTAATGTATTATTAAATCATTATAACCCCACCCTGTACCCTAGGTCCGAAGCAATGACCGAGTAACTTGGAGAGGCGTTAGGATGCTGGTCTCTCGTGTATCAGTCTGGCATAAAAAGCAACTAAATAAGGACATTTCGGGGGAAAAGCTACAGAGTTCACCTGCGTAACGACCGTTTATCATACTACGTTCACTGAACAGCCTACCCAGCGTGGTGAACTATAGGCATAACATCCCAGCAGTGGACTACGATAGGCTGATGGTGCAGACCAGGAAATAAGTCCTCGGTGTAACAGTGACTGATGAGGGTCAATGGTTGCTATTATTCAATTGATTTGGTCGCATAGACAAATATATTGTTGTATCATCATTATTAAAATTATTACAGATTGAGGCTAAATAACAAGCAACCTAATTTTAACAGAATTAACTATAGAGGCGAAGCCACAGAATACAACAGTGGCTGCCATTTTGGTAAATTGTTTTATTCTCCTAAGTCTGTCGGGCTGTCCCTGCAGTGACATTAACGCCTTTAATTTCTGAAGACTTCGCTTTTGCATCTGCTTAAAAATCGGGGCTTAGTACTCGATTAACAAGAAGAAATTTAATAATGGTTTAAATCTGTTGCTCTAGCATTTGTGAAAATACTTTGAGTACCCCTAATGGCTTTTGGCTTGCTTATCCTGGGAAAAGACCTAGGATGATGATGTTGTGATTATGACAGGGCAGACCATATTTGGTTTGCAGCTTTATGAAAGTATTTATATAAGGCGAAGATGGGAGAAATTATCGGAGAAGTCTTAGTCCAGCAGATTGTGACGGATTGCAGGAGATGAAGATATTATTTTTCGAATCCTGGTGACTAGCTTGAGCGTTTTTAAGAATGTTTTTCCCTTTGTCCAGCTCTATAATCCATTTTGTCGCACGGATCTTGTTTCGTTTCGTAACTAAGCTAAAAATTTAGATATAGCTTACCTGTAATGCGGAGCAATCTCACAGCTTTCACTAAAATTTACATTATGAATTGGCTAGGACGTTATATCTTCTATCTTATACAACCAACATGGTTTTGTTTCTTTTTGTTTCCCGCACTCTTCTAACTCCTGTAGTTTTTTGAACAAAAACCAAGGAACGAGAACCAGGAAGAGAATATCGATGTCTAAACCAGTTTCAACACTCTCAGGTTTAAAAAAGTTTTTGCTTTAATGCTCTTTATCTTCTCGAGTCTCATCGAATTCGTCTTTCACGTTTATTTTAGAAAGAAGAAGAGAGAAACATTATTTTTGTTTCGTACAAAAAACACAAGTCATATGAAAGAAAAAAATACATTTTGTTACAATGTTCTGCACAAAAATCCACATTAACCTTAAAGAATTTATATAGAAGATTATGAAGAAAACTACAAAATTTAGTCAAACAATTTATTTCACGAAGAGCATTACTGAAGATCTCGATGTGTCTTATTTCAGGGACTTTGATGGTCAAGTGGTTTTAGTACCTCCCGGGCTGTGGTGTCGAGTCGAAGTCATGGTGTCGACATCCGGGTCGGGCAAAATTTGGTTAAATTTTTCCGAACACAACTCACGTTTGCGATCACTAGCATTTGGCAAGCGTGGTGATTAAGCCAAAATCAATTTAAACAACGAAAACATGATTTCAAATGATGGAGAACTTTGCTCTCCAGTGGGACACTACATGCTGCTACGTGAGTACTTTTCCTTACTTTTAGACAAAAAAGTATCTTTACAGGAGATGTAAAGAAACAACAAAATGTAGATTTACAGTTTATTTCACGTTCAGATGACGATGAACACGCTCGACGGGTGTATCGAGGAGTTGTCAGAGAGTCGAGCGCTAACCGCTGGTGAGCCCCTCCCCCAGCGCGCCCACCGCTGCCACGATGCTGCCCAGCAGGGAGGGGATGAGCCCCCCCAAGTTCGATAGCGTGTCCGACAGGTGCCCGAATGCGTCCTTCGCCAGGTCTCCCGCGCGGTTGCCGCTCGGAGTCTGCGCGTCAGGATCTGAACAAATATACAATTATTAACTACTAGCTGCCCGCCCCGGCTTTGCCCGTGGTACTTACTTACATGTATTATACATACAAACCTTCCTTAAGAATCACTCTATCTATTAAAAAGAAAGAAACCGCGTCAAAATCCGTTGCGTAGTTTTAAAGATCTAAGCATATGTACATACGGACATACAGCGAAAGCGACTTTGTTTTATACTATGTATTGATGAGCAGCCGCACGTGACTTCGTTCGCGTGGACTTTGGTTTGTCACATGGGAGCATTTAATAAAAGTATCCTATCACCTAAATCAGCCATGGTTCGAAATTTCATCAAAATCCGTTCAGTAGTTTCAGCGCGATTGACAGACACACATCCAAACAAAAAAACTCTATCCTACTAGCTGGTCGCGGACAGTGCGGCCAATCTTACGATCAGACAGGTACGCCGGATATTAGTGCACGTACAGGCGCACAATGAGAGCAACTATCGAGTTTCTTTTTCGCTTCTTCTCGGAAGATTCCGAAGTCGATGGTGACTAGAGTCAAATTATGTAGTTATTATGATTTTAATATTTACGATTCATAAGTGTTTTGCTAAGGCTTATTTGAATAAAGATTGTTTGGATTTTGATACTTGATGAAATTACATCAGTAGATGTGTATAAATAAGTGCAAGTCAGTTTGTATATTGTGTCTTACCATTGGGGTCATCAGGATTCGTATTGCCAGGATCATTGGTGCATGGATTGGGGTTAGTGCCTGGATTAGGGTTGGTTCCTGGATTAGGGTTGGTTCCTGGATTAGGGTTGGTTCCTGGGTTGGGGTTGGTTCCTGGGTTGGGGTTGGTTCCTGGGTTGGGGTTGGTTCCTGGGTTGGGGTTGGTTCCTGGATTAGGGTTGGTTCCTGGATTAGGGTTGGTTCCTGGGTTGGGGTTGGTTCCTGGGTTGGGGTTGGTTCCTGGGTTGGGGTTGGTTCCTGGGTTGGGGTTGGTTCCTGGGTTGGGGTTGGTTCCTGGGTTGGGGTTGGTTCCTGGGTTGGGGTTGGTTCCTGGGTTGGGGTTGGTTCCTGGATTGGGATTGGTTCCTGGGTTGCTTGGGGTTGGTTTGGCGCAAACTGGGATGGGGAGGCAAAAATCCGGCGCCGGGTGAGCGGCGCCGTACAGAACCAGCGTCAGCAGAAGAGACGAGTGCAGCTGTAACAATGACTATATTTAGTTTGTCACACGAAATTAATATGCGAACAAAACGAACAGCTTCCTTGCTTCAGTGCAAATAAAACAAGTCTAATCACAAAAATAGAATATGTTTAGTGTGGCGAATTTTATACTTTGTACACGTAATGCTTTGTAATGGCAAACCACTTGGTAGAAAATTGCCAAGACAGTTGTTGTGCGTTTCAATTCATACCAGCGGTGGTATCACCTCCACTCCTTTTGAGAGAGAGAGACTGCTGTATACTGCTCAATACTGTTAAAAGGGACATGATGTGTTAACATATTGGTTGCTGCTCAGCTGAAAGACGATATACGCTACAATGGCTCCTGCTGTTTCGGTAATATTGAGGAGAGTCCAAGACAAGTGCCTCATAGCCTTTCTTTACGATGATCCTCATCTTAGCGTTTATCCCGGTGACTTTAAGAGAGGTAGAGCTTTGTGGAAATTCCACTCGAATGAGCCGGTCGTCTGGGGAAGTACCTCCACCTTACAGAAGACCGCAGTGAAATAGCATTTCGTAACTGTTGTGCTATGATTCTGCTGGTGAGTAAGGTTGCCAGAGCTCAGTTGGGGAGGGTATGGGGTTAAGGCCGGCAACACATCAACGATACCTCTGGTGTCGCGGATGTCCATGGGCGGCGGTGATTGCTTACCATCAGGCGACCCGCTAGATCGTTTGCCGACTCTGACATAGAAAAAAAAAGGAAAAACATCCAGTGGAGTCCAGGCAAGACTCCAGGGTACGCTGCGACTAAGATCCTGATTTGACCAGCCTGGCCGTAACCTTTACAAGGGACCCAGACAATACGTTTGCAACCATAGTCTAAAATGTTAATGGAAGGTGACATGGAAGTTTTATGTATAAAATCATATTAACCATTCGGCAGATAAGCCACCAGGGTTTCAACAAGTGATGGTGGTGCTACTCCATCTCTGGATAAATTGAAGGCATTTAAAGTTCAAATCACAAATTATATTGTAACGAACCAGGTTATAATAAAAGTATTATCTTACCAGGAGATTCATGTTGGAGCTGATGGATGGATTGTGCCTTCGCTCTGGCGCCCTGCACTTTTATACCAAGACCGCGCCACTGAAGCCCTTTGTTTGCAGCGGAAAATCAAAGACTGAAGGCTCCTGTGCTAACACATCTGAGCAAATACGGCAAGAAATGCATTTCTACTTTCACTATTGTACCTACACACTAGCCAGTGTTTGATCTACGTCAAGACCCTGTGATTAATAAATTGAAACAATTAATACCTGCAAAAAGGAAGCCATTAATTATTCCAGTCCATGATATTTCTCCACCGAGCCATTAATGGCACACCTAAATAAATAAAAGTAACACACACATGTGTTCTACTGTCAAGATTTAGACAAACAAATCGGAGAGAAAAACACCTTTGAATCTCAGAAACTATATGTTTGAAAATATAATAATCTATACTAATATATAAAGCTGAAGAGTTTGTTTGTATGTTTGTTTGTTTGTTTGTTTGAACGCGATAATCTCAGGAACTACTGGACCGATTTGAAAAATTATTTTTGTGTTGGATAGTCTATTTGACGAGGAAGGCTTTAGGCTATTGGAAATCGAAATCCACGCGGACGGAGCCGCGGGCGGCCGCTAGTTAGGTATATGTATTTAAAACGATGACATACACAGTTTAGTTACTCCGTTGCTCGATTTTTTTTGCCATGTCAAAGTTGTTAATTTTGCAATTTCATCATCCATGAAACACTTTCGCGAAATGAAGCTTAAGTATAGAGAGGTTACTTCATTGTAACAAAATGGTTAATGATTATGACTTAAATAACTAACATTATAGGTAATATTTAGTATGGTAAGAATGTGAATACAATGTTGAAAAATAAATAGCACTTCGTTTCAAAGCTTTTCTTTGCGCGCTATTTTAAACTGCCAGTACAAAGGATAAAAGTTAAAAATACCTACATAGGTTTTATAAAAATACTTCTGCACGTCATATTTTTTGTTCATACAAGCCTTTCGATGAAAATACAATGTGAAATAAACACAGGATTTTTTTTAACCCATTATATTTATTTTATATGGTAGTACCTATAGCGGTCAAGATATTTAACACAATTAACCGGTTTCATTGTTGTTTTCTCGAGGTATAAAACAAAAATACAATAGTGTAAATAAACATAGGCATTAAATCACGGCATTTAATCTATTTGTTAAAATTATATGTTCAAGAAAATTAAACGGAAACGTTTCTTTTCGTACGGGCTGCAACGAAACGCCAAGATAACAATTATCTTTATAACATATTCCTGTATCTTTTTTTAGGGTTCCGTAGCCAAATGGCAAAAAACGGAACCCTTATAGTTTCGTCATGTCTGTCTGTCTGTCTGTCTGTCTGTCTGTCTGTCCTGGCTCGTTCTCCGCCGTTTCTGAACCGATTGCCACGAAAATTGGTGGAGAGATGTATAGTGATAATTCGAGAATTGGTTTTTAAAATAATCGAAAAATAATTATTTTTAGCCCCCTCCCATACAGCGAAAAGTAAATTCGAAAAAAAAAAATTCGACTTACCCCATCGTGTTGGGTATCTTTAAAAAGGTATTTTTAAATACAATAAAACTTGCCTTGAAACCATGTGGATCAAACACCCCAGTCTCGAGATATATTAATACAAAGTTAAAATTAGAGCGTCCCCCCCCCCTTAACTTTTGAAATACTATTACAATAATTCTGAAAAAAGTGTCATGTATACCTATAAGTAAGTACTTTCAACGAAAACTATAGCGAACTCTGTATCATACATAGTTATTTTTATACAACTCGACCAACTTATGACGTGCAGTTGCCCTTACTAAATGGTGTCTTAAGCGGTCGGGCCATCTTTTAGCTACGGAACCCTTTCATGGGCGTGTCCGACACGCTCTTGTTTCTATAATAGTACACAGGTACACACTGTGTATAATATTATAATTTTAATAATTTTAATTATATTTATTTTTGATCGGCCATATGTTATTGGATTTTTATCATGTGTTCCTTTGCGCTGCCAAAAAACTATTTTAAAAGAACGAAAACTTACCAAAAAAAAAAAATGCCGCCAAAACTGAAATGAAGTTTTATTTTCGTCAAAGTGTAATGTAATTTTTTGCTTTAATAAACGCAATATTTATGATTTCAGAGAGTGAATGAATGTCTTTTGCCGCCATTTACTGTTTAGGTACTCCAAATCGGTTGAACTGAGGAGCAAGGATCGATGATGACATAAGACGTATTTGTCCATCAAGAGTCAGAGTACGGATTTGGATGTAGGTAAGTTTCAAAGCTATTTTACATTAGAATAACCACCTTTTTGACTCGTTCTTCTTATTAATGGCTGTTTACCATTATGTTGAGGAGCTCGATGGCGCAGTGGTTAGCGCACTCGGCCTGCGGTTGCTAAAGTTAAGCAACGTTCGCAGATGCCAGTCATCGGATGGGTGACCGAAAAATTTCATCTCGAGCTCCTCCGTGCTTCGGAAGGCACGTTAAGCCGTTGGTCCTGCGCCTGATCTCTCTACGGTCGTGTCAGAATGCTGTCCCACCGGATTATGAGAGTGATGGAATAGGGAGTGCACCTGTGCTTGCGCACTCACTTGTGCACTATAATATATCCTGCGTACCTGGCTGATCGTAAGATCGGCCGCCATGGCCGAATACGGCCGGAAGGGTATTAGTATTACCATTATGTATATATGTTACGGGCAACGTGATTAATCGGGAATTATGAATAAGGGCCGGCCTTTATTAATAATTCCCAAGAGCGTTGGGCAAAGTGATTAATTTATCACTTTGACCGGCCCGTATTAATAATTCCCGACGCCTCTTGGTCCATGTAATAAATCAGTGTTTGAGATGGCTTGTATTTATCACTTGGACCGGGCATTATGATAAGAAATGTTTAAGGGTCACAAAAAAAAAAATAACCCTAACCTATTTTAGACCACCTAAGAAGCGGAAGACTAATGGATGGATATAGGTTAGGGTTATTTTTTTTTATGACCTTTTAAAATTCCCCTAGTCACGAACATAACACATGGTAACGACTTTTCATCTTATGTAACATTTTTATCTAAATAAAAGTAGGAAGTTAATTATATCAATAATTGCTTTTTTTAGTGTTTATTTTTAAATGTTCAATTGATGTGTCCTTTAACTTTTCATGTTAATATTGTAAGTTTAATAAGATTTAATTAGCAAAAACACTTCAAATAACCTATTTTATCACTTTGCCCAATATGGGTTGGGAATTATTCATAATGGCCGGGAAAAGTGATTAATTTCGCTATTTTTATCACATTGCCCAATTGAGTAGGGAATTATTAATACAGACCGGGAATTATTAATACGGCCCGGGCTTATCACATGGCCCGTAAGGGGCCATCCATAAAGTACGTCACACTATTTTCATGAATTTTTGAGCCCTCCCCCGTCCTTGTCACAGGTGGTCACATTTCTGAGACCCCCCCCTCCCTAGTGTGACGTCACATGTTTTGCAATTTAACATCGAAAAATTATTAAATTAAAACAGCAGTTCCGAAATTAGTTTTATTACCATTTAAATTAAGTACTTTTTTATGAAATCAACATACCTAGTATCAAATATTTGAAATGATAACAAAAAAATAAACTAATGAATATAAAGAAAAAGAAGAAAAAGAAACTCAATCATCTTCAGTCCATGGACTTTGAACCCAGTCCTTTAAGCATGGCAGGCACTTCACAGTTCACTTCGTTTTTCACGTCAGGAACATTTGTGGTGTCAACATCTTTTTCATCCAACGCGATTAGTACCTCTAGATTTTGAAATGTGATGTCACGAAACTTAGGACCCCTCCCACCCCTTGTCACACCATGTAACACTTTGTCGACCCCCTCCCCCCCCTTTACGTGTGACGTACTTTATGGATGGCCCCTAACATATATTATAATGAAACATTACGACGACTTCTTGGTAATTCCAATGGAGCGGTTTGCCTTTGCCTCCTCACAATAACACACGTTGGTTTTATAATGAATTTTCCTATGGGATGTTATAAGATTTTAAATGTTGAATGATTTGATAATTGTTTCTGTATTTTCTTCTATAGTTTCAGTCTGCTTTTCCGAGCCTGACGCCCGCCACAGACCGCGCGTTTGGTTCAGAACTGCTTAGCACAAACATTTAAAAAGTAAGTTTGTTTCGTTGTTGTTAAAAAACAGGGCCTCTGGTTTTGTGCTACAAGGGGCCCTGACCACAACTCCTAGGGGTCGAATGCTCGTGACATGACGTTTGAGTGATGTTTGGAGATCAGTGTGCGTATGTTTAAAGTAGAACTATTTTATTTTACGCCTCGAGTTCTAGTGGTTTAAGTATCGGGCCGTGGTCTCGTGGCCCTGGGTTCGATTCCCGGGTCGGGAAGAAATTGTGTTTAATTTTCTGAACACAGCCCGGGTTTGCCATCGCCAACCCGCATTTGGAAAGTGATTAAGCCAAAACCCATCTTTGTAACTAAAACATGATTTCAAATGATGATATAGGCCTTTGCCCTGTATTGGGACAATAATAGACTTTTACTTTTTGTAAATTGTTAGGTTATTTAATTAGTTTCGGATTTAAATGCATATTTCGACTTAATCATTTAATGAAATATTAAATGATAGATCTTAATGAAGATTATTTAATGAAGGAAATATCTTAACGTTTCAGGAAGTTGCCTGGGCTGCGTCGGCACAGCTCAGCACAGCTTATCACGGGATAGCACAGCCCAGTACAGCACAGGAGAGTCTTAGGAATGGTATGTTTTTTTTTTATTGCAGATGGGCTAATAAGCAGCGTGTCGCCCATAGACATTCGCGACACATGAGGTATCGCCGATGCGTTGCCTGCCTTTAAGACCCCATACCCTCCCCAACTGAGCTCTGGCGACCTTACTCACCAGCAGAAACATAGCACAACAGTTACGAAGTGCTACTTCACTGTGGTCTTCTGTAAGGTGGAGGTACTTTCCCTTCCCTGACAAGCGGCTTATTCGAGAGAAAATTCTAAAAAGCTCTTCCTCTCATATGTTGCACTTATTATTGTTGTTATTGATAGACCCGTTGTTTAAGTGATTACAGGACTTACAATACAGGACCCAATCTGGTCGCGGGTTCGAATCCTGCTCGGGGCAAATGTGAATGTATTGCGTAATTGGATGATAATAACTGTTACTCACCATAGCGAAAACAACTTGAAATTATAATTATAAATTATTATGACGACGTTTGGTGTTATGGTCGAGAAGTCGGCTACAACAACAAAGGTTGCGGGTTCGATCCCCGCACGGTACAAACATTTGTGTGCATGAACATGTCTGTTTGTATCGGTCGGTCGTTTCTATGTATAATATGTATGTATTTACAAAAAAAAAAGTATATAAGTAATGCTTAGTTTGGGGCTAGATGGCGCTGTGTGAATAATGTCCAGAGATATTTATTTATTTATAAATCCTGTTACAACCTGACTAGTAGCAATACCAACAGATATCTTAATGACTAAAATGTCTACCTACATGGACTGTGCGAGAATCAAACCCGCCTAAGTGTCTCTAACTAAAGTCCACTGATCACAAAGTGCTTTTATAAACCTTATCTATAAAAAAACTTTTTTCATTTTCATTTAACTTGATTGATTGATCTATTTCCTTTGTTTTGATGTTTGCTTTGGTGTTTTCCAGGGCGCGGCGACATGTGACTTAGAAGAAAGATAGTTAGATAAGTCGCAGGAAGCAGTTTCAAAGTCAAAGTCAAATAGGTATGTTTATTGCAAAACCATAATGTACAGAAGGGTGTTATAAAAATATATATGGACACAATTATGGACCCTGTCGGGCACGCAATAAAATAAGGGCTAGGAGAGAGTAACGCATTTATACACATATTCAATTTAACATAGATTCCACCTATTTAGCTATTTAGTTTAGCTTATTATTTATGCGTTATGTGACTAGTCGACCTTCCGACTGGTAGGTACTCGATCTTTTCAAATATGTATTTTATAGATTTTAATTCAAATTGTATAACTGAAAGAACTAGTTACGTATGGACAAATTTATATAATAAACTAGCGGGCGCCCGCGACTTCGTCCGCGTGGATTTTGGCTCCTATATCAACTTTTTTTCCCGTTAGGGGTGGATTTTTGAAAGAATCTTTGAAAGGGGATGCCTACGTCATTAGTATTATCTTTATGTATGCAAAGTCTCAGCCCGATCGGTTAAAAATGACAAAGTTTCATACTAAAGTTCATCCCCTATTTTACCCCCTTGGGGGTTGGAATTTATTAATCTCATTAATTAGGCGATGCCTACGTCATAGTAGCTTTATGAACGCAAAGTCTCAAGCCGATCGGTTAAAAAATGACAAAGTTTCATATTAACGTTCATCCCCTCTTTTACCCCCTTGGGGGTTAGAATTTATCAATATGTTTGCATAGACGATGCCTACGTTATAGTAGCTTTATGTATGCAAAATATCAGCCCGATAGGTTTAAAATTGACAAAGTTTCATACTACCGATCATCCCCTATTTTACCCCCTTGGGGGTTGAATTAATCAAAATCCTTTCTTAGCGGATGCCTACGTCATAGCATCTACCTGCATACAAAATTTCAGCCCGATCCGTCCAGTGGTTTGGGCTGTGCGTTGATAGATCACTATGTAATCAGTCAGTCAGTCAATCAGTCAGTCACCTTTGAGTTTTATAGATATAGATAAATAAATAAATGCCTTGGACTAACACACCAATTGCCTAGCCCCAAACTAAGCTCGAAGCTTGTACTATGGAAGCTAGGGAACGGATAGACATACTTAAATACTTTTATAAACATCCATGACTCGAGTACAAATGCCGATGTTCATCACACAAACATTTGCCCCTAGCGGGATTCGAACCCGCGACCCTTGGTTTTGTAGCCAGGGTCTCTAGCCACTCGACCAACGGGCCTGTCAATATAATATGGTAATAATATAATATAATATGGTACAAACTTGATGAATTAAATCAGCAACTATCGAGTTTCTCGCCACTTCTTCTCGGCAGATGACTGCATTCCGAAGTCGGTATATTATTTAAGTTTCATAAGTGCTTTTCTGAGGCCTATTTGAATAAGGTTTATTTTGATTTTGATTGACTTTTGGATGTTTCAACATGACACCCCGCCAGTGCTATGTGCTACGGTAGTATACAGAGACTATTTAGTTCAAGTCCGGAATCAAACGTCTGACATTTTCACTAAAGCATATTCTGTCCCTCTGAGATATGAAAATTTGTTACTAATTAATTTTCTTTATAATGATAGTACATTTCGGTGTTTTTCAGTCGCTTGGTGCATCGCAGGGCAGGATACATGCAGCAACGACTTCTACATCTACATCTACACTTCTAAACTATCTAACTACACTAATATTATAAAGAGGATAGATGAGTATTTTTGCCGACCTGCTTGGATTAATGGTCAAGATGCTGCCTATTAAGCAAGAGGTCACGGGTTCGATTCCCGCACAGGACAAACATTTGTGTGCATGAACATGTCTGATTGTCCTGGTCTGGGTGTTACATATATGTATTTATTTAAGTATATGTGTAATACCACTGTTAATTCTGATGTCGGTAACACAAGTGCTTAAGCTACTTAAAACGGAGTCAGATCAATGTATGTGATGTTGTGAAATATTTATTATTTATTTTATTGTTACTGGACCGATTTGAAAAAATCTTTCACTGTTGGATAGCTACACTCTTCCCGGTGAACATAGGGTACTTTTCATCCCAGATATTTGAAAATAGAAATTAAGCGCAGGTGAAACCGCGACGGAATGCTAATTATCAATATGACACTACTCGTTCTTATCAAGATTCCTGTTATATCCCATGTAGGCATTTAATGAGGATAAAAGCCTGTATACGAAATCCGGTAGTTTTAGCGTGATTGAAAAACAAACAAACTTTCACAGTTATAACATTAGTATGATTATGTTTGCCAGAAAACCTAAGAAGGAATTTAGTTCTAGTTGTTAGTGACCCTTCAAACAAAACCTGTGGTCACGGGTTCGAAGCCCGCTTGGGACAAGTAGATCGTAATTTTCCCAACTAAGTGTAAACACAGCTAAGTTTACAAAATTTTACAACCGTATTGCAACCGATCCTCTAAGAATTATTTGCATACTGACCAGCGCGGGAACAATTATAACAAAATCTAAATTGCGGAAACTATTTCAACTTTGTTCGTTTGTGAGCCTATGAAACTGAGAAACAATATTAACTTGTGCTCATTAAACTTCGGACATGGCTTAACAACTGATGACTGATTTGAACATTAAACACAATTTAGACTTGGAATCACTAAAACAAATATAATCTATTTATAATCTGTTATGCATAGTATTATTGATTAGTAGTAATGATTGAGTTGGTTAATTTATCTAAGTAAAAATAGATTTATAAGTATTGAGCCATGTCATCGCATCAAGTTTTTAGCTTGTAATGATAACATGCAATGTGTTTTAAATAAATACATACATGATTTGAGAAAAACGAGCGATGCGATTTAAAGATAATAATAAGTTCGTGAAAACATAATGTTTGCATCGAGTCATTGTATGCGGCGACTTTCTTTTTCATAATATGCTAAGTTGCTTGAATGAAGACTATGTTACATCATCCCATCAACGACCATATTGATTTGATTTGATGTTATGTAAATAAAATTGTATGAATATTTGCTGAAACTTTAGAACTTGCATTTTGTTATTGTCTTTTCCTCTATTTGTTTTTATGTTAGAAGAACATATTTTATGCGTGGCAACAGTTTTTGTTTTTGTAAAATGTGTACATAAAGTAATCCTCACCAGTGACGGATTAACCCTTAATCAAATTAAGCAATTGCCTAGGGCACCACGTCTGGGGGGGCACCAGAAGAAGCACAAAAAAAGGCCGTCCATAGGGCATCACGAATCACGTCTCACTATCACGTCAGCAAAAACCAAATCAAAAAAAAAATCTAGGAATAATTTCAAAAATTGCGCGTTTTTGTGTTGCCAAATAAGGGTTATTCCCCCTAGATTTAGGAGCCAAATAAGTGAAATAGGATTTTTTTGAGGGGCCTGAAATTTTAAGAGGTATTTTTAGGGTGCTTTGTATATCTACTCAGACGTTGCATCCTGATGGTCCGATTTACATTGAATGTAAATGGTGCCTCATGTACAACATTTGATCAACCCAAAAAAATAACTTTATTTAATTTAACAATGTATGATATCAAAAAAACGGAATCTTCAGGTGAAAGCTATATACAAATTTAATATATTAAATAACTAGCGGCCCGCCCTGGCTTCGCACGGGTAAAAATTTTACTCAATGTACCCTATTGCACTCAGGGATAGCGAAGCTTACCAACGGTGAAAGTATTTTTAAAATCGGTTCTGTCGGTCCCGACGTCCGACCTCACAATTAAACAAATATAAAAACACACAAACTTTACTTCCTTATAATACGAGTATGTGTATTGATTTGTAATAAAAATACTTTGAAAAAATTGGCCAAGTGCGAGTCGGACTCACGCACTGAGGATTCCGTACAAATTCTATTTTGGACGTATTAAAAAAACTACTTGCTAGATTTCGTTCGTTCTTCTTCAGTTCACTACAGTTTTATCCCTCTTATTTTAGAAGTTAGAGGGGAGACACCCGTTTTTCCACTTTGCAACAATCGCTCACGCAAAGTATTCACTTTAGAAAAAAATATTATGATAGAAACCTCAATATCATTTTTAAAGACCTATCCATAGATTCCCCACACGTAAATGTTCAATGAAAAAAAAATGCAGTTTCAGTTATAATTTTTGTTATTTTTTTTCTATTTTCGTGTGAAATCTTTAATGCGGTTCACAGAATACATACATAGTTTCGGGAAAAAGTGTCTGTGACAGACTGGCAGACAGACATGACGAATCAATAAGGGTACTGTCTTTAATCATTTAACTACGGAACGGAACCTTAAAAACAAAGATTTATTTAAATGCTGATGTATTAACTAAACATTTCCAGTTTTTATTGATTTTAAGATGTATTCTGCTATTCTGGCCGGAGACAAATCCAACGAAACAATAACCATGAAAATTGGTTCAGCAGATCTCGAGTTATAAGTGTTGTAACAAACCCGACTTTGTTTTATATATATAGATGTGCATTACCATAAAAACTACCAACGAAAATTGGTTTGAACGAAATCTAGCAAGTAGTTTTTTTAATACGTCAAAAATAGAATATGTACGGAACCCTCAGTGCGCGAATCCGAGTCGCACTTGACTAATTTTTTTAAATTCATTCCAATAGTTCCTGGGATTAGCACGATCAAACAGACAAACAAACTCTTCAGCTTCATTATGTATCTACCTATTTAAATACATTTTGTAATAGCACTGTTGATTTTGATGTCTGTAACACAAATGCTTAAGCTACTTAACAGTAAACACAGAGTCAGATCAATGTATGTGTTGTTGTGATATATTTATTATGTTAGTTTAGATTGACTAAACGCGTTATCGTCATGTAGTACATTGTATAGGTAATTTAGTCATTCTTAGTGTTTATGATTTCGTTAACTTAAACTCACGCATCAGATAAATAAATCTGTACCTACTTATGAGTACATACGTCGGCGGATTAGATGTTTGATGGTAAAGTTCTTGACTGTTCGATTTACAAATCGCGGGTTCATTTCCCGCACAGTACTCGGATTGTGTGTGCGTCATTGAGGTATATAGAGTGGACATCGCGAACAAAAATTTTGCGTCAAATTGGAGGGAAGGGGGCGGATAATTCACTGATATTTTTGTCTTTTTATCTATTTTATAACACGCCACCATCTTTATTTTTCGTCTTGTAATGATTGTACATCTTTTTAAAAAAAACACGACAGTTTTTGAATTTAAAAATTGTTCTTGATGTCACCTCTATACGTAGTAGTAATACCTCAATAGCTTTTAAGTGCATCATTTGTTATGAAGGTGACGCGGAGTATTTACTTTTTAAAAGTTTTCTTCGTAATGAATAACGCGTACCGAATCTTGAGCATTAAGTCATTATTGATGTTTATAATTTTTCTTACCAAAAATATACGCGTCAGATAAATAAAATCTGTACTTACATAAATTCGTCGACCGATTAGATGTAATGGCAAGAAGTTGACTATAAGTGTATTAACACACCAGGCTGAAATTACGCGACCGCAGTTCAACGGCAATGCATTTTCTATACAAAGTTACAAGCCGTTATTTCGACAAAGTGTGTCATCTCCCATTAAAAACACATTGTAGGGGTACTCACGCCGAACTTCGGTCGCGCTTTTGCTGCCTAGTGTGTTTCTATACTTAGATCTAGACATTGCTTTTTCAAATCCCGCATAGTACACACAATTCTGTGCATTAACATGTCTGTTTGTGCTGATCTGGGTGTATAAATAAATAAATAAATAAATCTTCACAACATCACATACATTGATCTGACCCCGTGTTAAGTAGCTTAAGCACTTGTGTTACAGACATCAGAATCAACAGTGGTATTACAAATATACTTAAATAGATACATATATCAATCAATGTGTATCAATCTCAGAATACAGAACAAACCAGTATAAGTTTAATTACCTCCACTGTTGGTTGTAGCATCCGCTACACAGGTGTTTATTAAGCTACAGACCACGAAGTCTGATCAATGTATGTGATATTGTAAAATATTGATCTATTAATTAGTTTTATCAACTTAACAGGTTTTTTTATAAAGAAGAGGAACACTGATCATCATCATCATCGATGGTATTATCACAAGATGATACCCTGAGTGAAACATCTGGAAAAGAGGCAAGCAGCGAAGGCAAAAGTGAATATGATCATCATCACCACAAACATCACAAGCATCACCATCACAACGAAGAGAAAGATGATGACTCATCAAAGGAAAGGGAAGCATCTAATAAAGATGATCAAAACCCAAATTTAAGTGAAAGTAGCCAGAGTGAACCCGAAAACTTATCAAAAAGTGATGACACAGAAACCAAAGATGGTACCATTGAAGATAATGATAGTGAATATATGAGTGACAACAAACTCAATACATCAGACACTTATGAAAAGCATGCCAGCGAAGAATCTACAGAAGATTCATTAGAGAAACACAAAAAAGAGTCATCATAAACACCACAAAAGTTCAGAGGAAGACAACGACGTATCCAAAAAGGCTAAAGGAGAAACACTATTGAAGAAACGTTTGATAACAATGACAAGAGTGCTGATGTGACGGAAGACAATGAATCTACAAAACATGAACATCCCAAAAGAACAGAAGAAACAACCACTTCAGAAACTTCAAAAGATTCTGCGCAAATTACAAAAGTCGGGAAAGATAGTAAAGATGAAAAGGTAAAAAGGTTGTTTCATGAGAGCTCGATCGAAGGCTTACTTGAAGTGCTTCCCGAAATCACAGCGTGCGGTGACAAGAAAGTTGACTCAGCACCATATACAGTTCCCCAATCGTTGTACCAAACGCACAAAACATACAAGCTTTCCTTCAAGTTCAACAAATAGATTAAAACCCCACGACTCGGCACATTCCAAACGGCAACCGATCAATGTATTTTCTTTGTAGAATCGACCTTGCGTTTCGTGTACGAAATATGTACGTTACAATCATGTAGTAAAACCATTTGGTACTGTCAAGCGGTTTCTCTGATATCAATTTGAAACCAACAAATGTATTTTAATAGCTAGGTAATTGTTTAAATTCGAAGCTTTTCCAATGCAGTTAAAATACCGATTACATTGTCTATGTAGTTTTTTACAACAAATCACGAGAAAATATTTAAAATAATAAAGATCAACTAAGAAAATAATTTTAAAGAAGTGTACGAAATATAATCGCTTTAATAAAAGATAACCAAGTAAATACGCAGATCAAAGCAAAGTTAAACAAAAAATACATCATTAAAGAAAATAAAGTATTACAGATAAACGAAAACACAATCATTACGCATTAAAATTGTATGTACGACAATAAATAACCTCCCAGTCTGTCAATGTACCGCAAAGAAAATGTATGCAACGTAGTGTTAAACGATGAAAATACACGTAATGGATCTCTTTAGGTTAAGGTTTGCTGCAATATATTCGAACAGTCGAATCATTTGTGTCCTTTTATTTGTCCACGTCCCTGACCACCCCCCATAAAAATATACATATATGTAGTACTTAAGTACGTACTCATACTGTGACAGGAAGACGTTACCTGCCCATTTGGGTGCAGCCTGGCTAAAGATTGAATGGGCCGCAACGCTCAAGAAGTCCGCCACCAAAGAAAGAAACTCTTACCTCTAGCCACGAACGTCTTGTCCAGGAAGTACTTTGCTGATGCACCTAGCTGGGAGCTCCCACACTGCGTCTCGTTTGGCGTTAAGTCGCACGTTAGGTTGAAAATAGTTCTTGTCCTGGGCTTTGATGATCACAAATATTGTTCAGAACACGTTTACACACACAAATACTGAGAAAGTTCCTTAAATTCGATTTTTTTGTTACGATCGCACGTTTCATGTGCGCCGGCGGATCTCACACACACCACGCCGCTAGAGGGCGCGGGAAGCGCGGCTTAAAAAGCCAGTGATTGGACGGGACGTTTGAGCGCTGTCATAACGCTCTGCCGTTGGGGGCGTTTGGGCGAAAAAAGCGTTTGCAAACGTTTGTAAACAAAATGGCGATTGTTAGCGCAAAATGGCGATTGTTTAGCGGTAACACAGTAAACTGACAGTTAGCAAACGCGTCCTGGGCGAAAACTGTACAGTTTGCGCTAACAATCGCCATTTTGTTTACAAACGTTTGCAAACGCTTTTTTCGCCCAAACGCCCCCATTGGTTCAAGTTTCCACTCCGGGAACGGAAGACTCGAACGCTGCCATTTCATTCGATCTTTCTGTCTAGATAGAATAGAATAGGAAACGATGTTTATTGAATTTAAATATTAGGTAATTCAAATTTGATGGTTACGAAAACTATTGAAGTATTACTACTACGTATAGAGGTGACATCACGAACAAAAATTTTTTTACCCGCATTGTGGTCCATGGACCACAAAGTTACCGTCAAATTTTATTTTTTTTACCATTTTTAAAATATAAAATATCGTGTTGTGTTTTAAAAACATTTACAATCATCATAAGACGAAAAATAAAGATGGTCGCGTGTTATAAAATAGATAAAAAGACAAAAATATCACTGAATTATCCGCCCCCTTCCCTCCAATTTGACGCAAAACTTGTTCGCGATGTCCACTCATGACTTAGTAGTAACTAATACCTCAATGTAAAAAACTAATAATACCACGGAAGTGAAGTAGTTTAAAGTGTAGGTTTAAATGGCAAAACAATTTTAACTCATTGTTAGGGATGTAACCACATAAAACTGGTTTATAAAACACAATATTATGCATACATTAATAATAATTGTTCTTAGAATTATTCAGTGCCATCTATGAATTTCAATGGAAAGTACATTACCAAGAGAGTTAAGCATGATAACAACTTTGTTTGGCTTGGAACGACCTAGTACAAGGGAAATACACAAGATGGCGCTTACCAATATTATTAATATTATCAAATTAATAGCCGGTCTTTACTGAAAGTAAACTAGCTAAATAGAATTCCTAATTAATAACTAAAACAATAAATTATATTTGATTTGATTTGATATGAATAAATAAAACAAAAAAAAAAAACCTACTTAGTTTCATACAGCCAGCAACATAATATATTATGTGTTCCTTTGCGCTGTTATTTTTTTTAATCGCCTCCAAACAACCGCCAAAACTAAAAAAAAAACAGTAGTTTTCCAATTAATTTACTGTGAAATAATGTTAGTATTAGCGTAATATTTACCTGTAATGGTAAAAAACATATTAAATTCAGTGTATAGCATTTAATTTCTGCCAGCGTAAAGGATAAGAGTGGTAACAGAGTCGATTTTAATTTATTGTTTTCTAAAGGTAGGTAAGTGTCTTTTTAAATAAAACTGTGTTCCCGCTTAACTGTTTTATAAATATGTAAGAATTGAATAAACAATTTGATGATCGGTTTTCAAACTAGGAGTAGGTCAAATTGACGAGCAAAATTATTATGTTGAATTCAGATTGCAAAATACTGAAGTGGGTATGATGTAATAAAAAGTTACTTAATCATAATGACCGTACATTCTAGAATGCACGCGCCATCACCGCAGGACTGCGGGGTCGCTGTCATAGGCTGCAGGAGACATGTGAAATGCTGGTGAAGGAGGATGGAGCAAGTGAATGAGGTAGTTAGCTTATCACTCTAATATTATTGATGGATTTATCGGTGGTTACGAACGCCGTACAAAAATATGTGACTGAAATTTACCCAGTCTTCTCGTGATTTCCAATTCTCACCAGCACTTAGCTGGACGGCTTACAAGTGACGGCATAGTGCTCAATCTTATTATTTTTGTTCTAGAAAGGTCACCTGGGTTCAAACGACCGATATTTTTACAACATGTTTGTTTGATTGTTTGTTTGAAAGTACTGAACGGATTTTGATGAAATTTGGTTTACATGTGGGTATGGTATGGGCTGACTTACGTGTTATGCTACTTTTTACCGATTATTTTATCTTTGACTTTGACTTTTGAATCTTGATGCTTTCATCAATGGTAAACTACTGCTTTGGGACCCCTCTTTCCACCTGTGGACTGTGATTGATTAATTTTAATGTTGAATGATGTCTTAAATGTTTTGTGTAGTTGAATGCTGTGAGTCATCTGAATGTTGTAAGAATGAAAAATGTTTAATAAGTATTGACTCTATTTCCTATGTAATTTCAGGTATTAAGACATCGCCAGTCGAGATACTGCCCACTTTGCAACCGCATATTATATAAAAAGTAAGTGTTGTCGTGGATGTATTTTTCTATCATTACAAATGACCGTTTGGTAAATGGTCACCAATTTATTGAAGGAATGTAAATGTAGACCACGTTGAGGTTTCGGATGCGAAGCGATGAGGCACGGAGACCGGAGCGATGAGATGATGACGTAGATGCAGGCACGGAGAGTACGTAGTGAACGGTGAGTAGTATGTAGATAGATGCGGAGCGGCGAACGGTGCACGGGCAGAGTGACGGTGAGCGGTAGGTAGGTATGAGTGCGATGCGGACTATTGTAGAGCGATGAATGAGCAGAGTAACCAGGAGCAGGAGCAGAAGACTTGTTGATGCTGTAGACTTGCGGAGTATCTTGTCGATCGGAGAGCTGAAGTCGGAATGATGAATGTACTGGCGGTCGAGCTCTTTTATATCGCTCGCCGTGGCTTTCAGAATGTTCGTTTGTCGGCGGCGTCAAACGATGAAGTTTTCTAGTAATTCTTTTGTACAATTTGCGACAAGGTGTCGCCGAATCCTTTTTCTGATACCGTCTCTGTGTCGGCTCCTGCGCGGCGTCTGATAGGTGGTCGGGGTACTGTGTCGGGGTTCTCGAATTTTCGAGTACGTGGTACATATTATGATGTTTCTTTTTATTTAATTGCGTCGTATTTACTTGGTACTAGGTATTGTAGCCACAGTAGTATTATAACTATGCAAAATATTCCAAAAGTCAAGGACATACCAAACATAATATTTTAATGATTGAAAAACCTAACATTACAGGAACCACGGGCCTGGGCTTCGCCCAGCAAAGCTCGGCGCGACACAGGACGGCACGTGACGACCAAACACAACACAGCACGGAACAATAGAGGTGTAGTAAGTACCGATATAGTTATTTTACTTAAGCCTATTATAATACTTCACTCCGGGTTAACTGTCTCCGTGGCGAGTTGGCATGTAGGTCCCAATCACAAACGTAAGGTCCCACATACAAGGCTAAAAATAGTATGTTTACTGATTACTAGTTCTTACCTGGGAGCTAAGCCAGCGCATACCCTGCCCTTATATCAAACTAGCTTACCGCCCGCGGCTTCGCCCGCGTGGAAATTGCAAACAATATTTTTGTTTTTCCTCAGGAATATAATTTTTTCAGGTATAAAAGTACCCTTTTATTCAATCCGGACTTTTAACTTTACGTCTGCAAAATTTCAAAGCACTCAGTTACGGCGTGAAAGCGGAACAAACAAACAAACAAACGAATAAATTCACTTTCCGATTTATAAAATTAGTAAGGATTTCATCAAAATCAGTTCTGTAGTTTCATCGTGATTGACGCACAAGCGTCCAAACAAACAAACTTTCACAACAAATATTATATTAGTAAGATAATTATTGTTATTGACAGGTCAGCGTAGTTGGATTACCTACTATAATTGCTACGCATCATAGCCAAAACATGGCTAGTAAAATTATGATGTTAAAATTAAAACAAAGAAAAACTCATCTGTTCTCGTGGCAATTTAAAAAAAAACCGGCCAAGAGCGTGTCGGACACGCCCATGAAAGGGTTCCGTAGCTAAAAGATGGCCCGACCGCTTAAGACACCATTTAGTAAGGGCAACTGCACGTCATAAGTTGGTCGAGTTGTATAAAAATAACTATGTATGATACAGAGTTCGCTATAGTTTTCGTTGAAAGTTACTTACTTGGACGTATACAGGACATTTTTTTCAGAATTATTGTAATAGTATTTCAAAAGTTAAGGGGGGGGGGGACGCTCTAATTTTAACTTGGTATTAATATATCTCGAGACTGGGCTGTTTGATCCCCATGGTTTTAAGGCAAGTTTTATTGTATTTAAAAATACCTTTTTAACGATACCCCACACGATGGGGTAAGTCGATTTTTATTTTTCGAATTTACTTTTCGCTGTATGGGGAGGGGGGGTAAAAATAATTATTTTTCGATTATTTTAAAAACCAATTCTTGAATTATCACTATACATCTCTCCACCAATTTTCGTGGCAATCGGTTCAGAAACGGCGGAGAACGAGCCAGGACAGACAGACAGACAGACAGACAGACAGACATGACGAAACTATAAGGGTTCCGTTTTTTGCCATTTGGCTACGGAACCCTAATTATAGTTATGAAACCCGATGTTAATACTGGCAGACATCTTCGTGTACAATGTCTGTTTCTATGTACTGTGCGAGAATCTCATCCATCATGCTGTTACTAACTCTAAAGTCAGAACCCCACTGATCACGAAGTTTTTTGACAACCCGCTTGGTGTAATGGTCAAGATGTTGCCTATTACGCAAGAGGTCGCGGGTTCGATCCCCGCACAGGATAAACATTTGTCTGCATGAACATGTCTGTTTGTCCTGGTCTGGGTGTTATATGTATCTATTTAAGTATATTTGTAATACCACTGTTGATTCTGATGGCTGTAACACAAGTGCTTAAGCTACTTAACACAGGGTCAGATCAATGTATGTGATGTTGTGAATATTTATTTATTTATATGAACCTTACGTACCTATCATCATCATCCTAGCGCTAGTCCCGGTCGCATCCTCGGCTGTTGCCTCGGAGTCCAGGGTCCGCTTTCCTGCTGCACCTACTCCACTTCGCACGGTCTTGGGCATCCTGGGTGGAAAGACCATTGGCACGCATGTCATCTTCAACGACGCCAAGCCAGCACTTCTTGGGCCTGCCCCTTCTTCCGGGACCCGGCGGTGGTGGCATGGTGAGACATTTGTTTCCCACGTAGCTGGCCGGTTTTCGTAAAACATGGCCGTACCAACGTAGGCGACACTCCTGCAGTTTATCTGCAATATCACGGACACGAAGGCTACCCCGGATGCGTGAGTTCTTAATGCGGTCTTTCCGCGTCACTCCACACATCCAGCGCAGCATCTTCATCTCCGTGACACGCAGCATCTGCTTGTGTCGCTCAAGTACAGGCCACGTTTCGCTGCCGTACAAAAGGACGGGCCTAATGATGGTCTTATAGACCTGTCCCTTCAACTTAACCGGCATTTTGGGGTCACAAATGACACCAGTCACCTCACGCCACTTGGCCCAGGCTGCTGAAATGCGGGCTTTGACGTCGCAATCGATGTCGCTAGACGCATGAAGTACAGATCCCAGGTATTTAAACTGGTCCGTACGCTCGACCAAGTCACCGTCTATGCGTACGGGTGGGGGATCTGTGTTGCAGGCCATGTATTCAGTCTTCGCCACGTTTAGTTTTAGACCGCCGTTCTCAAGTGCCACCTTCCACTTACCCGCTCGTCGCACCAGTCGTCCCCTGTCCGAATCCGTCAGCGCGATATCATCAGCATACATGAGCAGCCACGGGGGTTGCTCATGTGCGTCTATGATGCTGGTTGACAGTTCGTCTAATATCACGCTAAACAGGAAGGGACTAAGGACGGATCCCTGGTGAACTCCGACGGTAACGGGGAAAGGGTTGGTGTCACCAACAGCAGTCCTAACTATTGAATCGGAATCGTGGTACATGTCTCGGATGACGTCAATATAAGTTTCAGGCACCCTCTTGGACCTCAGTGCCCACCAGATCATCATGCGAGGAACACAGTCGAAGGCCTTCTGCATGTCCAGGAACAGGAAATGCAGAGGCGTGTTCTTCGTTCTGTATTTCTCCATGATCATCCTTAGGGCAAAAACAGGGTCCATGGTACCAAGACCAGGTCGAAACCCGTACTGACAGTCCGAGACAGTACACTCCTGTCGTAGCCGAGAGTCAACTATCCGCTCAAATAGCTTCATAGTGTGGGACATTACCTTTATACCGCGATAGCTTCCGCACTCCTGCACCGATCCCTTCCCTTTGAAGACTGGAGTTATGATACTCCGTCTCCACTGGCAAGGGATCCGCCCGGTGTAGAGTATGCGGTTATAAAGGTCGGTTAAGATGCCCACACCACGAGAACCCATCGCCTTCCAGGCTTCAATGGGGACTCCATCGGCACCGACTGCTTTCCGATTCTTCATGTGGCGAAGAGCTCTGAGGACTTCATCAGGCGATATGGGTGGCACTAGTCCATGATTCGGAGGGAGGTCCGGTGGCTGTACCTCCTTATGCTGCTCGTTGAGCAGCTCGTGGAAATACGAGCGCCATCTCTCCTTCACCGCGAGGTCCTCGCATAATAGGTTGCCACTAGGGTCCTTTACACAGCGGCACTTGGAAATATCCAGTGCAGCTTTGACCCTAGAACGAGCTACTCTGTACACAAGCTTCTGCCCCTCAGACGAGTCCAACTTATCGTAGAGCGGTTGTAAGTGTTCTCGTCTGGCTCTGGCTACAGCTTGTTTAGCAGCGCGTTTTGCAGCCCCATATGCGTCGCGGTCTTCAGGAGATCTGGTCGCTTGCCACTTTAAGAAGGAGGCTTTCTTCTCCTTGATCTCCCTCTGGACTTCTGCGTTCCACCACCAAGTCTCCTTGTCACATTTGCGTCCACCCTTTGAGACCCCGAGCACCGCCTTTGCCGCAGTGGTGATTGCATCCTGAATCCCATCCCAGTGGTCTTGGACCGGTTTGCCATCAGCATCAGCACAGGTAACGCTTGTAGCCGAGGCAAACTCTTGAGACGTAGATTCGTTCAGCCGCCACCACCTGATCTGGCGTCGGCAACGCTCAAGGGGCTTCTCCTTGGGTCTTACGCAGAGATCCATGACAAGGAGTCGGTGTTGTGCAGTGAGACTCTCACCGGGTATGACCTTGCAGTTGGCTACTTTGCTGATGTGGTGCCTCCTAGTGAGCAGGTAATCGATTTGGGTAGCATGCCGCCCGCTCCTGTAGGTGATTAGGTGTTCGGTCTTCTTTTGGAAGAACGTGTTCACGATCGCAAGATCCGCAGCCGCACACGTTCTGAGGACGTCCTCCCCTCCCGCGTTGCGACCGCCGTATCCAAAACCACCGTGAACACGATCAAACTCCTCACACCTGTCACCCACATGGCCGTTCAGATCGCCTCCCAAAACGATCCCCTGTGACAACGGGATGCCACTCAGCACATCTCCGAGTTGGTTCCAGAACCTCATCCTTTCAGCATCGCTACAGCCAGCCTGCGGCGCATAAGCGCTCATCAAGTGGGTCGTTACTCCATCAATGAGCAACTTAACCACCATAAGCCGATCACTGCAACGATTCACCTCCAGAACGCTGTCCTGAAACTCCTCAGAGAGCACCACAGCGACCCCGTTCTCCCCCCCAGGCGCACCGGTATAGATCAGCTTGTAGCCATTCCCAATGGACCGGGATCTGCTGCCTTTCCATCGAGTCTCCTGCAGGAACGCCACGTCCACCCTCCGCCTGATGAGTACGTCGGCCAGCTCCCTCACGCGTCCAGTAAGCGTGCCAATATTCCACGTTGCGAAGCGGAGTTTCCTAACACGGTTCGGGGCTCGCGTCTTCAGCCGTGCCCGCCCAGTGCACGGTAGCCCTTGCCCACTTGTCACAGAAGTCGGGCGAGGCTCCTGCGCGCCGTTTTGCGGCGGCGCCCTAACAGCAACCGTGTTCCTTCGTGTGACAACCATAGATTTGGCGGTTTTGGTTTTTACGGAGGCGACTGCCGTCTGACCCCCCAACCCCTAGAGGAGAACCCATTGCCAGAGCCTCGTCCGTCCTTCAGCAGGGTGCACCACTTGCAGGTGAGGTTGACTTGGGCTCCCAAGATGTAGGCGGAGCCCCGAACACCCCTTACGTACCTATATGAAGACAATTTTTTTTATTTTTATAAGTACATATTGCGTTATTGATTCCATTGTGATGACGCTTTCTTTGATGTTTTCCAGCTGTTGCGGCGAGGAAGAATAGAGAAGAGGAGACTTAGAAGCTAAGGGCGTGTTGCAGATGCACCAAATGCAGTGTAGTGCAGTGTAGTGCAGTGTAGTGCAGTGGAGTGCAGTGAAGTGCAGTGAAGTGTTACTGTGAGCAGTGCAGTGCAGGCAGACGAGATCCCCATGACCACGCCAACGAAGTCACCGGCGGCAGGTAATTTTTGTCTATATTGTTTTAAGCATTACACATGCTTATTTTACCTCCATCCTTAAATATTTAATTTAATCCCAACTAATATTATAAATGCGAAAGTAACTCTGTCTGTCTGTCTGTTACGCTTTCCCGCTTAAACCTCGCAACCGATTTTGATGAAATTTGGTACAGACAATCTTTAGACCCTGAGACAGAACATAGGCTACTTTTTATTTCGAAAAAAAGAAATCCACGCGGACGGAGTCGCGGGCGGCCGCTAGTTTATTATAAACGAGAATTCGTAGCGGCCAGTGAGGGTCTCGGTGGCACAATTGGTTAGAGCGCTTGCCCGGTTTGCAAGAAGTGCGGGTTTGAATAAGGAGCAGGTAGACGACCCTCCCTACCTTTTTTGGACACGGACCAGACCTTTTTAGGAGCAGGTAGACGACCTTCCCTACCTTTTTTGGACCCGGACCAGACCTTTTTAGGAGCAGATAGACCCTCCCTACCTTTTTTGGACCCGAACCAGACCTTTTTAGGAGCAGGTAGACGACCCTCCCTACCTTTTTTTGACCCGGACCAGACCTTTTTAGGAGCAGGTAGACCCTCGCTACCCTTTTTGGACCCGAGCCAGACCTTTTTAGGAGCAGGTAGACGACCCTCCCTACCTTTTTTTGACCCGGACCAGACCTTTTTAGGAGCAGGTAGACCCTCGCTACCCTTTTTGGACCCTCACCAGACCTTTTTAGGAGCAGGTAGACCCTCGCTACCCTTTTTGGACACGAGCCAGACCTTTTTAGGAACAGGTAGACGACCCTCCCTACCTTTTTTTGACCCGGACCAGACCTTTTTAGGAGCAGGTAGACCCTCGCTACCCTTTTTGGACCCGAGCCAGACCTTTTTGGACCCGAGCCAGACCTTTTTAGGAACAGGTAGACGACCCTCTCTACCTTTTTTTGACCCTCACCAGACCTTTTTAGGAGCAGGTAGACCCTCGCTACCCTTTTTGGACCCGAACCAGACCTTTTTGGACCCGAGCCAGACCTTTTTAGGAGCAGGAATACGACCCTCCCTACCTTTTTTTGACCCGGACCAGACCTTTTTAGGAGCAGGTAGACCCTCGCTACCCTTTTTGGACCCGAGCCAGACCTTTTTAGGAGCAGGTAGACGACCCTCCCTACCTTTTTTTGACCCTCACCAGACCTTTTTAGGAGCAGGTAGACCCTCGCTACACTTTTTGGACCCGAGCCAGACCTTTTTGGACCCGAGCCAGACCTTTTTAGGAGCAGGTAGACGACCCTCCCTACCTTTTTTTGACCCTCACCAGACCTTTTTAGGAGCAGGTAGACCCTCGCTACCCTTTTTGGACCCGAGCCAGACCTTTTTGGACCCGAGCCAGACCTTTTTAGTAGCAGGTAGACGACCCTCCCTACCTTTTTTTGACCCGGACCAGACCTTTTTAGGAGCAGGTAGACCCTCGCTACCCTTTTTGGACCCGAGCCAGACCTTTTTAGGAGCAGGTAGACGACCCTTCCTACCTTTTTTTGACCCTCACCAGACCTTTTTAGGAGCAGGTAGACCCTCGCTACCCTTTTTGGACCCGAGCCAGACCTTTTTAGGAGCAGGTAGACCCTCGCTACACTTTTTGGACCCGAGCAAGACCTTTTTGGACCCGAGCCAGACCTTTTTAGGAGCAGGTAGACGACCCTCCCTACCTTTTTTTGACCTTCACCAGACCTTTTTAGGAGCAGGTAGACCCTCGCTACCCTTTTTGGACCCGAGCCAGACCTTTTTGGACCCGAGCCAGACCTTTTTAGGAGCAGGTAGACGACCCTCCCTACCTTTTTTTGACCCGGACCAGACCTTTTTAGGAGCAGGTAGACCCTCGCTACCCTTTTTGGACCCGAGCCAGACCTTTTTAGGAGCAGGTAGACGACCCTCCCTACCTTTTTTTGACCCGGACCAGACCTTTTTAGGAGCAGGTAGACCCTCGCTACCCTTTTTGGACCCGAGCCCGACCTTTTTAGGAGCAGGTAGACGACCCTCCCTTCCTTTTTTTGACCCGGACCAGACCTTTTTAGGAGCAGGTAGACCCTCGCTACCCTTTTTGGACCCGAGCCAGACCTTTTAAGGAGCAGGTAGACGACCCTCCCTACCTTTTTTTGACCCGGACCAGACATTTTTAGGAGCAGGTAGACCCTCGCTTCCCTTTTTGGACCCGAGCCAGACCTTTTTGGACCCGAGCCAGACCTTTTTAGGAGCAGGTAGACGACCCTCCCTACCTTTTTTTGACCCGGACCAGACCTTTTTAGGAGCAGGTAGACCCTCGCTACCCTTTTTGGACCCGAGCCAGACCTTTTTAGGAGCAGGTAGACGACCCTCCCTACCTTTTTTGACCAGGACCAGACCTTTTTAGGAGCAGGTAGACCCTCGCTACCCTTTTTGGACCCGAGCCAGACCTTTTTAGGAGCAGGTAGACGACCCTCCTTACCTTTTTTTGACCCGGACCAGACCTTTATAGGAGCAGGTAGACCTTCGCTACCCTTTTTGGACCCGAGCCAGACCTTTTTAGGAGCAGGTAGACGACCCTCCCTACCTTTTTTTGACCCGGACCAGACCTTTTTAGGAGCAGGTAGACCCTCGCTACCCTTTTTGACCCGAGCCAGACCTTTTTAGGAGCAGGTAGACGACCCTCCCTACCTTTTTTTGACCCGGACCAGACCTTTTTAGGAGCAGGTAGACCCTCGCTACCCTTTTTGGACCCTCGCCAGACCTTTTTGGACCCGAGCTAGACCTTTTTAGGAACAGGTAGACGACCCTCCCTACCTTTTTTTGACCCGGACCAGACCTTTTTAGGAGCAGGTAGACCCTCGCTACCCTTTTTGGACCCGAGCCAGACCTTTTTGGACCCGAGCCAGACCTTTTTAGGAGCAGGTAGACGACCCTCCCTACCTTTTTTTGACCCGGACCAGACCTTTTTAGGAGCAGGTAGACCCTCGCTAACCTTTTTGGACCCGAGCCAGACCTTTTTGGTTCCGAGCCAGATCTTTTTGGACCCGAGCCAGACCTTTTTAGGAACAGGTTGACGACCCTCCCTACCTTTTTTTGACCCGGACCAGACCTTTTTAGGAGCAGGTAGACCCTCGCTACCCTTTTTGGACCCGAGCCAGAACTTTTTAGGAGCAGGTAGACGACCCTCCCTACCTTTTTTTGACCCGGACCAGACCTTTTTAGGAGCAGGTAGACCCTCGCTACCCTTTTTGGACCCGAGCCAGACCTTTTTGGACCCTCGCCAGATCTTTTTGGACCCGAGCCAGACCTTTTTAGGAACAGGTTGACGACCCTCCCTACCTTTTTTTGACCCGGACCAGACCTTTTTAGGAGCAGGTAGACCCTCGCTACCCTTTTTGGACCCGAGCCAGACCTTTTTGGACCCTCGCCAGATCTTTTTGAACCCGAGCCAGACCTTTTTAGGAACAGGTAGACGACCCTCCCTACCTTTTTTTGACCCGGACTAGACCTTTTTAGGAGCAGGTAGACCCTCGCTACCCTTTTTGGACCCGAGCCAGACCTTTTAAGGAGCAGGTAGACGACCCTCCCTACCTTTTTTTGACCCGGACCAGACCTTTTTAGGAGCAGGTAGACCCTCGCTACCCTTTTTGGACCCGAGCCAGACCTTTTTGGACCCGAGCCAGACCTTTTTAGGAGCAGGTAGACGACCCTCCCTACCTTTTTTTGACCCGGACCAGACCTTTTTAGGAGCAGGTAGACCCTCGCTACCCTTTTTGGACCCGAGCCAGACCTTTTTGGACCCTCGCCAGACCTTTTTGGACCCGAGCTAGACCATTTTAGGAACAGGTAGACGACCCTCCCTTCCTTTTTTTGACCCGGACCAGACCTTTTTAGGAGCAGGTAGACCCTCGCTACCCTTTTTGGACCCGAGCCAGACCTTTTAAGGAGCAGGTAGACGACCCTCCCTACCTTTTTTTGACCCGGACCAGACCTTTTTAGGAGCAGGTAGACCCTCGCTACCCTTTTTGGACCCGAGCCAGACCTTTTTAGGAGCAGGTAGACGACCCTCCCTACCTTTTTTTGACCCGGACCAGACCTTTTTAGGAGCAGGTAGACCCTCGCTACCCTTTTTGGACCCGAGCCAGACCTTTTTGGACCCTCGCCAGACCTTTTTGGACCCGAGCTAGACCTTTTTAGGAACAGGTAGACGACCCTCCCTACCTTTTTTTGACCCGGACCAGACCTTTTTAGGAGCAGGTAGACCCTCGCTACCCTTTTTGGACCCGAGCCAGACCTTTTTGGACCCGAGCCAGACCTTTTTGGACCCGAGCCAGACCTTTTTAGGAGCAGGTAAACGACCCTTCCTACCTTTTTTTGACCCGGACCAGACCTTTTTAGGAGCAGGTAGACCCTCGCTACCCTTTTTGGACCCGAGCCACACCTTTTTAGGAGCAGGTAGACGACCCTCCCTACCTTTTTTTGACCCGGACCAGACCTTTTTAGGAGCAGGTAGACCCTCGCTACCCTTTTTGGACCCGAGCCAGACCTTTTTGGACCCTCGCCAGATCTCTTTGGACCCGAGCCAGACCTTTTTAGGAACAGGTAGACGACCCTCCTTACCTTTTTTTGACCCGGACCAGACCTTTTTAGGAGCAGGTAGACGACCCTCCCTACCTTTTTTTGACCCGGACCAGACCTTTTTAGGAGCAGGTAGACCCTCGCTACCTATTTTGGACCCGAGCCAGACCTTTTTGACCCGAGCCAGACCTTTTTAGGAGCAGGTAGACGACCCTCCCTACCTTTTTTTGACCCGGACCAGACCTTTTTAGGAGCAGGTAGACCCTCGCTACCCTTTTTGGACCCGAGCCAGACCTTTTTGGACCCTCGCCAGACCTTTTTGGACCCGAGCTAGACCTTTTTAGGAACAGGTAGACGACCCTCCCTTCCTTTTTTTGACCCGGACCAGACCTTTTTACGAGCAGGTAGACCCTCGCCAGACCTTTTTGGACCCGAGCCAGACCTTTTTAGGAGCAGGTAGACGACCCTCCCTACCCTTTTTTTGACCCGGACCAGACCTTTTTAGGAGCAGGTAGACCCTCGCTACCCTTTTTGGACCCGAGCCAGACCTTTTTGGACCCGAGCCAGACCTTTTTAGGAGCAGGTAGACGACCCTCCCTACCTTTTTTTGACCCGGACCAGACCTTTTTAGGAGCAGGTAGACCCTCGCTACCCTTTTTGGACCCGAGCCAGACCTATTTGGACCCTCGCCAGATCTTTTTGGACCCGAGCTAGACCTTTTTAGGAACAGGTAGACGACCCTCCCTACCTTTTTTTGACCCGGACCAGACCTTTTTAGGAGCAGGTAGACCCTCGCTACCCTTTTTGGACCCGAGCCAGACCTTTTTGGACCCTCGCCAGATCTTTTTGGACCCGAGCTAGACCTTTTTAGGAGCAGGTAGACGACCCTCCCTACCTTTTTTTGACCCGGAACAGACCTTTTTAGGAGCAGGTAGACCCTCGCTACCCTTTTTGGACCCTCGCCAGACCTTTTTGGACCCAAGCCAGACCTTTTTAGGAGCAGGTAGACGACCCTCCCTACCTTTTTTTGACCCGGACCAGACCTTTTTAGGAGCAGGTAGACCCTCGCTACCCTTTTTGGACCCGAGCCAGACCTTTTTGGACCCTCGCCAGATCTTTTTGGACCCGAGCCAGACCTTTTTAGGAACAGGTTGACGACCCTCCCTACCTTTTTTTGACCCGGACCAGACCTTTTTAGGAGCAGGTAGACCCTCGCTACCCTTTTTGGACCCGAGCCAGACCTTTTTGGACCCTCGCCAGATCTTTTTGGACCCGAGCTAGACCTTTTTAGGAGCAGGTAGACGACCCTCCCTACCTTTTTTTGACCCGGACCAGACCTTTTTAGGAGCAGGTAGACCCTCGCTACCCTTTTTGGACCCTCGCCAGATCTTTTTGGACCCGAGCTAGACCTTTTTAGGAGCAGGTAGACGACCCTCCCTACCTTTTTTTGACCCGGACCAGACCTTTTTAGGAGCAGGTAGACCCTCGCTACCCTTTTTGGACCCGAGCCAGACCTTTTTGGACCCGAGCCAGACCTTTTTAGGAGCAGGTAGACGACCCTCCCTACCTTTTTTTGACCCGGACCAGACCTTTTTAGGAGCAGGTAGACCCTCGCTACCCTTTTTGGACCCGAGCCAGACCTTTTTGGACCCTCGCCAGACCTTTTTGGACCCGAGCTTGACCTTTTTAGGAGCAGGTAGACGACCCTCCCTACCTTTTTTTGACCCGGACCAGACCTTTTTAGGAGCAGGTAGACCCTCGCTACCCTTTTTGGACCCGAGCCAGACCTTTTTGGACCCAAGCCAGACCTTTTTAGGAGCAGGTAGACGACCCTCCCTACCTTTTTTTGACCCGGACCAGACCTTTTTAGGAGCAGGTAGACCCTCGCTACCCTTTTTGGACCCGAGCCAGACCTTTTTGGACCCTCGCCAGATCTTTTTGGACCCGAGCTAGACCTTTTTAGGAACAGGTAGACGACCCTCCCTACCTTTTTTTGACCCGGACCAGACCTTTTTAGGAGCAGGTAGACCCTCGCTACCCTTTTTGGACCCGAGCCAGACCTTTTTGGACCCGAGCCAGACCTTTTTAGGAGCAGGTAAACGACCCTCCCTACCTTTTTTTGACCCGGACCAGACCTTTTTAGGAGCAGGTAGACCCTCGCTACCCTTTTTGGACCCGAGCCAGACCTTTTTAGGAGCAGGTAGACGACCCTCCCTACCTTTTTTTGACCCGGACCAGACCTTTTTAAGAGCAGGTAGACCCTCGCTACCCTTTTTGGACCCGAGCCAGACCTTTTTGGACCCTCGCCAGATCTTTTTGGACCCGAGCCAGACCTTTTTAGGAACAGGTAGACGACCCTCCTTACCTTTTTTTGACCCGGACCAGACCTTTTTAGGAGCAGGTAGACGACCCTCCCTACCTTTTTTTGACCCGGACCAGACCTTTTTAGGAGCAGGTAGACCCTCGCTACCCTTTTTGGACCCGAGCCAGACCTTTTTGGACCCGAGCCAGACCTTTTTAGGAGCAGGTAGACGACCCTCCCTACCTTTTTTTGACCCGGACCAGACCTTTTTAGGAGCAGGTAGACCCTCGCTACCCTTTTTGGACCCGAGCCAGACCTTTTTGGACCCTCGCCAGATCTTTTTGGACCCGAGCTAGACCTTTTTAGGAACAGGTAGACGACCCTCCCTACCTTTTTTTGACCCGGACCAGACCTTTTTAAGAGCAGGTAGACCCTCGCTACCCTTTTTGGACCCGAGCCAGACCTTTTTGGACCCGAGCCAGACCTTTTTAGGAGCAGGTAGACGACCCTCCCTACCTTTTATTGACCCGGACCAGACCTCTTTAGGAGCAGGTAGACCCTCGCTACCCTTTTTGGACCCGAGCCAGACCTTTTTAGGAGCAGGTAGACGACCCTCCCTACCTTTTTTTGACCCGGACCAGACCTTTTTAGGAGCAGGTAGACCCTCGCTACCCTTTTTGGACCCGAGCCAGACCTTTTTGGACCCTCGCCAGATCTTTTTGGACCCGAGCTAGACCTTTTTAGGAACAGGTAGACGACCCTCCCTACCTTTTTTTGACCCGGACCAGACCTTTTTAGGAGCAGGTAGACCCTCGCTTCCCTTTTTGGACCCGAGCCAGACCTTTTTGGACCCGAGCCAGACCTTTTTAGGAGCAGGTAGACGACCCTCCCTACCTTTTTTTGACCCGGACCAGACCTTTTTAAGAGCAGGTAGACCCTCGCTACCCTTTTTGGACCCGAGCCAGACCTTTTTGGACCCTCGCCAGATCTTTTTGGACCCGAGCCAGACCTTTTTAGGAACAGGTAGACGACCCTCCTTACCTTTTTTTGACCCGGACCAGACCTTTTTAGGAGCAGGTAGACGACCCTCCCTTCCTTTTTTTGACCCGGACCAGACCTTTTTAGGAGCAGGTAGACCCTCGCTACCCTTTTTGGACCCGAGCCAGACCTTTTTGGACCCGAGCCAGACCTTTTTAGGAGCAGGTAGACGACCCTCCCTACCTTTTTTTGACCCGGACCAGACCTTTTTAGGAGCAGGTAGACCCTCGCTACCCTTTTTGGACCCGAGCCAGACCTTTTTGGACCCTCGCCAGATCTTTTTGGACCCGAGCTAGACCTTTTTAGGAACAGGTAGACGACCCTCCCTACCTTTTTTTGACCCGGACCAGACCTTTTTAAGAGCAGGTAGACCCTCGCTACCCTTTTTGGACCCGAGCCAGACCTTTTTGGACCCGAGCCAGACCTTTTTAGGAGCAGGTAGACGACAGTCCCTACCTTTTATTGACCCGGACCAGACCTTTTTAGGAGCAGGTAGACCCTCGCTACCCTTTTTGGACCCGAGCCAGACCTTTTTAGGAGCAGGTAGACGACCCTCCCTACCTTTTTTTGACCCGGACCAGACCTTTTTAGGAGCAGGTAGACCCTCGCTACCCTTTTTGGACCCGAGCCAGACCTTTTTGGACCCTCGCCAGACCTTTTTGGACCCGAGCTAGACCTTTTTAGGAACAGGTAGACGACCCTCCCTACCTTTTTTTGACCCGGACCAGACCTTTTTAGGAGCAGGTAGACCCTCGCTACCCTTTTTGGACCCGAGCCAGACCTTTTTGGACCCGAGCCAGACCTTTTTAGGAGCAGGTAAACGACCCTCCCTACCTTTTTTTGACCCGGACCAGACCTTTTTAGGAGCAGGTAGACCCTCGCTACCCTTTTTGGACCCGAGCCAGACCTTTTTAGGAGCAGGTAAACGACCCTCCCTACCTTTTTTTGACCCGGACCAGACCTTTTTAGGAGCAGGTAGACCCTCGCTACCCTTTTTGGACCCGAGCCAGACCTTTTTGGACCCTCGCCAGATCTTTTTGGACCCGAGCCAGACCTTTTTAGGAACAGGTAGACGACCCTCCTTACCTTTTTTTGACCCGGACCAGACCTTTTTAGGAGCAGGTAGACGACCCTCCCTACCTTTTTTTGACCCGGACCAGACCTTTTTAGGAGCAGGTAGACCCTCGCTACCCTTTTTGGACCCGAGCCAGACCTTTTTGACCCGAGCCAGACCTTTTTAGGAGCAGGTAGACGACCCTCCCTACCTTTTTTTGACCCGGACCAGACCTTTTTAGAAGCAGGTAGACCCTCGCTACCCTTTTTGGACCCGAGCCAGACCTTTTTGGACCCTCGCCAGATCTTTTTGGACCCGAGCCAGACCTTTTTAGGAACAGGTTGACGACCCTTCCTACCTTTTTTTGACCCGGACCAGACCTTTTTAGGAGCAGGTAGACCCTCGCTACCCTTTTTGGACCCGAGCCAGACCTTTTTGGACCCTCGCCAGATCTTTTTGGACCCGAGCCAGACCTTTTTAGGAACAGGTAGACGACCCTCCCTACCTTTTTTTGACCCGGACCAGACCTTTTTAGGAGCAGGTAGACCCTCGCTACCCTTTTTGGACCCGAGCCAGACCTTTTAAGGAGCAGGTAGACGACCCTCCCTACCTTTTTTTGACCCGGACCAGACCTTTTTAGGAGCCAGGTAGACCCTCGCTACCCTTTTTGGACCCGAGCCAGACCTTTTTAGGAACAGGTAGACGACCCTCCCTACCTTTTTTTGACCCGGACCAGACCTTTTTAGGAGCAGGTAGACCCTCGCTACCCTTTTTGGACCCGAGCCAGACCTTTTAAGGAGCAGGTAGACGACCCTCCCTACCTTGTTTTGACCCGGACCAGACCTTTTTAGGAGCAGGTAGACCCTCGCTACCCTTTTTGGACCCGAGCCAGACCTTTTTGGACCCTCGCCAGATCTTTTTGGACCCGAGCCAGACCTTTTTAGGAACAGGTAGACGACCCTCCTTACCTTTTTTTGACCCGGACCAGACCTTTTTAGGAGCAGGTAGACCCTCGCTACCCTTTTTGACCCGAGCCAGACCTTTTTAGGAGCAGGTAGACGACCCTCCCTACCTTTTTTTGACCCGGACCAGATCTTTTTAGGAGCAGGTAGACCCTCGCTACCCTTTTTGGACCCGAGCCAGACCTTTTTGACCCGAGCCAGACCTTTTTAGGAGCAGGTAGACGACCCTCCCTACCTTTTTTTGACCCGGACCAGACCTTTTTAGGAGCAGGTAGACCCTCGCTACCCTTTTTGGACCCGAGCCAGACCTTTTTGGACCCTCGCCAGACCTTTTTGGACCCGAGCTAGACCTTTTTAGGAACAGGTAGACGACCCTCCCTACCTTTTTTTGACCCGGACCAGACCTTTTTAGGAGCAGGTAGACCCTCGCTACCCTTTTTGGACCCGAGCCAGACCTTTTTGGACCCGAGCCAGACCTTTTTAGGAGCAGGTAGACGACCCTCCCTACCTTTTTTTGACCCGGACCAGACCTTTTTAGGAGCAGGTAGACCCTCGCTACCCTTTTTGGACCCGAGCCAGACCTTTTAGGACCCTCGCCAGATCTTTTTGGACCCGAGCCAGACCTTTTTAGGAACAGGTAGACGACCCTCCTTACCTTTTTTTGACCCGGACCAGACCTTTTTAGGAGCAGGTAGACCCTCGCTACCCTTTTTGAACCGAGCCAGACCTTTTTAGGAGCAGGTAGACGACCCTCCCTACCTTTTTTTGACCCGGACCAGACCTTTTTAGGAGCAGGTAGACCCTCGCTACCCTTTTTGGACCCGAGCCAGACCTTTTTGACCCGAGCCAGACCTTTTTAGGAGCAGGTAGACGACCCTCCCTACCTTTTTTTGATCCGGACCAGACCTTTTTAGGAGCAGGTAGACCCTCGCTACCCTTTTTGGACCCGAGCCAGACCTTTTTGGACCCTCGCCAGACCTTTTTGGACCCGAGCTAGACCTTTTTAGGAACAGGTAGACGACCCTCCCTACCTTTTTTTGACCCGGACCAGACCTTTTAAGGAGCAGGTAGACCCTCGCTACCCTTTTTGGACCCGAGCCAGACCTTTTTGGACACGAGCCAGACCTTTTTAGGAGCAGGTAGACGACCCTCCCTACCTTTTTTTGACCCGGACCAGACCTTTTTAGGAGCAGGTAGACCCTCGCTACCCTTTTTGGACCCGAGCCAGACCTTTTTGGACCCTCGCCAGACCTTTTTGGACCCGAGCTAGACCTTTTTAGGAGCAGGTAGACGACCCTCCCTACCTTTTTTTGACCCGGACCAGACCTTTTTAGGAGCAGGTAGACCCTCGCTACCCTTTTTGGACCCGAGCCAGACCTTTTTGGACCCGAGCCAGACCTTTTTAGGAGCAGGTAGGCGACCCTCCCTACCTTTTTTTGACCCGGACCAGACCTTTTTAGGAGCAGGTAGACCCTCGCTACCCTTTTTGGACCCGAGCCAGACCTTTTTGGACCCTCGCCAGATCTTTTTGGACCCGAGCTAGACCTTTTTAGGAACAGGTAGACGACCCTCCCTACCTTTTTTTGACCCGGACCAGACCTTTTTAGGAGCAGGTAGACCCTCGCTTCCCTTTCTGGACCCGAGCCAGACCTTTTTGGACCCTCGCCAGATCTTTTTGGACCCGAGCTAGACCTTTTTAGGAGCAGGTAGATGACCCTCCCTACCTTTTTTTGACCCGGACCAGACCTTTTTAGGAGCAGGTAGACCCTCGCTGCCCTTTTTGGACCCGAGCCAGACCTTTTTGGACCCGAGCCAGACCTTTTTAGGAGCAGGTAGACGACCCTCCCTACCTTTTTTTGACCCGGACCAGACCTTTTTAGGAGCAGGTAGACCCTTGCTACCCTTTTTGGACCCGAGCCAGACCTTTTTGGACCCTCGCCAGACCTTTTTGGACCCGAGCTAGACCTTTTTAGGAGCAGGTAGACGACCCTCCCTACCTTTTTTTGACCCGGACCAGACCTTTTTAGGAGCAGGTAGACCCTCGCTACCCTTTTTGGACCCGAGCCAGACCTTTTTGGACCCGAGCCAGACCTTTTTAGGAGCAGGTAGACGACCCTCCCTACCTTTTTTTGACCCGGACCAGACCTTTTTAGGAGCAGGTAGACCCTCGCTACCCTTTTTGGACCCGAGCCAGACCTTTTTGGACCCGAGCCAGACCTTTTTAGGAGCAGGTAGACGACTCTCCCTACCTTTTTTTGACCCGGACCAGACCTTTTTAGGAGCAGGTAGACCCTCGCTACCCTTTTTGGACCCGAGCCAGACCTTTTTGGACCCTCGCCAGATCTTTTTGGACCCGAGCCAGACCTTTTTAGGAACAGGTTGACGACCCTCCCTACCTTTTTTTGACCCGGACCAGACCTTTTTAGGAGCAGGTAGACCCTCGCTACCCTTTTTGGACCCGAGCCAGACCTTTTTGACCCGAGCCAGACCTTTTTAGGAGCAGGTAGACGACCCTCCCTACCTTTTTTTGACCCGGACCAGACCTTTTTAGGAGCAGGTAGACCCTCGCTACCCTTTTTGGACCCGAGCCAGACCCTTTTGGACCCTCGCCAGATCTTTTTGGACCCGAGCTAGACCTTTTTAGGAGCAGGTAGACGACCCTCCCTACCTTTTTTTGACCCGGACCAGACCTTTTTAGGAGCAGGTAGACCCTCGCTACCCTTTTTGGACCCTCGCCAGATCTTTTTGGACCCGAGCTAGACCTTTTTAGGAGCAGGTAGACGACCCTCCCTACCTTTTTTTGACCCGGACCAGACCTTTTTAGGAGCAGGTAGACCCTCGCTACCCTTTTTGGACCCGAGCCAGACCTTTTTGGACCCGAGCCAGACCTTTTTAGGAGCAGGTAGACGACCCTCCCTACCTTTTATTGACCCGGACCAGACCTTTTTAGGAGCAGGTAGACCCTCGCTACCCTTTTTGGACCCGAGCCAGACCTTTTTGGACCCTCGCCAGACCTTTTTGGACCCGAGCTAGACCTTTTTAGGAGCAGGTAGACGACCCTCCCTACCTTTTTTTGACCCGGACCAGACCTTTTTAGGAGCAGGTAGACCCTCGCTACCCTTTTTGGACCCGAGCCAGACCTTTTTGGACCCGAGCCAGACCTTTTTAGGAGCAGGTAGACGACCCTTCCTACCTTTTTTTGACCCGGACCAGACCTTTTTAGGAGCAGGTAGACCCTCGCTAACCTTTTTGGACCCGAGCCAGACCTTTTTGGTTCCGAGCCAGACCTTTTTGGACCCGAGCCAGACCTTTTTAGGAGCAGGTAGACGACCCTCCCTACCTTTTTTTGACCCGGACCAGACCTTTTTAGGAGCAGGTAGACCCTCGCTACCCTTTTTGGACCCGAGCCAGACCTTTTTAGGAGCAGGTAGACGACCCTCCCTACCTTTTTTTGACCCGGACCAGACCTTTTTAGGAGCAGGTAGACCCTCGCTACCCTTTTTGGACCCGAGCCAGACCTTTTTGGACCCTCGCCAGATCTTTTTGGACCCGAGCCAGACCTTTTTAGGAACAGGTAGACGACCCTCCTTACCTTTTTTTGACCCGGACCAGACCTTTTTAGGAGCAGGTAGACCCTCGCTACCCTTTTTGACCCGAGCCAGACCTTTTTAGGAGCAGGTAGACGACCCTCCCTACCTTTTTTTGACCCGGACCAGACCTTTTTAGGAGCAGGTAGACCCTCGCTACCCTTTTTGGACCCGAGCCAGACCTTTTTGACCCGAGCCAGACCTTTTTAGGAGCAGGTAGACGACCCTCCCTACCTTTTTTTGACCCGGACCAGACCTTTTTAGGAGCAGGTAGACCCTCGCTACCCTTTTTGGACCCGAGCCAGACCTTTTTGGACCCGAGCCAGACCATTTTAGGAGCAGGTAGACGACCCTCCCTACCTTTTTTTGACCCGGACCAGACCTTTTTAGGAGCAGGTAGACCCTCGCTACCCTTTTTGGACCCGAGCCAGACCTTTTTGGACCCTCGCCAGATCTTTTTGGACCTGAGCCAGACCTTTTTAGGAACAGGTTGACGACCCTCCCTACCTTTTTTCGACCCGGACCAGACCTTTTTAGGAGCAGGTAGACCCTCGCTACCCTTTTTGGACCCGAGCCAGACCTTTTTGACCCGAGCCAGACCTTTTTAGGAGCAGGTAGACGACCCTCCCTACCTTTTTTTGACCCGGACCAGACCTTTTTAGGAGCAGGTAGACCCTCGCTACCCTTTTTGGACCCGAGCCAGACCTTTTTGGACCCTCGCCAGATCTTTTTGGACCCGAGCCAGACCTTTTTAGGAACAGGTAGACGACCCTCCCTACCTTTTTTTGACCCGGACCAGACCTTTTTAGGAGCAGGTAGACTCTCGCTACCCTTTTTGGACCCGAGCCAGACCTTTTAAGGAGCAGGTAGACGACCCTCCCTACCTTTTTTTGACCCGGACCAGACCTTTTTAGGAGCAGGTAGACCCTCGCTACCCTTTTTGGACCCGAGCCAGACCTTTTTGGACCCGAGCCAGACCTTTTTAGGAGCAGGTAGACGACCCTCCCTACCTTTTTTTGACCCGGACCAGACCTTTTTAGGAGCAGGTAGACCCTCGCTAACCTTTTTGGACCCGAGCCAGACCTTTTTAGGAGCAGGTAGACGACCCTCCCTACCTTTTTTTGACCCGGACCAGACCTTTTTAGGAGCAGGTAGACCCTCGCTACCCTTTTTGGACCCGAGCCAGACCTTTTTGGACCCTCGCCAGATCTTTTTGGACCCGAGCCAGACCTTTTTAGGAACAGGTAGACGACCCTCCTTACCTTTTTTTGACCCGGACCAGACCTTTTTAGGAGCAGGTAGACCCTCGCTACCCTTTTTGACCCGAGCCAGACCTTTTTAGGAGCAGGTAGACCCTCGCTACCCTTTTTGGACCCGAGCCAGACCTTTTTAGGAGCAGGTAGACGACCCTCCCTACCTTTTTTTGACCCGGACCAGACCTTTTTAGGAGCAGGTAGACCCTCGCTACCCTTTTTGGACCCGAGCCAGACCTTTTTGACCCGAGCCAGACCTTTTTAGGAGCAGGTAGACGACCCTACCTACCTTTTTTTGACCCGGACCAGACCTTTTTAGGAGCAGGTAGACCCTCGCTACCCTTTTTGGACCCGAGCCAGACCTTTTTGGACCCGAGCCAGACCATTTTAGGAGCAGGTAGACGACCCTCCCTACCTTTTTTTGACCCGGACCAGACCTTTTTAGGAGCAGGTAGACCCTCGCTACCCTTTTTGGACCCGAGCCAGACCTTTTTGGACCCTCGCCAGATCTTTTTGGACCTGAGCCAGACCTTTTTAGGAACAGGTTGACGACCCTCCCTACCTTTTTTCGACCCGGACCAGACCTTTTTAGGAGCAGGTAGACCCTCGCTACCCTTTTTGGACCCGAGCCAGACCTTTTTGACCCGAGCCAGACCTTTTTAGGAGCAGGTAGACGACCCTCCCTACCTTTTTTTGACCCGGACCAGACCTTTTTAGGAGCAGGTAGACCCTCGCTACCCTTTTTGGACCCGAGCCAGACCTTTTTGGACCCTCGCCAGATCTTTTTGGACCCGAGCCAGACCTTTTTAGGAGCAGGTAGACGACCCTCCCTACCTTTTTTTGACCCGGACCAGACCTTTTTAGGAGCAGGTAGACCCTCGCTACCCTTTTTGGACCCGAGCCAGACCTTTTTGGACCCTCGCCAGATCTTTTTGGACCCGAGCCAGACCTTTTTAGGAACAGGTAGACGACCCTCCTTACCTTTTTTTGACCCGGACCAGACCTTTTTAGGAGCAGGTAGACCCTCGCTACCCTTTTTGACCCGAGCCAGACCTTTTTAGGAGCAGGTAGACGACCCTCCCTACCTTTTTTTGACCCGGACCAGACCTTTTTAGGAGCAGGTAGACCCTCGCTACCCTTTTTGGACCCGAGCCAGACCTTTTTGGACCCGAGCCAGACCATTTTAGGAGCAGGTAGACGACCCTCCCTACCTTTTTTTGACCCGGACCAGACCTTTTTAGGAGCAGGTAGACCCTCGCTACCCTTTTTGGACCCGAGCCAGACCTTTTTGGACCCTCGCCAGATCTTTTTGGACCTGAGCCAGACCTTTTTAGGAACAGGTTGACGACCCTCCCTACCTTTTTTCGACCCGGACCAGACCTTTTTAGGAGCAGGTAGACCCTCGCTACCCTTTTTGGACCCGAGCCAGACCTTTTTGACCCGAGCCAGACCTTTTTAGGAGCAGGTAGACGACCCTCCCTACCTTTTTTTGACCCGGACCAGACCTTTTTAGGAGCAGGTAGACCCTCGCTACCCTTTTTGGACCCGAGCCAGACCTTTTTGGACCCTCGCCAGACCTTTTTGGACCCGAGCCAGACCTTTTTAGGAACAGGTAGACGACCCTCCCTACCTTTTTTTGACCCGGACCAGACCTTTTTAGGAGCAGGTAGACCCTCGCTACCCTTTTTGGACCCGAGCCAGACCTTTTTGGACCCGAGCCAGACCTTTTTAGGAGCAGGTAGACGACCCTCCCTACCTTTTTTTGACCCGGACCAGACCTTTTTAGGAGCAGGTAGACCCTCGCTAACCTTTTTGGACCCGAGCCAGACCTTTTTGGTTCCGAGCCAGATCTTTTTGGACCCGAGCCAGACCTTTTTAGGAACAGGTTGACGACCCTCCCTACCTTTTTTTGACCCGGACCAGACCTTTTTAGGAGCAGGTAGACCCTCGCTACCCTTTTTCGACCCGAGCCAGACCTTTTTAGGAGCAGGTAGACGACCCTCCCTACCTTTTTTTGACCCGGACCAGACCTTTTTAGGAGCAGGTAGACCCTCGCTACCCTTTTTGGACCCGAGCCAGACCTTTTTGGACCCTCGCCAGATCTTTTTGGACCTGAGCCAGACCTTTTTAGGAACAGGTTGACGACCCTCCCTACCTTTTTTCGACCCGGACCAGACCTTTTTAGGAGCAGGTAGACCCTCGCTACCCTTTTTGGACCCGAGCCAGACCTTTTTGACCCGAGCCAGACCTTTTTAGGAGCAGGTAGACGACCCTCCCTACCTTTTTTTGACCCGGACCAGACCTTTTTAGGAGCAGGTAGACCCTCGCTACCCTTTTTGGACCCGAGCCAGACCTTTTTGGACCCTCGCCAGACCTTTTTGGACCCGAGCTAGACCTTTTTAGGAACAGGTAGACGACCCTCCCTACCTTTTTTTGACCCGGACCAGACCTTTTTAGGAGCAGGTAGACCCTCGCTACCCTTTTTGGACCCGAGCCAGACCTTTTTGGACCCGAGCCAGACCTTTTTAGGAGCAGGTAGACGACCCTCCCTACCTTTTTTTGACCCGGACCAGACCTTTTTAGGAGCAGGTAGACCCTCGCTAACCTTTTTGGACCCGAGCCAGACCTTTTTGGTTCCGAGCCAGATCTTTTTGGACCCGAGCCAGACCTTTTTAGGAACAGGTTGACGACCCTCCCTACCTTTTTTTGACCCGGACCAGACCTTTTTAGGAGCAGGTAGACCCTCGCTACCCTTTTTCGACCCGAGCCAGACCTTTTTAGGAGCAGGTAGACGACCCTCCCTACCTTTTTTTGACCCGGACCAGACCTTTTTAGGAGCAGGTAGACCCTCGCTACCCTTTTTGGACCCGAGCCAGACCTTTTTGGACCCTCGCCAGATCTTTTTGGACCCGAGCCAGACCTTTTTAGGAACAGGTTGACGACCCTCCCTACCTTTTTTTGACCCGGACCAGACCTTTTTAGGAGCCAGGTAGACCCTCGCTACCCTTTTTGGACCCGAGCCAGACCTTTTTGGACCCTCGCCAGATCTTTTTGGACCCGAGCCAGACCTTTTTAGGAACAGGTAGACGACCCTCCCTACCTTTTTTTGACCCGGACCAGACCTTTTTAGGAGCAGGTAGACCCTCGCTACCCTTTTTGGACCCGAGCCAGACCTTTTAAGGAGCAGGTAGACGACCCTCCCTACCTTTTTTTGACCCGGACCAGACCTTTTTAGGAGCAGGTAGACCCTCGCTACCCTTTTTGGACCCGAGCCAGACCTTTTTGGACCCGAGCCAGACCTTTTTAGGAGCAGGTAGACGACCCTCCCTACCTTTTTTTGACCCGGACCAGACCTTTTTAGGAGCAGGTAGACCCTCGCTACCCTTTTTGGACCCGAGCCAGACCTTTTTAGGAGCAGGTAGACGACCCTCCCTACCTTTTTTTGACCCGGACCAGACCTTTTTAGGAGCAGGTAGACCCTCGCTACCCTTTTTGGACCCGAGCCAGACCTTTTTGGACCCTCGCCAGATCTTTTTGGACCCGAGCCAGACCTTTTTAGGAACAGGTAGACGACCCTCCTTACCTTTTTTTGACCCGGACCAGACCTTTTTAGGAGCAGGTAGACCCTCGCTACCCTTTTTGACCCGAGCCAGACCTTTTTAGGAGCAGGTAGACGACCCTCCCTACCTTTTTTTGACCCGGACCAGACCTTTTTAGGAGCAGGTAGACCCTCGCTACCCTTTTTGGACCCGAGCCAGACCTTTTTGACCCGAGCCAGACCTTTTTGGACCCTCGCTAGATCTTTTTGGACCCGAGCCAGACCTTTTTAGGAACAGGTAGACGACCCTCCTTACCTTTTTTTGACCCGGACCAGACCTTTTTAGGAGCAGGTAGACCCTCGCTACCCTTTTTGACCCGAGCCAGACCTTTTTAGGAGCAGGTAGACGACCCTCCCTACCTTTTTTTGACCCGGACCAGACCTTTTTAGGAGCAGGTAGACCCTCGCTACCCTTTTTGGTCCCGAGCCAGACCTTTTTGACCCGAGCCAGACCTTTTTAGGAGCAGGTAGACGACCCTCCCTACCTTTTTTTGACCCGGACCAGACCTTTTTAGGAGCAGGTAGACCCTCGCTACCCTTTTTGGACCCGAGCCAGACCTTTTTGGACCCTCGCCAGACCTTTTTGGACCCGAGCTAGACCTTTTTAGGAACAGGTAGACGACCCTCCCTACCTTTTTTTGACCCGGACCAGACTTTTTAGGAGCAGGTAGACCCTCGCTACCCTTTTTGGACCCGAGCCAGACCTTTTTGGACCCGGGCCAGACCTTTTTAGGAGCAGGTAGACGACCCTCCCTACCTTTTTTTGACCCGGACCAGACCTTTTTAGGAGCAGGTAGACCCTCGCTACCCTTTTTGGACCCGAGCCAGACCTTTTTGGACCCTCGCCAGATCTTTTTGGACCCGAGCCAGACCTTTTTAGGAACAGGTAGACGACCCTCCTTACGTTTTTTTGACCCGGACCAGACCTTTTTAGGAGCAGGTAGACCCTCGCTACCCTTTTTGACCCGAGCCAGACCTTTTTAGGAGCAGGTAGACGACCCTCCCTACCTTTTTTTGACCCGGACCAGACCTTTTTAGGAGCAGGTAGACCCTCGCTACCCTTTTTGGACCCGAGCCAGACCTTTTTGACCCGAGCCAGACCTTTTTAGGAGCAGGTAGACGACCCTCCCTACCTTTTTTTGACCCGGACCAGACCTTTTTAGGAGCAGGTAGACCCTCGCTACCCTTTTTGGACCCGAGCCAGACCTTTTTGGACCCGAGCCAGACCTTTTTAGGAGCAGGTAGACGACCCTCCCTACCTTTTTTTGACCCGGACCAGACCTTTTTAGGAGCAGGTAGACCCTCGCTACCCTTTTTGGACCCGAGCCAGACCTTTTTGGACCCTCGCCAGACCTTTTTGGACCCGAGCTAGACCTTTTTAGGAGCAGGTAGACGACCCTCCCTACCTTTTTTTGACCCGGACCAGACCTTTTTAGGAACAGGTAGACCCTCGCTACCCTTTTTGGACCCGAGGCAGACCTTTTTGGACCCGAGCCAGACCTTTTTAGGAGCAGGTAGACGACCCTCCCTACCTTTTTTTGACCCGGACCAGACCTTTTTAGGAGCAGGTAGACCCTCGCTACCCTTTTTGGACCCGAGCCAGACCTTTTTGGACCCTCGCCAGATCTTTTTGGACCCGAGCTAGACCTTTTTAGGAACAGGTAGACGACCCTCCCTACCTTTTTTTGACCCGGACCAGACCTTTTTAGGAGCAGGTAGACCCTCGCTACCCTTTTTGGACCCGAGCCAGACCTTTTTGGACCCGAGCCAGACCTTTTTAGGAGCAGGTAGACGACCCTCCCTACCTTTTATTGACCCGGACCAGACCTTTTTAGGAGCAGGTAGACCCTCGCTACCCTTTTTGGACCCGAGCCAGACCTTTTTAGGAGCAGGTAGACGACCCTCCCTACCTTTTTTTGACCCGGACCAGACCTTTTTAGGAGCAGGAAGACCCTCGCTACCCTTTTTGGACCCGAGCCAGACCTTTTTGGACCCTCGCCAGACCTTTTTGGACCCGAGCTAGACCTTTTTAGGAACAGGTAGACGACCCTCCCTACCTTTTTTTGACCCGGACCAGACCTTTTTAGGAGCAGGTAGACCCTCGCTACCCTTTTTGGACCCGAGCCAGATCTTTTTGGACCCGAGCCAGACCTTTTTGGACCCGAGCCAGACCTTTTTAGGAGCAGGTAAACGACCCTCCCTACCTTTTTTTGACCCGGACCAGACCTTTTTAGGAGCAGGTAGACCCTCGCTACCCTTTTTGGACCCGAGCCAGACCTTTTTGGACCCGAGCCAGACCTTTTTAGGAGCAGGTAGACGACCCTCCCTACCTTTTTTTGACCCGGACCAGACCTTTTTAGGAGCAGGTAGACCCTCGCTACCCTTTTTGGACCCGAGCCAGACCTTTTTGGACCCTCGCCAGACCTTTTTGGACCCGAGCTAGACCTTTTTAGGAGCAGGTAGACGACCCTCCCTACCTTTTTTTGACCCGGACCAGACCTTTTTAGGAGCAGGTAGACCCTCGCTACCCTTTTTGGACCCTCGCTACCCTTTTTGGACCCGAGCCAGACCTTTTTAGGAGCAGGTAGACGACCCTCCCTACCTTTTTTTGACCTTGACCAGACCTTTTTAGGAGCAGGTAGACCCTCGCTACCCTTTTTGGACCCGAGCCAGACCTTTTTGGACCCTCGCCAGACCTTTTTGGACCCGAGCTAGACCTTTTTAGGAGCAGGTAGACGACCCTCCCTACCTTTTTTTGACCCGGACCTGACCTTTTTAGGAGCAGGTAGACCCTCGCTACCCTTTTTGGACCCGAGCCAGACTATTTTGGACCCGAGCCAGACCTTTTTAGGAGCAGGTAGACGACCCTCCCTACCTTTTTTTGACCCGGACCAGACCTTTTTAGGAGCAGGTAGACCCTCGCTACCCTTTTTGGACCCGAGCCAGACCTTTTTGGACCCTCGCCAGATCTTTTTGGACCCGAGCTAGACCTTTTTAGGAACAGGTAGACGACCCTCCCTACCTTTTTTTGACCCGGACCAGACCTTTTTAGGAGCAGGTATACCCTCGCTACCCTTTTTGGACCCGAGCCAGACCTTTTTGGACCCTCGCCAGATCTTTTTGGACCCGAGCTAGACCTTTTTAGGAGCAGGTAGACGACCCTCCCTACCTTTTTTTGACCCGGACCAGACCTTTTTAGGAGCAGGTAGACCCTCGCTACCCTTTTTGGACCCGAGCCAGACCTTTTTGGACCCTCGCCAGACCTTTTTGGACCCGAGCTAGACCTTTTTAGGAGCAGGTAGACGACCCTCCCTACCTTTTTTTGACCCGGACCAGACCTTTTTAGGAACAGGTAGACCCTCGCTACCCTTTTTGGACCCGAGGCAGACCTTTTTGGACCCGAGCCAGACCTTTTTAGGAGCAGGTAGACGACCCTCCCTACCTTTTTTTGACCCGGACCAGACCTTTTTAGGAGCAGGTAGACCCTCGCTACCCTTTTTGGACCCGAGCCAGACCTTTTTGGACCCTCGCCAGATCTTTTTGGACCCGAGCTAGACCTTTTTAGGAACAGGTAGACGACCTTCCCTACCTTTTTTTGACCCGGACCAGACCTTTTTAGGAGCAGGTAGACCCTCGCTACCCTTTTTGGACCCGAGCCAGACCTTTTTGGACCCGAGCCAGACCTTTTTAGGAGCAGGTAGACGACCCTCCCTACCTTTTATTGACCCGGACCAGACCTTTTTAGGAGCAGGTAGACCCTCGCTACCCTTTTTGGACCCGAGCCAGACCTTTTTAGGAGCAGGTAGACGACCCTCCCTACCTTTTTTTGACCCGGACCAGACCTTTTTAGGAGCAGGTAGACCCTCGCTACCCTTTTTGGACCCGAGCCAGACCTTTTTGGACCCTCGCCAGACCTTTTTGGACCCGAGCTAGACCTTTTTAGGAACAGGTAGACGACCCTCCCTACCTTTTTTTGACCCGGACCAGACCTTTTTAGGAGCAGGTAGACCCTCGCTACCCTTTTTGGACCCGAGCCAGACCTTTTTGGACCCGAGCCAGACCTTTTTGGACCCGAGCCAGACCTTTTTAGGAGCAGGTAAACGACCCTCCCTACCTTTTTTTGACCCGGACCAGACCTTTTAAGGAGCAGGTAGACCCTCGCTACCCTTTTTGGACCCGAGCCAGACCTTTTTAGGAGCAGGTAGACGACCCTCCCTACCTTTTTTTGACCCGGACCAGACCTTTTTAGGAGCAGGTAGACCCTCGCTACCCTTTTTGGACCCGAGCCAGACCTTTTTGACCCGAGCCAGACCTTTTTAGGAGCAGGTAGACGACCCTCCCTACCTTTTTTTGACCCGCACCAGACCTTTTTAGGAGCAAGTAGACCCTCGCTACCCTTTTTGGACCCGAGCCAGACCTTTTTGGACCCGAGCCAGACCTTTTTAGGAGCAGGTAGACGACCCTCCCTACCTTTTTTTGACCCGGACCAGACCTTTTTAGGAGCAGGTAGACCCTCGCTACCCTTTTTGGACCCGAGCCAGACCTTTTTGGACCCTCGCCAGATCTTTTTGGACCCGAGCCAGACCTTTTAAGGAACAGGTTGACGACCCTCCCTACCTTTTTTTGACCCGGACCAGACCTTTTTAGGAGCAGGTAGACCCTCGCTACCCTTTTTGGACCCGAGCCAGACCTTTTTGACCCGAGCCAGACCTTTTTAGGAGCGGGTAGACGACCCTCCCTACCTTTTTTTGACCCGGACCAGACCTTTTTAGGAGCAGGTAGACCCTCGCTTCCCTTTTTGGACCCGAGCCAGACCTTTTTGGACCCTCGCCAGACCTTTTTGGACCCGAGCTAGACCTTTTTAGGAACAGGTAGACGACCCTCCTTACCTTTTTTTGACCCGGACCAGACCTTTTTAGGAGCAGGTAGACCCTCGCTACCCTTTTTGGACCCGAGCCAGACCTTTTTGGACCCGAGCCAGACCTTTTTAGGAGCAGGTAGACGACCCTCCCTACCTTTTTTTGACCCGGACCAGACCTTTTTAGGAGCAGGTAGACCCTCGCTAACCTTTTTGGACCCGAGCCAGACCTTTTTGGTTCCGAGCCAGATCTTTTTGGACCCGAGCCAGACCTTTTTAGGAACAGGTTGACGACCCTCCCTACCTTTTTTTGACCCGGACCAGACCTTTTTAGGAGCAGGTAGACCCTCGCTACCCTTTTTGGACCCGAGCCAGACCTTTTTAGGAGCAGGTAGACGACCCTCCCTACCTTTTTTTGACCCGGACCAGACTTTTTTAGGAGCAGGTAGACCCTCGCTACCCTTTTTGGACCCGAGCCAGACCTTTTTGGACCCTCGCCAGATCTTTTTGGACACGAGCCAGACCTTTTTAGGAACAGGTTGACGACCCTCCCTACCTTTTTTTGACCCGGACCAGACCTTTTTAGGAGCCAGGTAGACCCTCGCTACCCTTCTTGGACCCGAGCCAGACCTTTTTGGACCCTCGCCAGATCTTTTTGGACCCGAGCCAGACCTTTTTAGGAACAGGTAGACGACCCTCCCTACCTTTTTTTGACCCGGACCAGACCTTTTTAGGAGCAGGTAGACCCTCGCTACCCTTTTTGGACCCGAGCCAGACCTTTTAAGGAGCAGGTAGACGACCCTCCCTACCTTTTTTTGACCCGGACCAGACCTTTTTAGGAGCAGGTAGACCCTCGCTACCCTTTTTGGACCCGAGCCAGACCTTTTTGGACCCGAGCCAGACCTTTTTAGGAGCAGGTAGACGACCCTCCCTACCTTTTTTTGACCCGGACCAGACCTTTTTAGGAGCAGGTAGACCCTCGCTACCCTTTTTGGACCCGAGCCAGACCTTTTTGGACCCTCGCCAGATCTTTTTGGACCCGAGCCAGACCTTTTTAGGAACAGGTAGACGACCCGCCTTACTTTTTTGACCCGGACCAGACCTTTTTAGGAGCAGGTAGACCCTCGCTACCCTTTTTGACCCGAGCCAGACCTTTTTAGGAGCAGGTAGACGACCCTCCCTACCTTTTTTTGACCCGGACCAGACCTTTTTAGGAGCAGGTAGACCCTTGCTACCCTTTTTGGACCCGAGCCAGACCTTTTTGACCCGAGCCAGACCTTTTTAGGAGCAGGTAGACGACCCTCCCTACCTTTTTTTGACCCGGACCAGACCTTTTTAGGAGCAGGTAGACCCTCGCTACCCTTTTTGGACCCTCGCCAGACCTTTTTGGACCCTCGCCAGACCTTTTTGGACCCGAGCTAGACCTTTTTAGGAACAGGTAGACGACCCTCCCTACCTTTTTTTGACCCGGACCAGACCTTTTTAGGAGCAGTTAGACCCTCGCTACCCTTTTTGGACCCGAGCCAGACCTTTTTGGACCCGAGCCAGACCTTTTTAGGAGCAGGTAGACGACCCTCCCTACCTTTTTTTGACCCGGACCAGACCTTTTTAGGAGCAGGTAGACCCTCGCTACCCTTTTTGGACCCGAGCCAGACCTTTTTGGACCCTCGCCAGACCTTTTTGGACCCGAGCTAGACCTTTTTAGGAGCAGGTAGACGACCCTCCCTACCTTTTTTTGACCCGGACCAGACCTTTTTAGGAGCAGGTAGACCCTCGCTACCCTTTTTGGACCCGAGCCAGACCTTTTTGGACCCGAGCCAGACCTTTTTAGGAGCAGGTAGACGACCCTCCCTACCTTTTTTTGACCCGGACCAGACCTTTTTAGGAGCAGGTAGACCCTCGCTACCCTTTTTGGACCCGAGCCAGACCTTTTTGGACCCTCGCCAGATCTTTTTGGACCCGAGCTAGACCTTTTTAGTAACAGGTAGACGACCCTCCCTACCTTTTTTTGACCCGGACCAGACCTTTTTAGGAGCAGGTAGACCCTCGCTACCCTTTTTGGACCCGAGCCAGACCTTTTTGGACCCTCGCCAGATCTTTTTGGACCCGAGCTAGACCTTTTTAGGAGCAGGTAGACGACCCTCCCTACCTTTTTTTGACCCGGACCAGACCTTTTTAGGAGCAGGTAGACCCTCGCTACCCTTTTTGGACCCGAGCCAGACCTTTTTGGACCCGAGCCAGACCTTTTTAGGAGCAGGTAGACGACCCTCCCTACCTTTTTTTGACCCGGACCAGACCTTTTTAGGAGCAGGTAGACCCTCGCTACCCTTTTTGGACCCGAGCCAGACCTTTTTGGACCCTCGCCAGATCTTTTTGGACCCGAGCCAGACCTTTTTAGGAACAGGTTGACGACCCTCCCTACCTTTTTTTGACCCGGACCAGACCTTTTTAGGAGCAGGTAGACCCTCGCTACCCTTTTTGGACCCGAGCCAGACCTTTTTGACCCGAGCCAGACCTTTTTAGGAGCAGGTAGACGACCCTCCCTACCTTTTTTTGACCCGGACCAGACCTTTTTAGGAGCAGGTAGACCCTCGCTACCCTTTTTGGACCCGAGCCAGACCTTTTTGGACCCTCGCCAGACCTTTTTGGACCCGAGCTAGACCTTTTTAGGAACAGGTAGACGACCCTCCCTACCTTTTTTTGACCTGGACCAGACCTTTTTAGGAGCAGGTAAACCCTCGCTACCCTTTTTGGACCCGAGCCAGACCTTTTTGGACCCGAGCCAGACCTTTTTAGGAGCAGGTAGACGACCCTTCCTACCTTTTTTTGACCCGGACCAGACCTTTTTAGGAGCAGGTAGACCCTCGCTAACCTTTTTGGACCCGAGCCAGACCTTTTTGGTTCCGAGCCAGATCTTTTTGGACCTGAGCCAGACCTTTTTAGGAACAGGTTGACGACCCTCCCTACCTTTTTTTGACCCGGACCAGACCTTTTTAGGAGCAGGTAGACCCTCGCTACCCTTTTTGGACCCGAGCCAGACCTTTTTAGGAGCAGGTAGACGACCCTCCCTACCTTTTTTTGACCCGGACCAGACCTTTTTAGGAGCAGGTAGACCCTCGCTACCCTTTTTGGACCCGAGCCAGACCTTTTTGGACCCGCGCCAGATCTTTTTGGACCCGAGCCAGACCTTTTTAGGAACAGGTTGACGACCCACCCTACCTTTTTTTGACCCGGACCAGACCTTTTTAGGAGCAGGTAGACCCTCGCTACCCTTTTTGGACCCGAGCCAGACCTTTTTGGACCCTCGCCAGATCTTTTTGGACCCGAGCCAGACCTTTTTAGGAACAGGTCGACGACCCTCCCTACCTTTTTTTGACCCGGACCAGACCTTTTTAGGAGCAGGTAGACCCTCGCTACCCTTTTTGGACCCGAGCCAGACCTTTTAAGGAGCAGGTAGACGACCCTCCCTACCTTTTTTTGACCCGGACCAGACCTTTTTAGGAACAGGTAGACCCTCGCTACCCTTTTTGGACCCGAGCCAGACCTTTTTGGACCCGAGCCAGACCTTTTTAGGAGCAGGTAGACGACCCTCCCTACCTTTTTTTGACCCGGACCAGACCTTTTTAGGAGCAGGTAGACCCTCGCTACCCTTTTTGGACCCGAGCCAGACCTTTTTTGGAGCAGGTAGACGACCCTCCCTACCTTTTTTTGACCCGGACCAGACCTTTTTAGGAGCAGGTAGACCCTCGCTACCCTTTTTGGACCCGAGCCAGACCTTTTTGGACCCGAGCCAGACCTTTTTAGGAGCAGGTAGACGACCCTCCCTACCTTTTTTTGACCCGGACCAGACCTTTTTAGGAGCAGGTAGACCCTCGCTACCCTTTTTGGACCCGAGCCAGACCTTTTTGGACCCTCGCCAGATCTTTTTGGACCCGAGCCAGACCTTTTTAGGAACAGGTTGACGACCCTCCCTACCTTTTTTTGACCCGGACCAGACCTTTTTAGGAGCAGGTAGACCCTCGCTACCCTTTTTGGACCCGAGCCAGACCTTTTTGGACCCTCGCCAGATCTTTTTGGACCCGAGCTAGACCTTTTTAGGAGCAGGTAGACGACCCTCCCTACCTTTTTTTGACCCGGACCAGACCTTTTTAGGAGCAGGTAGACCCTCGCTACCCTTTTTGGACCCGAGCCAGACCTTTTTGGACCCGAGCCAGACCTTTTTAGGAGCAGGTAGACGACCCTCCCTACCTTTTTTTGACCCGGACCAGACCTTTTTAGGAGCAGGTAGACCCTCGCTACCCTTTTTGGACCCGAGCCAGACCTTTTTGGACCCTCGCCAGATCTTTTTGGACCCGAGCCAGACCTTTTTAGGAACAGGTTGACGACCCTCCCTACCTTTTTTTGACCCGGACCAGACCTTTTTAGGAGCAGGTAGACCCTCGCTACCCTTTTTGGACCCGAGCCAGACCTTTTTGACCCGAGCCAGACCTTTTTAGGAGCAGGTAGACGACCCTCCCTACCTTTTTTTGACCCGGACCAGACCTTTTTAGGAGCAGGTAGACCCTCGCTACCCTTTTTGGACCCGAGCCAGACCTTTTTGGACCCTCGCCAGACCTTTTTGGACCCGAGCTAGACCTTTTTAGGAACAGGTAGACGACCCTCCCTACCTTTTTTTGACCTGGACCAGACCTTTTTAGGAGCAGGTAGACCCTCGCTACCCTTTTTGGACCTGAGCCAGACCTTTTTGGACCCGAGCCAGACCTTTTTAGGGGCAGGTAGACGACCCTTCCTACCTTTTTTTGACCCGGACCAGACCTTTTTAGGAGCAGGTAGACCCTCGCTAACCTTTTTGGACCCGAGCCAGACCTTTTTGGTTCCGAGCCAGACCTTTTTGGACCCGAGCCAGACCTTTTTAGGAGCAGGTAGACGACCCTCCCTACCTTTTTTTGACCCGGACCAGACCTTTTTAGGAGCAGGTAGACCCTCGCTACCCTTTTTGGACCCGAGCCAGACCTTTTTAGGAGCAGGTAGACGACCCTCCCTACCTTTTTTTGACCCGGACCAGACCTTTTTAGGAGCAGGTAGACCCTCGCTACCCTTTTTGGACCCGAGCCAGACCTTTTTGGACCCTCGCCAGATCTTTTTGGACCCGAGCCAGACCTTTTTAGGAACAGGTAGACGACCCTCCTGACCTTTTTTTGACCCGGACCAGACCTTTTTAGGAGCAGGTAGACCCTCGCTACCCTTTTTGACCCGAGCCAGACCTTTTTAGGAGCAGGTAGACGACCCTCCCTACCTTTTTTTGACCCGGACCAGACCTTTTTAGGAGCAGGTAGACCCTCGCTACCCTTTTTGGACCCGAGCCAGACCTTTTTGACCCGAGCCAGACCTTTTTAGGAGCAGGTAGACGACCCTCCCTACCTTTTTTTGACCCGGACCAGACCTTTTTAGGAGCAGGTAGACCCTCGCTACCCTTTTTGGACCCGAGCCAGACCTTTTTGGACCCGAGCCAGACCATTTTAGGAGCAGGTAGACGACCCTCCCTACCTTTTTTTGACCCGGACCAGACCTTTTTAGGAGCAGGTAGACCCTCGCTACCCTTTTTGGACCCGAGCCAGACCTTTTTGGACCCTCGCCAGATCTTTTTGGACCTGAGCCAGACCTTTTTAGGAACAGGTTGACGACCCTCCCTACCTTTTTTCGACCCGGACCAGACCTTTTTAGGAGCAGGTAGACCCTCGCTACCCTTTTTGGACCCGAGCCAGACCTTTTTGACCCGAGCCAGACCTTTTTAGGAGCAGGTAGACGACCCTCCCTACCTTTTTTTGACCCGGACCAGACCTTTTTAGGAGCAGGTAGACCCTCGCTACCCTTTTTGGACCCGAGCCAGACCTTTTTGGACCCTCGCCAGACCTTTTTGGACCCGAGCCAGACCTTTTTAGGAACAGGTAGACGACCCTCCCTACCTTTTTTTGACCCGGACCAGACCTTTTTAGGAGCAGGTAGACCCTCGCTACCCTTTTTGGACCCGAGCCAGACCTTTTTGGACCCGAGCCAGACCTTTTTAGGAGCAGGTAGACGACCCTCCCTACCTTTTTTTGACCCGGACCAGACCTTTTTAGGAGCAGGTAGACCCTCGCTAACCTTTTTGGACCCGAGCCAGACCTTTTTGGTTCCGAGCCAGATCTTTTTGGACCCGAGCCAGACCTTTTTAGGAACAGGTTGACGACCCTCCCTACCTTTTTTTGACCCGGACCAGACCTTTTTAGGAGCAGGTAGACCCTCGCTACCCTTTTTCGACCCGAGCCAGACCTTTTTAGGAGCAGGTAGACGACCCTCCCTACCTTTTTTTGACCCGGACCAGACCTTTTTAGGAGCAGGTAGACCCTCGCTACCCTTTTTGGACCCGAGCCAGACCTTTTTGGACCCTCACCAGATCTTTTTGGACCTGAGCCAGACCTTTTTAGGAACAGGTTGACGACCCTCCCTACCTTTTTTCGACCCGGACCAGACCTTTTTAGGAGCAGGTAGACCCTCGCTACCCTTTTTGGACCCGAGCCAGACCTTTTTGACCCGAGCCAGACCTTTTTAGGAGCAGGTAGACGACCCTCCCTACCTTTTTTTGACCCGGACCAGACCTTTTTAGGAGCAGGTAGACCCTCGCTACCCTTTTTGGACCCGAGCCAGACCTTTTTGGACCCTCGCCAGACCTTTTTGGACCCGAGCTAGACCTTTTTAGGAACAGGTAGACGACCCTCCCTACCTTTTTTTGACCCGGACCAGACCTTTTTAGGAGCAGGTAGACCCTCGCTACCCTTTTTGGACCCGAGCCAGACCTTTTTGGACCCGAGCCAGACCTTTTTAGGAGCAGGTAGACGACCCTCCCTACCTTTTTTTGACCCGGACCAGACCTTTTTAGGAGCAGGTAGACCCTCGCTAACCTTTTTGGACCCGAGCCAGACCTTTTTGGTTCCGAGCCAGATCTTTTTGGACCCGAGCCAGACCTTTTTAGGAACAGGTTGACGACCCTCCCTACCTTTTTTTGACCCGGACCAGACCTTTTTAGGAGCAGGTAGACCCTCGCTACCCTTTTTCGACCCGAGCCAGACCTTTTTAGGAGCAGGTAGACGACCCTCCCTACCTTTTTTTGACCCGGACCAGACCTTTTTAGGAGCAGGTAGACCCTCGCTACCCTTTTTGGACCCGAGCCAGACCTTTTTGGACCCTCGCCAGATCTTTTTGGACCCGAGCCAGACCTTTTTAGGAACAGGTTGACGACCCTCCCTACCTTTTTTTGACCCGGACCAGACCTTTTTAGGAGCCAGGTAGACCCTCGCTACCCTTTTTGGACCCGAGCCAGACCTTTTTGGACCCTCGCCAGATCTTTTTGGACCCGAGCCAGACCTTTTTAGGAACAGGTAGACGACCCTCCCTACCTTTTTTTGACCCGGACCAGACCTTTTTAGGAGCAGGTAGACCCTCGCTACCCTTTTTGGACCCGAGCCAGACCTTTTAAGGAGCAGGTAGACGACCCTCCCTACCTTTTTTTGACCCGGACCAGACCTTTTTAGGAGCAGGTAGACCCTCGCTACCCTTTTTGGACCCGAGCCAGACCTTTTTGGACCCGAGCCAGACCTTTTTAGGAGCAGGTAGACGACCCTCCCTACCTTTTTTTGACCCGGACCAGACCTTTTTAGGAGCAGGTAGACCCTCGCTACCCTTTTTGGACCCGAGCCAGACCTTTTTAGGAGCAGGTAGACGACCCTCCCTACCTTTTTTTGACCCGGACCAGACCTTTTTAGGAGCAGGTAGACCCTCGCTACCCTTTTTGGACCCGAGCCAGACCTTTTTGGACCCTCGCCAGATCGTTTTGGACCCGAGCCAGACCTTTTTAGGAACAGGTAGACGACCCTCCTTACCTTTTTTTGACCCGGACCAGACCTTTTTAGGAGCAGGTAGACCCTCGCTACCCTTTTTGACCCGAGCCAGACCTTTTTAGGAGCAGGTAGACGACCCTCCCTACCTTTTTTTGACCCGGACCAGACCTTTTTAGGAGCAGGTAGACCCTCGCTACCCTTTTTGGACCCGAGCCAGACCTTTTTGACCCGAGCCAGACCTTTTTGGACCCTCGCTAGATCTTTTTGGACCCGAGCCAGACCTTTTTAGGAACAGGTAGACGACCCTCCTTACCTTTTTTTGACCCGGACCAGACCTTTTTAGGAGCAGGTAGACCCTCGCTACCCTTTTTGACCCGAGCCAGACCTTTTTAGGAGCAGGTAGACGACCCTCCCTACCTTTTTTTGACCCGGACCAGACCTTTTTAGGAGCAGGTAGACCCTCGCTACCCTTTTTGGTCCCGAGCCAGACCTTTTTGACCCGAGCCAGACCTTTTTAGGAGCAGGTAGACGACCCTCCCTACCTTTTTTTGACCCGGACCAGACCTTTTTAGGAGCAGAAAGACCCTCGCTACCCTTTTTGGACCCGAGCCAGACCTTTTTGGACCCTCGCCAGACCTTTTTGGACCCGAGCTAGACCTTTTTAGGAACAGGTAGACGACCCTCCCTACCTTTTTTTGACCCGGACCAGACTTTTTAGGAGCAGGTAGACCCTCGCTACCCTTTTTGGACCCGAGCCAGACCTTTTTGGACCCGGGCCAGACCTTTTTAGGAGCAGGTAGACGACCCTCCCTACCTTTTTTTGACCCGGACCAGACCTTTTTAGGAGCAGGTAGACCCTCGCTACCCTTTTTGGACCCGAGCCAGACCTTTTTGGACCCTCGCCAGATCTTTTTGGACCCGAGCCAGACCTTTTTAGGAACAGGTAGACGACCCTCCTTACGTTTTTTTGACCCGGACCAGACCTTTTTAGGAGCAGGTAGACCCTCGCTACCCTTTTTGACCCGAGCCAGACCTTTTTAGGAGCAGGTAGACGACCCTCCCTACCTTTTTTTGACCCGGACCAGACCTTTTTAGGAGCAGGTAGACCCTCGCTACCCTTTTTGGACCCGAGCCAGACCTTTTTGACCCGAGCCAGACCTTTTTAGGAGCAGGTAGACGACCCTCCCTACCTTTTTTTGACCCGGACCAGACCTTTTTAGGAGCAGGTAGACCCTCGCTACCCTTTTTGGACCCGAGCCAGACCTTTTTGGACCCGAGCCAGACCTTTTTAGGAGCAGGTAGACGACCCTCCCTACCTTTTTTTGACCCGGACCAGACCTTTTTAGGAGCAGGTAGACCCTCGCTACCCTTTTTGGACCCGAGCCAGACCTTTTTGGACCCTCGCCAGACCTTTTTGGACCCGAGCTAGACCTTTTTAGGAGCAGGTAGACGACCCTCCCTACCTTTTTTTGACCCGGACCAGACCTTTTTAGGAACAGGTAGACCCTCGCTACCCTTTTTGGACCCGAGGCAGACCTTTTTGGACCCGAGCCAGACCTTTTTAGGAGCAGGTAGACGACCCTCCCTACCTTTTTTTGACCCGGACCAGACCTTTTTAGGAGCAGGTAGACCCTCGCTACCCTTTTTGGACCCGAGCCAGACCTTTTTGGACCCTCGCCAGATCTTTTTGGACCCGAGCTAGACCTTTTTAGGAACAGGTAGACGACCCTCCCTACCTTTTTTTGACCCGGACCAGACCTTTTTAGGAGCAGGTAGACCCTCGCTACCCTTTTTGGACCCGAGCCAGACCTTTTTGGACCCGAGCCAGACCTTTTTAGGAGCAGGTAGACGACCCTCCCTACCTTTTATTGACCCGGACCAGACCTTTTTAGGAGCAGGTAGACCCTCGCTACCCTTTTTGGACCCGAGCCAGACCTTTTTAGGAGCAGGTAGACGACCCTCCCTACCTTTTTTTGACCCGGACCAGACCTTTTTAGGAGCAGGAAGACCCTCGCTACCCTTTTTGGACCCGAGCCAGACCTTTTTGACCCGAGCCAGACCTTTTTAGGAGCAGGTAGACGACCCTCCCTACCTTTTTTTGACCCGGACCAGACCTTTTTAGGAGCAGGTAGACCCTCGCTACCCTTTTTGGACCCGAGCCAGACCTTTTTGGACCCTCGCCAGATCTTTTTGGACCCGAGCCAGACCTTTTAAGGAACAGGTTGACGACCCTCCCTACCTTTTTTTGACCCGAGCCAGACCTTTTTAGGAGCAGGTAGACGACCCTCCCTACCTTTTATTGACCCGGACCAGACCTTTTTAGGAGCAGGTAGACCCTCGCTACCCTTTTTGGACCCGAGCCAGACCTTTTTAGGAGCAGGTAGACGACCCTCCCTACCTTTTTTTGACCCGGACCAGACCTTTTTAGGAGCAGGAAGACCCTCGCTACCCTTTTTGGACCCGAGCCAGACCTTTTTGGACCCTCGCCAGACCTTTTTGGACCCGAGCTAGACCTTTTTAGGAACAGGTAGACGACCCTCCCTACCTTTTTTTGACCCGGACCAGACCTTTTTAGGAGCAGGTAGACCCTCGCTACCCTTTTTGGACCCGAGCCAGACCTTTTTGGACCCGAGCCAGACCTTTTTGGACCCGAGCCAGACCTTTTTAGGAGCAGGTAAACGACCCTCCCTACCTTTTTTTGACCCGGACCAGACCTTTTTAGGAGCAGGTAGACCCTCGCTACCCTTTTTGGACCCGAGCCAGACCTTTTTGGACCCTCGCCAGACCTTTTTGGACCCGAGCTAGACCTTTTTAGGAACAGGTAGACGACCCTCCCTACCTTTTTTTGACCTGGACCAGACCTTTTTAGGAGCAGGTAGACCCTCGCTACCCTTTTTGGACCCGAGCCAGACCTTTTTGGACCCGAGCCAGACCTTTTTAGGAGCAGGTAGACGACCCTCCCTACCTTTTTTGACCCGGACCAGACCTTTTTAGGAGCAGGTAGACCCTCGCTACCCTTTTTGGACCCGAGCCAGACCTTTTTGGACCCTCGCCAGATCTTTTTGGACCCGAGCCAGACCTTTTAAGGAACAGGTTGACGACCCTCCCTACCTTTTTTTGACCCGGACCAGACCTTTTTAGGAGCAGGTAGACCCTCGCTACCCTTTTTGGACCCGAGCCAGACCTTTTTGACCCGAGCCAGACCTTTTTAGGAGCAGGTAGACGACCCTCCCTACCTTTTTTTGACCCGGACCAGACCTTTTTAGGAGCAGGTAGACCCTCGCTACCCTTTTTGGACCCGAGCCAGACCTTTTTGGACCCTCGCCAGACCTTTTTGGACCCGAGCTAAACCTTTTTAGGAACAGGTAGACGACCCTCCTTACCTTTTTTTGACCCGGACCAGACCTTTTTAGGAGCAGGTAGACCCTCGCTACCCTTTTTGGACCCGAGCCAGACCTTTTTGGACCCGAGCCAGACCTTTTTAGGAGCAGGTAGACGACCCTCCCTACCTTTTTTTGACCCGGACCAGACCTTTTTAGGAGCAGGTAGACCCTCGCTAACCTTTTTGGACCCGAGCCAGACCTTTTTGGTTCCGAGCCAGATCTTTTTGGACCCGAGCCAGACCTTTTTAGGAACAGGTTGACGACCCTCCCTACCTTTTTTTGACCCGGACCAGACCTTTTTAGGAGCAGGTAGACCCTCGCTACCCTTTTTGGACCCGAGCCAGACCTTTTTAGGAGCAGGTAGACGACCCTCCCTACCTTTTTTTGACCCGGACCAGACTTTTTTAGGAGCAGGTAGACCCTCGCTACCCTTTTTGGACCCGAGCCAGACCTTTTTGGACCCTCGCCAGATCTTTTTGGACCCGAGCCAGACCTTTTTAGGAACAGGTTGACGACCCTCCCTACCTTTTTTTGACCCGGACCAGACCTTTTTAGGAGCAGGTAGACCCTCGCTACCCTTTTTGGACCCGAGCCAGACCTTTTAAGGAGCAGGTAGACGACCCTCCCTACCTTTTTTTGACCCGGACCAGACCTTTTTAGGAGCAGGTAGACCCTCGCTACCCTTTTTGGACCCGAGCCAGACCTTTTTGGACCCGAGCCAGACCTTTTTAGGAGCAGGTAGACGACCCTCCCTACCTTTTTTTGACCCGGACCAGACCTTTTTAGGAGCAGGTAGACCCTCGCTACCCTGTTTGGACCCGAGCCAGACCTTTTTGGACCCTCGCCAGATCTTTTTGGACCCGAGCCAGACCTTTTTAGGAACAGGTAGACGACCCTCCTTACTTTTTTTGACCCGGACCAGACCTTTTTAGGAGCAGGTAGACCCTCGCTACCCTTTTTGACCCGAGCCAGACCTTTTTAGGAGCAGGTAGACGACCCTCCCTACCTTTTTTTGACCCGGACCAGACCTTTTTAGGAGCAGGTAGACCCTCGCTACCCTTTTTGGACCCGAGCCAGACCTTTTTGACCCGAGCCAGACCTTTTTAGGAGCAGGTAGACGACCCTCCCTACCTTTTTTTGACCCGGACCAGACCTTTTTAGGAGCAGGTAGACCCTCGCTACCCTTTTTGGACCCTCGCCAGACCTTTTTGGACCCTCGCCAGACCTTTTTGGACCCGAGCTAGACCTTTTTAGGAACAGGTAGACGACCCTCCCTACCTTTTTTTGACCCGGACCAGACCTTTTTAGGAGCAGTTAGACCCTCGCTACCCTTTTTGGACCCGAGCCAGACCTTTTTGGACCCGAGCCAGACCTTTTTAGGAGCAGGTAGACGACCCTCCCTACCTTTTTTTGACCCGGACCAAACCTTTTTAGGAGCAGGTAGACCCTCGCTACCCTTTTTGGACCCGAGCCAGACCTTTTTGGACCCTCGCCAGACCTTTTTGGACCCGAGCTAGACCTTTTTAGGAGCAGGTAGACGACCCTCCCTACCTTTTTTTGACCCGGACCAGATTTTTTAGGAGCAGATAGACCCTCGCTACCCTTTTTGGACCCGAGCCAGACCTTTTTGGACCCGAGCCAGACCTTTTTAGGAGCAGGTAGACGACCCTCCCTACCTTTTTTTGACCCGGACCAGACCTTTTTAGGAGCAGGTAGACCCTCGCTACCCTTTTTGGACCCGAGCCAGACCTTTTTGGACCCTCGCCAGATCTTTTTGGACCCGAGCTAGACCTTTTTAGGAACAGGTAGACGACCCTCCCTACCTTTTTTTGACCCGGACCAGACCTTTTTAGGAGCAGGTAGACCCTCGCTACCCTTTTTGGACCCGAGCCAGACCTTTTTGGACCCTCGCCAGATCTTTTTGGACCCGAGCTAGACCTTTTTAGGAGCAGGTAGACGACCCTCCCTACCTTTTTTTGACCCGGACCAGACCTTTTTAGGAGCAGGTAGACCCTCGCTACCCTTTTTGGACCCGAGCCAGACCTTTTTGGACCCGAGCCAGACCTTTTTAGGAGCAGGTAGACGACCCTCCCTACCTTTTTTTGACCCGGACCAGACCTTTTTAGGAGCAGGTAGACCCTCGCTACCCTTTTTGGACCCGAGCCAGACCTTTTTGGACCCTCGCCAGATCTTTTTGGACCCGAGCCAGACCTTTTTAGGAACAGGTTGACGACCCTCCCTACCTTTTTTTGACCCGGACCAGACCTTTTTAGGAGCAGGTAGACCCTCGCTACCCTTTTTGGACCCGAGCCAGACCTTTTTGGACCCTCGCCAGACCTTTTTGGACCCGAGCTAGACCTTTTTAGGAACAGGTAGACGACCCTCCCTACCTTTTTTTGACCTGGACCAGACCTTTTTAGGAGCAGGTAGACCCTCGCTACCCTTTTTGGACCCGAGCCAGACCTTTTTGGACCCGAGCCAGACCTTTTTAGGAGCAGGTAGACGACCCTTCCTACCTTTTTTTGACCCGGACCAGACCTTTTTAGGAGCAGGTAGACCCTCGCTAACCTTTTTGGACCCGAGCCAGACCTTTTTGGTTCCGAGCCAGATCTTTTTGGACCCGAGCCAGACCTTTTTAGGAACAGGTTGACGACCCTCCCTACCTTTTTTTGACCCGGACCAGACCTTTTTAGGAGCAGGTAGACCCTCGCTACCCTTTTTGGACCCGAGCCAGACCTTTTTAGGAGCAGGTAGACGACCCTCCCTACCTTTTTTTGACCCGGACCAGACCTTTTTAGGAGCAGGTAGACCCTCGCTACCCTTTTTGGACCCGAGCCAGACCTTTTTGGACCCGCGCCAGATCTTTTTGGACCCGAGCCAGACCTTTTTAGGAACAGGTTGACGACCCACCCTACCTTTTTTTGACCCGGACCAGACCTTTTTAGGAGCAGGTAGACCCTCGCTACCCTTTTTGGACCCGAGCCAGACCTTTTTGGACCCTCGCCAGATCTTTTTGGACCCGAGCCAGACCTTTTTAGGAACAGGTAGACGACCCTCCCTACCTTTTTTTGACCCGGACCAGACCTTTTTAGGAGCAGGTAGACCCTCGCTACCCTTTTTGGACCCGAGCCAGACCTTTTAAGGAGCAGGTAGACGACCCTCCCTACCTTTTTTTGACCCGGACCAGACCTTTTTAGGAGCAGGTAGACCCTCGCTACCCTTTTTGGACCCGAGCCAGACCTTTTTGGACCCGAGCCAGACCTTTTTAGGAGCAGGTAGACGACCCTCCCTACCTTTTTTTGACCCGGACCAGACCTTTTTAGGAGCAGGTAGACTTGTTCTCCTACCCAAGCCAGACAAGCCGGCCGGTGTACCATCTTCATACCGGCCGATAGTCCTGTTGGATGATGCGGGGAAACTCCTAGAGAGAATTATCTCCAACCGCATCACCAAACACTTTAAAGAAGTGGGCCCTGATCTCGCCCACCGTCAGTACGGGTTCCGAGAATATAGGTCAACCATTGATGCTATTCAGTATGTCAAAACATTTACCGACAGCGCTACGCAAAGGGGCGAGGTGGTGTTAGCTGTGTCTCTAGACATAGCTAACGCTTTTAACACCCTGCCTTTTGCCTGCATTGACGAAGGCCTGCGGTACCATAAGGTCCCTAAATACCTATCGACGATTGTCGCGAACTACCTTCGGGATCGCCAAATCACGTGCATTGACAAATTCGGGCATCTAGTCACCAGGGGTATGTCGTGCGGTGTTCCGCAGGGGTCGGTCCTCGGTCCACTCCTGTGGAACATCGGCTACGACTGGGTTCTCCGGGGTGACCTCCTGGCTGGAATGGACATTGTCTGCTATGCAGACGACACTCTCGTTCTGGCCAGAGGGGTAGACTTTGCAGAGACCACGAGACTAGCCAACATTGGAGCGGCATTAATCGTCGGACGCATTGAGCTTCTCGGCCTTAAGGTTGCCCTCCAGAAGACTGAGGCCATTTTCTTCCACGGGCCTCGTAAACGACCTCCTCCAGACGCTCACCTTATCATCAACGGTGTGCACATCTCCGTCGCCAACTCGATGAGATACCTTGGCCTTCAGCTGGATGCCAGGTGGTCCTTCGCGCAGCACTTCCGTTGCCTGACCCCGAAATTGGTCCGCACTGTAGGTGCGCTGACACGTCTGCTCCCGAACATCGGAGGCCCCAGTGTATCTTGTCGCAAACTGTACACTGGGGTAGTTAGATCGATGGCTCTTTACGGGTCTCCTATTTGGGCCGACACTCTGACGCGTGGTAACGCGGCCCTGCTTCAACGGGCCCAGCGGACCATGGCGATCAGAGTAATCAGAGGATACCGCACTATCTCCTGCGAGGCTGCTTGCCTACTAGCTGGCACCCCTCCGTGGGATCTGGACGCCAAAGCCCTCGCTCTCTACTACAGACGAGGCGCTGATGCACGCACTAGAGGAATACGTCCACCACCAGAACTTGCTCGCCAATGGAAGGAAGACGCTCAACGCTCCACATTCACGGCATGGGAGCGTCGCTTAGAGGACCCAGGTGCCGGAGTATGGACGATAGTAAATACTCGGCCATACCTGGCCGAATGGATTGCCAGGCGATACGGCGCCCTTAGTTACAGACTCACCCAAATTTTGTCTGGGCATGGGTGCTTCGGCAGCTACTTACACCGGGTGGCCAGGCGGGAGATGACTCCGCGCTGCCACCACTGCAACGACGACAACGACACTGCGCAACACACTCTGGAGTCTTGTCCCGAGTGGGCCAATCAGCGCGGTGTCCTTGCTTCGGCAATAAGAGAGAATGTCTCTCTGGCAGCCATCATCCGTGCGATGGTTACCAACGAGACACATTGGTCGGCGGTCTCTTCATTCTGTGAAGAAGTAATGAAGAGGAAGGAGGAAGCGGAACGGCTGCGGGAACAAGATCCCGAAGCCGATGTAATCCGCCGGCGCAGAATCGGCAGGCGGCAGCGGGCATACGCCCGTCAACTCCGGCCGCCTTAGCCCGGGACGGCGAGTGGCTGAGTAGGGCCTCACCACTCGCGTCGAGATGTCCCCTCCGCATGGGTGTCTGTAGAGATGCCCAATATTGATGAGCCAAGTTGGCAAAGCCGCTCCTGTCGCGCTGAGGACGAAAAGCGACGAGCAATCCCCTCTCGCGCAGGGCATAAAGCGGTCAGCGGTGGATAGGGGGGTTTTAGTGGGTAGTTTCGGAGATTTACGCCGTAGAGTCCCACATAACCTTGGTGGTAGCCCTTTATGCCCCAGGTACGCGTAAAAGCGTTTCCCCCCTCAAAAAAAAAAAAAAAAAAAAAAAAAAAAAAAAAAAAAAAAAAAGGTAGACCCTCGCTACCCTTTTTGGACCCGAGCCAGACCTTTTTAGGAGCAGGTAGACGACCCTCCCTACCTTTTTTTGACCCGGACCAGACCTTTTTAGGAGCAGGTAGACCCTCGCTACCCTTTTTGGACCCGAGCCAGACCTTTTTGGACCCTCGCCAGATCTTTTTGGACCCGAGCCAGACCTTTTTAGGAACAGGTAGACGACCCTCCTTACCTTTTTTTGACCCGGACCAGACCTTTTTAGGAGCAGGTAGACCCTCGCTACCCTTTTTGACCCGAGCCAGACCTTTTTAGGAGCAGGTAGACGACCCTCCCTACCTTTTTTTGACCCGGACCAGACCTTTTTAGGAGCAGGTAGACCCTCGCTACCCTTTTTGGACCCGAGCCAGACCTTTTTGACCCGAGCCAGACCTTTTTAGGAGCAGGTAGACGACCCTCCCTACCTTTTTTTGACCCGGACCAGACCTTTTTAGGAGCAGGTAGACCCTCGCTACCCTTTTTGGACCCGAGCCAGACCTTTTTGGACCCTCGCCAGATCTTTTTGGACCCGAGCCAGACCTTTTTAGGAACAGGTAGACGACCCTCCTTACCTTTTTTTGACCCGGACCAGACCTTTTTAGGAGCAGGTAGACCCTCGCTACCCTTTTTGACCCGAGCCAGACCTTTTTAGGAGCAGGTAGACGACCCTCCCTACCTTTTTTTGACCCGGACCAGACCTTTTTAGGAGCAGGTAGACCCTCGCTACCCTTTTTGGACCCGAGCCAGACCTTTTTGACCCGAGCCAGACCTTTTTAGGAACAGGTAGACGACCCTCCTTACCTTTTTTTGACCCGGACCAGACCTTTTTAGGAGCAGGTAGACCCTCGCTACCCTTTTTGACCCGAGCCAGACCTTTTTAGGAGCAGGTAGACGACCCTCCCTACCTTTTTTTGACCCGGACCAGACCTTTTTAGGAGCAGGTAGACCCTCGCTACCCTTTTTGGACCCGAGCCAGACCTTTTTGACCCGAGCCAGACCTTTTTAGGAGCAGGTAGACGACCCTCCCTACCTTTTTTTGACCCGGACCAGACCTTTTTAGGAGCAGGTAGACCCTCGCTACCCTTTTTGGACCCGAGCCAGACCTTTTTGGACCCTCGCCAGACCTTTTTGGACCCGAGCTAGACCTTTTTAGGAACAGGTAGACGACCCTCCCTACCTTTTTTTGACCCGGACCAGACCTTTTTAGGAGCAGGTAGACCCTCGCTACCCTTTTTGGACCCGAGCCAGACCTTTTTGGACCCTCGCCAGATCTTTTTGGACCCGAGCCAGACCTTTTTAGGAACAGGTTGACGACCCTCCCTACCTTTTTTTGACCCGGACCAGACCTTTTTAGGAGCAGGTAGACCCTCGCTACCCTTTTTGGACCCGAGCCAGACCTTTTTGACCCGAGCCAGACCTTTTTAGGAGCAGGTAGACGACCCTCCCTTCCTTTTTTTGACCCGGACCAGACCTTTTTAGGAGCAGGTAGACCCTCGCTACCCTTTTTGGACCCGAGCCAGACCTTTTTGGACCCTCGCCAGACCTTTTTGGACCCGAGCTAGACCTTTTTAGGAACAGGTAGACGACCCTCCCTACCTTTTTTTGACCCGGACCAGACCTTTTTAGGAGCAGGTAGACCCTCGCTACCCTTTTTGGACCCGAGCCAGACCTTTTTGGACCCGAGCCAGACCTTTTTAGGAGCAGGTAGACGACCCTTCCTACCTTTTTTTGACCCGGACCAGACCTGTTTAGGAGCAGGTAGACCCTCGCTAACCTTTTTGGACCCGAGCCAGACCTTTTTGGTTCCGAGCCAGATCTTTTTGGACCCGAGCCAGACCTTTTTAGGAACAGGTTGACGACCCTCCCTACCTTTTTTTGACCCGGACCAGACCTTTTTAGGAGCAGGTAGACCCTCGCTACCCTTTTTGGACCCGAGCCAGACCTTTTTAGGAGCAGGTAGACGACCCTCCCTACCTTTTTTTGACCCGGACCAGACCTTTTTAGGAGCAGGTAGACCCTCGCTACCCTTTTTGGACCCGAGCCAGACCTTTTTGGACCCTCGCCAGATCTTTTTGGACCCGAGCCAGACCTTTTTAGGAACAGGTTGACGACCCTCCCTACCTTTTTTTGACCCGGACCAGACCTTTTTAGGAGCAGGTAGACCCTCGCCAGATCTTTTTGGACCCGAGCCAGACCTTTTTAGGAACAGGTTGACGACCCTCCCTACCTGTTTTTGACCCGGACCAGACCTTTTTAGGAGCAGGTAGACCCTCGCTACCCTTTTTGGACCCGAGCCAGACCTTTTAAGGAGCAGGTAGACGACCCTCCCTACCTTTTTTTGACCCGGACCAGACCTTTTTAGGAGCAGGTAGACCCTCGCTACCCTTTTTGGACCCGAGCCAGACCTTTTTGGACCCGAGCCAGACCTTTTTAGGAGCAGGTAGACGACCCTCCCTACCTTTTTTTGACCCGGACCAGACCTTTTTAGGAGCAGGTAGACCCTCGCCAGATCTTTTTGGACCCGAGCCAGACCTTTTTAGGAACAGGTTGACGACCCTCCCTACCTTTTTTTGACCCGGACCAGACCTTTTTAGGAGCAGGTAGACCCTCGCTACCCTTTTTGGACCCGAGCCAGACCTTTTTGACCCGAGCCAGACCTTTTTAGGAGCAGGTAGACGACCCTCCCTACCTTTTTTTGACCCGGACCAGACCTTTTTAGGAGCAGGTAGACCCTCGCTACCCTTTTTGGACCCGAGCCAGACCTTTTTGGACCCTCGCCAGACCTTTTTGGACCCGAGCTAGACCTTTTTAGGAACAGGTAGACGACCCTCCCTACCTTTTTTTGACCCGGACCAGACCTTTTTAGGAGCAGGTAGACCCTCGCTACCCTTTTTGGACCCGAGCCAGACCTTTTTGGACCCGAGCCAGACCTTTTTAGGAGCAGGTAGACGACCCTTCCTACCTTTTTTTGACCCGGACCAGACCTGTTTAGGAGCAGGTAGACCCTCGCTAACCTTTTTGGACCCGAGCCAGACCTTTTTGGTTCCGAGCCAGATCTTTTTGGACCCGAGCCAGACCTTTTTAGGAACAGGTTGACGACCCTCCCTACCTTTTTTTGACCCGGACCAGACCTTTTTAGGAGCAGGTAGACCCTCGCTACCCTTTTTGGACCCGAGCCAGACCTTTTTAGGAGCAGGTAGACGACCCTCCCTACCTTTTTTTGACCCGGACCAGACCTTTTTAGGAGCAGGTAGACCCTCGCTACCCTTTTTGGACCCGAGCCAGACCTTTTTGGACCCTCGCCAGATCTTTTTGGACCCGAGCCAGACCTTTTTAGGAGCAGGTAGACGACCCTCCCTACCTTTTTTTGACCCGGACCAGACCTTTTTAGGAGCAGGTAGACCCTCGCTACCCTTTTTGGACCCGAGCCAGACCTTTTTGGACCCTCGCCAGATCTTTTTGGACCCGAGCCAGACCTTTTTAGGAACAGGTTGACGACCCTCCCTACCTTTTTTTGACCCGGACCAGACCTTTTTAGGAGCAGGTAGACCCTCGCCAGATCTTTTTGGACCCGAGCCAGACCTTTTCAGGAACAGGTTGACGACCCTCCCTACCTTTTTTTGACCCGGACCAGACCTTTTTAGGAGCAGGTAGACCCTCGCTACCCTTTTTGGACCCGAGCCAGACCTTTTAAGGAGCAGGTAGACGACCCTCCCTACCTTTTTTTGACCCGGACCAGACCTTTTTAGGAGCAGGTAGACCCTCGCTACCCTTTTTGGACCCGAGCCAGACCTTTTTGGACCCGAGCCAGACCTTTTTAGGAGCAGGTAGACGACCCTCCCTACCTTTTTTTGACCCGGACCAGACCTTTTTAGGAGCAGGTAGACCCTCGCTACCCTTTTTGGACCCGAGCCAGACCTTTTTAGGAGCAGGTAGACGACCCTCCCTACCTTTTTTTGACCCGGACCAGACCTTTTTAGGAGCAGGTAGACCCTCGCTACCCTTTTTGGACCCGAGCCAGACCTTTTTGGACCCTCGCCAGATCTTTTTGGACCCGAGCCAGACCTTTTTAGGAACAGGTAGACGACCCTCCTTACCTTTTTTTGACCCGGACCAGACCTTTTTAGGAGCAGGTAGACCCTCGCTACCCTTTTTGACCCGAGCCAGACCTTTTTAGGAGCAGGTAGACGACCCTCTCTACCTTTTTTTGACCCGGACCAGACCTTTTTAGGAGCAGGTAGTCCCTCGCTACCCTTTTTGGACCCGAGCCAGACCTTTTTGGACCCGAGCCAGACCTTTTTAGGAGCAGGTAGACGACCCTTCCTACCTTTTTTTGACCCGGACCAGACCTGTTTAGGAGCAGGTAGACCCTCGCTAACCTTTTTGGACCCGAGCCAGACCTTTTTGGTTCCGAGCCAGATCTTTTTGGACCCGAGCCAGACCTTTTTAGGAACAGGTTGACGACCCTCCCTACCTTTTTTTGACCCGGACCAGACCTTTTTAGGAGCAGGTAGACCCTCGCTACCCTTTTTGGACCCGAGCCAGACCTTTTTAGGAGCAGGTAGACGACCCTCCCTACCTTTTTTTGACCCGGACCAGACCTTTTTAGGAGCAGGTAGACCCTCGCTACCCTTTTTGGACCCGAGCCAGACCTTTTTGGACCCTCGCCAGATCTTTTTGGACCCGAGCCAGTCCTTTTTAGGAACAGGTTGACGACCCTCCCTACCTTTTTTTGACCCGGACCAGACCTTTTTAGGAGCAGGTAGACCCTCGCCAGATCTTTTTGGACCCGAGCCAGACCTTTTTAGGAACTGGTTGACGACCCTCCCTACCTTTTTTTGACCCGGACCAGACCTTTTTAGGAGCAGGTAGACCCTCGCTACCCTTTTTGGACCCGAGCCAGACCTTTTAAGGAGCAGGTAGACGACCCTCCCTACCTTTTTTTGACCCGGACCAGACCTTTTTAGGAGCAGGTAGACCCTTGCTACCCTTTTTGGACCCGAGCCAGACCTTTTTGGACCCGAGCCGGACCTTTTTAGGAGCAGGTAGACGACCCTCCCTTCCTTTTTTTGACCCGGACCAGACCTTTTTAGGAGCAGGTAGACCCTCGCTACCCTTTTTGGACCCGAGCCAGACCTTTTTAGGAGCAGGTAGACGACCCTCCCTACCTTTTTTTGACCCGGACCAGACCTTTTTAGGAGCAGGTAGACCCTCGCTACCCTTTTTGGACCCGAGCCAGACCTTTTTGGACCCTCGCCAGATCTTTTTGGACCCGAGCCAGACCTTTTTAGGAACAGGTAGACGACCCTCCTTACCTTTTTTTGACCCGGACCAGACCTTTTTAGGAGCAGGTAGACCCTCGCTACCCTTTTTGACCCGAGCCAGACCTTTTTAGGAGCAGGTAGACGACCCTCCCTACCTTTTTTTGACCCGGACCAGACCTTTTTAGGAGCAGGTAGACCCTCGCTACCCTTTTTGGACCCGAGCCAGACCTTTTTAGGAGCAGGTAGACGACCCTCCCTACCTTTTTTTGACCCGGACCAGACCTTTTTAGGAGCAGGTAGACCCTCGCTACCCTTTTTGGACCCGAGCCAGACCTTTTTGGACCCTCGCCAGATCTTTTTGGACCCGAGCGAGACCTTTTTAGGAACAGGTTGACGACCCTCCCTACCTTTTTTTGACCCGGACCAGACCTTTTTAGGAGCAGGTAGACCCTCGCTACCCTTTTTGGACCCGAGCCAGATCTTTTTGGACCCTCGCCAGATCTTTTTGGACCCGAGCCAGACCTTTTTAGGAACAGGTAGACGACCCTCCCTCCCTTTTTTGACCCGGACCAGACCTTTTTAGGAGCAGGTAGACCCTCCCTACCCTTTTTGGACCCGAGCCAGACCTTTTAAGGAGCAGGTAGACGACCCTCCCTACCTTTTTTTGACCCGGACCAGACCTTTTTAGGAGCAGGTAGACCCTCGCTACCCTTTTTGGACCCGAGCCAGACCTTTTTGGACCCGAGCCAGACCTTTTTAGGAGCAGGTAGACGACCCTCCCTACCTTTTTTTGACCCGGACCAGACCTTTTTGGAGCAGGTAGACCCTCGCTACCCTTTTTGGACCCGAGCCAGACCTTTTTGGACCCGAGCCAGACCTTTTTAGGAGCAGGTAGACGACCCTCCCTACCTTTTTTTGACCCGGACCAGACCTTTTTAGGAGCAGGTAGACCCTCGCTACCCTTTTTGGACCCGAGCCAGACCTTTTTGGACCCTCGCCAGATCTTTTTGGACCCGAGCTAGACCTTTTTAGGAGCAGGTAGACGACCCTCCCTACCTTTTTTTGACCCGGGCCAGACCTTTTTAGGAGCAGGTAGACCCTCGCTACCCTTTTTGGACCCGAGCCAGACCTTTTTAGGAGCAGGTAGACGACCCTCCCTACCTTTTTTTGACCCGGACCAGACCTTTTTAGGAGCAGGTAGACCCTCGCTACCCCTTTTTGACCCGAGCCAGACCTTTTTAGGAGCAGGTAGACGACCCTCCCTACCTTTTTTTGACCCGGACCAGACCTTTTTAGGAGCAGGTAGACCCTCGCTACCCTTTTTGGACCCGAGCCAGACCTTTTTGACCCGAGCCAGACCTTTTTAGGAGCAGGTAGACGACCCTCCCTACCTTTTTTTGACCCGGACCAGACCTTTTTAGGAGCAGGTAGACCCTCGCTACCCTTTTTGGACCCGAGCCAGACCTTTTTGGACCCTCGCCAGACCTTTTTGGACCCGAGCTAGACCTTTTTAGGAACAGGTAGACGACCCTCCCTACCTTTTTTTGACCCGGACCAGACCTTTTTAGGAGCAGGTAGACCCTCGCTACCCTTTTTGGACCCGAGCCAGACCTTTTTAGGAGCAGGTAGACGACCCTCCCTACCTTTTTTTGACCCGGACCAGACCTTTTTAGGAGCAGGTAGACCCTCGCTACCCTTTTTGGACCCGAGCCAGACCTTTTTGGACCCTCGCCAGACCTTTTTGGACCCGAGCTAGACCTTTTTAGGAGCAGGTAGACGACCCTCCCTACCTTTTTTTGACCCGGACCAGACCTTTTTAGGAGCAGGTAGACCCTCGCTACCCTTTTTGGACCCGAGCCAGACCTTTTTGGACCCGAGCCAGACCATTTTTAGGAGCAGGTAGACGACCCTCCCTACCTTTTTTTGACCCGGACCAGACCTTTTTAGGAGCAGGTAGACCCTCGCTACCCTTTTTGGACCCCAGCCAGACCTTTTTGGACCCTCGCCAGATCTTTTTGGACCCGAGCTAGACCTTTTTAGGAACAGGTAGACGACCCTCCCTACCTTTTTTTGACCCGGACCAGACCTTTTTAGGAGCAGGTAGACCCTCGCTACCCTTTTTGGACCCGAGCCAGACCTTTTTGGACCCTCGCCAGATCTTTTTGGACCCGAGCTAGACCTTTTTAGGAGCAGGTAGACGACCCTCCCTACCTTTTTTTGACCCGGACCAGACCACTTTAAGAGCAGGTAGACCCTCGCTACCCTTTTTGGACCCGAGCCAGACCTTTTTGGACCCGAGCCAGACCTTTTTAGGAGCAGGTAGACGACCCTCCCTACCTTTTATTGACCCGGACCAGACCTTTTTAGGAGCAGGTAGACCCTCGCTAACCTTTTTGGACCCGAGCCAGACCTTTTTGGTTCCGAGCCAGATCTTTTTGGAACCGAGCCAGACCTTTTTAGGAACAGGTTTACGACCCTCCCTACCTTTTTTTGACCCGGACCAGACCTTTTTAGGAGCAGGTAGACCCTCGCTACCCTTTTTGGACCCGAGCCAGACCTTTTTAGGAGCAGGTAGACGACCCTCCCCACCTTTTTTTGACCCGGACCAGACCTTTTTAGGAGCAGGTAGACCCTCGCTACCCTTTTTGGACCCGAGCCAGACCTTTTTGGACCCTCGCCAGATCTTTTTGGACCCGAGCCAGACCTTTTTAGGAACAGGTTGACGACCCTCCCTACCTTTTTTTGACCCGGACCAGACCTTTTTAGGAGCAGGTAGACCCTCGCTACCCTTTTTGGACCCGAGCCAGACCTTTTTGGACCCTCGCCAGATCTTTTTGGACCCGAGCCAGACCTTTCTAGGAACAGGTAGACGACCCTCCCTACCTTTTTTTGACCCGGACCAGACCTTTTTAGGAGCAGGTAGACCCTCGCTACCCTTTTTGGACCCGAGCCAGACCTTTTAAGGAGCAGGTAGACGACCCTCCCTACCTTTTTTTGACCCGGACCAGACCTTTTTAGGAGCAGGTAAACCCTCGCTACCCTTTTTGGACCCGAGCCAGACCTTTTTGGACCCGAGCCAGACCTTTTTAGGAGCAGGTAGACGACCCTCCCTACCTTTTTTTGACCCGGGCCAGACCTTTTTAGGAGCAGGTAGACCCTCGCTACCCTTTTTGGACCCGAGCCAGACCTTTTTGACCCGAGCAAGACCTTTTTAGGAGCAGGTAGACGACCCTCCCTACCTTTTTTTGACCCGGACCAGACCTTTTTAGGAGCAGGTAGACCCTCGCTACCCTTTTTGGACCCGAGCCAGACCTTTTTGGGAGCAGGTAGACGACCCTCCCTACCTTTTTTTGACCCGGACCAGACCTTTTTAGGAGCAGGTAGACCCTCGCTACCCATTTTGGACCCGAGCCAGACCTTTTTGGACCCTCGCCAGATCTTTTTGGACCCGAGCCAGACCTTTTTAGGAACAGGTAGACGACCCTCCTTACCTTTTTTTGACCCGGACCAGACCTTTTTAGGAGCAGGTAGACCCTCGCTACCCTTTTTGACCCGAGCCAGACCTTTTTAGGAGCAGGTAGACGACCCTCCCTACCTTTTTTTGACCCGGACCAGACCTTTTTAGGAGCAGGTAGACCCTCGCTACCCTTTTTGGACCCGAGCCAGACCTTTTTGACCCGAGCCAGACCTTTTTAGGAGCAGGTAGACGACCCTCCCTACCTTTTTTTGACCCGGACCAGACCTTTTTAGGAGCAGGTAGACCCTCGCTACCCTTTTTGGACCCGAGCCAGACCTTTTTGGACCCTCGCCAGACCTTTTTGGACCCGAGCTAGACCTTTTTAGGAACAGGTAGACGACCCTCCCTACCTTTTTTTGACCCGGACCAGACCTTTTTAGGAGCAGGTAGACCCTCGCTACCCTTTTTGGACCCGAGCCAGACCTTTTTGGACCCGAGCCAGACCTTTTTAGGAGCAGGTAGACGACCCTCCCTACCTTTTTTTGACCCGGACCAGACCTTTTTAGGAGCAGGTAGACCCTCGCTACCCTTTTTGGACCCGAGCCAGACCTTTTTGGTTCCGAGCCAGATCTTTTTGGACCCGAGCCAGACCTTTTTAGGAACAGGTTGACGACCCTCCCTACCTTTTTTTTACCCGGACCAGACCTTTTTAGGAGCAGGTAGACCCTCGCTACCCTTTTTGGACCCGAGCCAGACCTTTTTAGGAGCAGGTAGACGACCCTCCCTACCTTTTTTTGACCCGGACCAGACCTTTTTAGGAGCAGGTAGACCCTCGCTACCCTTTTTGGACCCGAGCCAGACCTTTTTGGACCCTCGCCAGATCTTTTTGGACCCGAGCCAGACCTTTTTAGGAACAGGTTGACGACCCTCCCTACCTTTTTTTGACCCGGACCAGACCTTTTTAGGAGCAGGTAGACCCTCGCTACCCTTTTTGGACCCGAGCCAGACCTTTTTGGACCCTCGCCAGATCTTTTTGGACCCGAGCCAGACCTTTTGAGGAGCAGGTAGACGACCCTCCCTACCTTTTTTTTGACCCGGACCAGACCTTTTTAGGAGCAGGTAGACCCTCGCTACCCTTTTCGGACCCGAGCCAGACCTTTTTGGACCCGAGCCAGACCTTTTTAGGAGCAGGTAGACGACCCTCCCTACCTTTTTTTGACCCGGACCAGACCTTTTTAGGAGCAGGTAGACCCTCGCTACCCTTTTTGGACCCGAGCCAGACCTTTTTAGGAGCAGGTAGACGACCCTCCCTACCTTTTTTTGACCTGGACCAGACCTTTTTAGGAGCAGGTAGACCCTCGCTACCCTTTTTGGACCCGAGCCAGACCTTTTTGGACCCTCGCCAGATCTTTTTGGACCCGAGCCAGACCTTTTTAGGAACAGGTAGACGACCCTCCTTACCTTTTTTTGACCCGGACCAGACCTTTTTAGGAGCAGGTAGACCCTCGCTTCCCTTTTTGGACCCGAGCCAGACCTTTTTGAGCCGAGCCAGAACTTTTTAGGAGCAGGTAGACGACCCTCCCTACCTTTTTTTGACCCGGACCAGACCTTTTTAGGAGCTGGTAGACCCTCGCTACCCTTTTTGGACCCGAGCCAGACCTTTTTGGACCCTCGCCAGACCTTTTTTTTGACCCGGACCAGACCTTTTTAGTAGCAGGTAGACCCTCGCTACCCTTTTTGACCCGAGCCAGACCTTTTTAGGAGCAGGTAGACGACCCTCCCTACCTTTTTTTGACCCGGACCAGACCTTTTTAGGAGCAGGTAGACCCTCGCTACCCTTTTTGGACCCGAGCCAGACCTTTTTGACCCGAGCCAGACCTTTTTAGGAGCAGGTAGACGACCCTCCCTACCTTTTTTTGACCCGGACCAGACCTTTTTAGGAGCAGGTAGACCCTCGCTACCCTTTTTGGACCCGAGCCAGACCTTTTTGGACCCTCGCCAGACCTTTTTGGACCCGAGCTAGACCTTTTTAGGAGCAGGTAGACGACCCTCCCTACCTTTTTTTGACCCGGACCAGACCTTTTTAGGAGCAGGAAGACCCTCGCTACCCTTTTTGGACCCGAGCCAGACCTTTTTGGACCCGAGCCAGACCTTTTTAGGAGCAGGTAGACGACCCTCCCTACCTTTTTTTGACCCGGACCAGACCTTTTTAGGAGCAGGTAGACCCTCGCTACCCTTTTTGGACCCGAGCCAGACCTTTTTGGACCCTCGCCAGATCTTTTTGGACCCGAGCTAGACCTTTTTAGGAACAGGTAGACGACCCTCCCTACCTTTTTTTGACCCGGACCAGACCTTATTAGGAGCAGGTAAACCCTCGCTACCCTTTTTGGACCCTCGCCAGACCTTTTTGGACCCTCGCCAGATCTTTTTGGACCCGAGCCAGACCTTTTTAGGAGCAGGTAGACGACCCTCCCAACCTTTTTTTGACCCGGACCAGACCTTTTTAGGAGCAGGTAGACCCTCGCTACCCTTTTTGGACCCGAGCCAGACTTTTTTGGACCCTCGCCAGACCTTTTTGGACCCGAGCTAGACCTTTTTAGGAACAGGTAGACGACCCTCCCTACCTTTTTTTGACCCGGACCAGACCTTTTTAGGAGCAGGTAGACCCTCGCTACCCTTTTTGGACCCTCGCCAGACCTTTTTGGACCCGAGCTAGACCTTTTTAGGAACAGGTAGACGACCCTCCCTACCTTTTTTTGACCCGGACCAGACCTTTTTAGGAGCAGGTAGACCCTCGCTACCCTTTTTGGACCCGAGCCAGACCTTTTTGGACCCGAGCCAGACCTTTTTAGGAGCAGGTAGACGACCCTCCCTACCTTTTTTTGACCCGGACCAGACCTTTTTAGGAGCAGGTAGACCCTCGCTACCCTTTTTGGACCCGAGCCAGACCTTTTTGGACCCGAGCCAGACCTTTTTAGGAGCAGGTAGACGACCCTTCCTACCTTTTTTTGACCCGGACCAGACCTTTTTAGGAGCAGGTAGACCCTCGCTAACCTTTTTGGACCCGAGCCAGACCTTTTTGGTTCCGAGCCAGATCTTTTTGGACCCGAGCCAGACCTTTTTAGGAACAGGTTGACGACCCTCCCTACCTTTTTTTGACCCGGAACAGACCTTTTTAGGAGCAGGTAGACCCTCGCTACCCTTTTTGGACCCGAGCCAGACCTTTTTAGGAGCAGGTAGACGACCCTCCCTACCTTTTTTTGACCCGGACCAGACCTTTTTAGGAGCAGGTAGACCCTCGCTACCCTTTTTGGACCCGAGCCAGACCTTTTTGGACCCTCGCCAGATCTTTTTGGACCCGAGCCAGACCTTTTTAGGAACAGGTAGACGACCCTCCCTACATTTTTTTGACCCGGACCAGACCTTTTTAGGAGCAGGTAGACCCTCGCTACCCTTTTTGGACCCGAGCCAGACCTTTTGAGGAGCAGGTAGACGACCCTCCCTACCTTTTTTTGACCCGGACCAGACCTTTTTAGGAGCAGGTAGACCCTCGCTACCCTTTTTGGACCCGAGCCAGACCTTTTTGGACCCGAGCCAGACCTTTTTAGGAGCAGGTAGACGACCCTCCCTACCTTTTTTTGACCCGGACCAGACCTTTTTAGGAGCAGGTAGACCCTCGCTACCCTTTTTGGACCCGAGCCAGACCTTTTTAGGAGCAGGTAGACGACCCTCCCTACCTTTTTTTGACCTGGACCAGACCTTTTTAGGAGCAGGTAGACCCTCGCTACCCTTTTTGGACCCGAGCCAGACCTTTTTGGACCCTCGCCAGATCTTTTTGGACCCGAGCCAGACCTTTTTAGGAACAGGTAGACGACCCTCCTTACCTTTTTTTGACCCGGACCAGACCTTTTTAGGAGCAGGTAGACGACCCTCCCTACCTTTTTTTGACCCGGACCAGACCTTTTTAGGAGCAGGTAGACCCTCGCTACCCTTTTTGGACCCGAGCCAGACCTTTTTGACCCGAGCCAGACCTTTTTAGGAGCAGGTAGACGACCCTCCCTACCTTTTTTTGACCCGGACCAGACCTTTTTAGGAGCAGGTAGACCCTCGCTACCCTTTTTGGACCCGAGCCAGACCTTTTTGGACCCTCGCCAGACCTTTTTGGACCCGAGCTAGACCTTTTTAGGAACAGGTAGACGACCCTCCCTTCCTTTTTTTGACCCGGACCAGACCTTTTTACGAGCAGGTAGACCCTCGCCAGACCTTTTTGGACCCGAGCCAGACCTTTTTAGGAGCAGGTAGACGACCCTCCCTACCTTTTTTTGACCCGGACCAGACCTTTTTAGGAGCAGGTAGACCCTCGCTACCCTTTTTGGACCCGAGCCAGACCTTTTTGGACCCGAGCCAGACCTTTTTAGGATCAGGTAGACGACCCTCCCTACCTTTTTTTGACCCGGACCAGACCTTTTTAGGAGCAGGTAGACCCTCGCTACCCTTTTTGGACCCGAGCCAGACCTTTTTGGACCCTCGCCAGATCTTTTTGGACCCGAGCCAGACCTTTTTAGGAACAGGTAGACGACCCTCCCTACATTTTTTTGACCCGGACCAGACCTTTTTAGGAGCAGGTAGACCCTCGCTACCCTTTTTGGACCCGAGCCAGACCTTTTGAGGAGCAGGTAGACGACCCTCCCTACCTTTTTTTGACCCGGACCAGACCTTTTTAGGAGCAGGTAGACCCTCGCTACCCTTTTTGGACCCGAGCCAGACCTTTTTGGACCCGAGCCAGACCTTTTTAGGAGCAGGTAGACGACCCTCCCTACCTTTTTTTGACCCGGACCAGACCTTTTTAGGAGCAGGTAGACCCTCGCTACCCTTTTTGGACCCGAGCCAGACCTTTTTAGGAGCAGGTAGACGACCCTCCCTACCTTTTTTTGACCTGGACCAGACCTTTTTAGGAGCAGGTAGACCCTCGCTACCCTTTTTGGACCCGAGCCAGACCTTTTTGGACCCTCGCCAGATCTTTTTGGACCCGAGCCAGACCTTTTTAGGAACAGGTAGACGACCCTCCTTACCTTTTTTTGACCCGGACCAGACCTTTTTAGGAGCAGGTAGACGACCCTCCCTACCTTTTTTTGACCCGGACCAGACCTTTTTAGGAGCAGGTAGACCCTCGCTACCCTTTTTGGACCCGAGCCAGACCTTTTTGACCCGAGCCAGACCTTTTTAGGAGCAGGTAGACGACCCTCCCTACCTTTTTTTGACCCGGACCAGACCTTTTTAGGAGCAGGTAGACCCTCGCTACCCTTTTTGGACCCGAGCCAGACCTTTTTGGACCCTCGCCAGACCTTTTTGGACCCGAGCTAGACCTTTTTAGGAACAGGTAGACGACCCTCCCTTCCTTTTTTTGACCCGGACCAGACCTTTTTACGAGCAGGTAGACCCTCGCCAGACCTTTTTGGACCCGAGCCAGACCTTTTTAGGAGCAGGTAGACGACCCTCCCTACCTTTTTTTGACCCGGACCAGACCTTTTTAGGAGCAGGTAGACCCTCGCTACCCTTTTTGGACCCGAGCCAGACCTTTTTGGACCCGAGCCAGACCTTTTTAGGATCAGGTAGACGACCCTCCCTACCTTTTTTTGACCCGGACCAGACCTTTTTAGGAGCAGGTAGACCCTCGCTACCCTTTTTGGACCCGAGCCAGACCTTTTTGGACCCTCGCCAGACCTTTTTGGACCCGAGCTAGACCTTTTTAGGAACAGGTAGACGACCCTCCCTACCTTTTTTTGACCCGGACCAGACCTTTTTAGGAGCAGGTAGACCCTCGCTACCCTTTTTGGACCCGAGCCAGACCTTTTTGGACCCGAGCCAGACCTTTTTAGGAGCAGGTAGACGACCCTCCCTACCTTTTTTTGACCCGGACCAGACCTTTTTAGGAGCAGGTAGACCCTCGCTTCCCTTTTTGGACCCGAGCCAGACCTTTTTAGGAGCAGGTAGACGACCCTCCCTACCTTTTTTTGACCCGGACCAGACCTTTTTAGGAGCAGGTAGACCCTCGCTACCCTTTTTGGACCCGAGCCAGACCTTTTTGGACCCTCGCCAGATCTTTTTGGACCCGAGCCAGACCTTTTTAGGAACAGGTAGACGACCCTCCTTACCTTTTTTTGACCCGGACCAGACCTTTTTGGGAGCACGTAGACCCTCGCTACCCTTTTTGACCCGAGCCAGACCTTTTTAGGAGCAGGTAGACGACCCTCCCTACCTTTTTTTGACCCGGACCAGACCTTTTTTGGAGCAGGTAGACCCTCGCTACCCTTTTTGGACCCGAGCCAGACCTTTTTGACCCGAGCCAGACCTTTTTAGGAGCAGGTAGACGACCCTCCCTACCTTTTTTTGACCCGGACCAGACCTTTTTAGGAGCAGGTAGACCCTCGCTACCCTTTTTGGACCCGAGCCAGACCTTTTTGGACCCTGGCCAGACCTTTTTGGACCCGAGCTAGACCTTTTTAGGAACAGGTAGACGACCCTCCCTACCTTTTTTTGACCCGGACCAGACCTTTTTAGGAGCAGGTAGACCCTCGCTACCCTTTTTGGACCCGAGCCAGACCTTTTAAGGAGCAGGTAGACGACCCTCCCTACCTTTTTTTGACCCGGACCAGACCTTTTTAGGAGCAGGTAGACCCTCGCTACCCTTTTTGGACCCGAGCCAGACCTTTTTGGACCCGAGCCAGACCTTTTTAGGAGCAGGTAGACGACCCTCCCTACCTTTTTTTGACCCGGACCAGACCTTTTTAGGAGCAGGTAGACCCTCGCTACCCTTTTTGGACCCGAGCCAGACCTTTTTAGGAGCAGGTAGACGACCCTCCCTACCTTTTTTTGACCCGGACCAGACCTTTTTAGGAGCAGGTAGACCCTCGCTACCCTTTTTGGACCCGAGCCAGACCTTTTTGGACCCTCGCCAGATCTTTTTGGACCCGAGCCAGACCTTTTTAGGAACAGGTAGACGACCCTCCTTACCTTTTTTTGACCCGGACCAGACCTTTTTAGGAGCAGGTAGACCCTCGCTACCCTTTTTGACCCGAGCCAGACCTTTTTAGGAGCAGGTAGACGACCCTCCCTACCTTTTTTTGACCCGGACCAGACCTTTTTAGGAGCAGGTAGACCCTCGCTACCCTTTTTGGACCCGAGCCAGACCTTTTTGACCCGAGCCAGACCTTTTTAGGAGCAGGTAGACGACCCTCCCTACCTTTTTTTGACCCGGACCAGACCTTTTTAGGAGCAGGTAGACCCTCGCTACCCTTTTTGGACCCTCGCCAGATCTTTTTGGACCCGAGCTAGACCTTTTTAGGAACAGGTAGACGACCCTCCCTACCTTTTTTTGACCCGGACCAGACCTTTTTAGGAGCAGGTAGACCCTCGCTACCCTTTTTGGACCCGAGCCAGACCTTTTTGGACCCGAGCCAGACCTTTTTAGGAGCAGGTAGACGACCCTCCCTACCTTTTTTTGACCCGGACCAGACCTTTTTAGGAGCAGGTAGACCCTCGCTACCCTTTTTGGACCCGAGCCAGACCTTTTTGGACCCTCGCCAGATCTTTTTGGACCCGAGCCAGACCTTTTTAGGAACAGGTAGACGACCCTCCTTACCTTTTTTTGACCCGGACCAGACCTTTTTAGGAGCAGGTAGACCCTCGCTACCCTTTTTGGACCCGAGCCAGACCTTTTTAGGAGCAGGTAGACGACCCTCCCTCCCTTTTTTTGACCCGGACCAGTCCTTTTTAGGAGCAGGTAGACCCTCGCTACCCTTTTTGGACCCGAGCCAGACCTTTTTGACCCGAGCCAGACCTTTTTAGGAGCAGGTAGACGACCCTCCCTACCTTTTTTTGACCCGGACCAGACCTTTTTAGGAGCAGGTAGACCCTCGCTACCCTTTTTGGACCGGAGCCAGACCTTTTTGGACCCTCGCCAGACCTTTTTGGACCCGAGCTAGACCTTTTTAGGAACAGGTAGACGACCCTCCCTACCTTTTTTTGACCCGGACCAGACCTTTTTAGGAGCAGGTAGACCCTCGCTACCCTTTTTGGACCCGAGCCAGACCTTTTTGGACCCTCGCCAGACCTTTTTGGACCCGAGCTAGACCTTTTTAGGAACAGGTAGACGACCCTCCCTACCTTTTTTTGACCCGGACCAGACCTTTTTTGGAGCAGGTAGACCCTCGCTACCCTTTTTGACCCGAGCCAGACCTTTTTGACCCGAGCCAGACCTTTTTAGGAGCAGGTAGACGACCCTCCCTACCTTTTTTTGACCCGGACCAGACCTTTTTAGGAGCAGGTAGACCCTCGCTACCCTTTTTGGACCCGAGCCAGACCTTTTTGGACCCTCGCCAGACCTTTTTGGACCCGAGCTAGACCTTTTTAGGAACAGGTAGACGACCCTCCCTACCTTTTTTTGACCCGGACCAGACCTTTTTAGGAGCAGGTAGACCCTCGCTACCCTTTTTGGACCCGAGCCAGACCTTTTAAGGAGCAGGTAGACGACCCTCCCTACCTTTTTTTGACCCGGACCAGACCTTTTTAGGAGCAGGTAGACCCTCGCTACCCTTTTTAGACCCGAGCCAGACCTTTTTAGGAGCAGGTAGACGACCCTCCCTACCTTTTTTTGACCCGGACCAGACCTTTTTAGGAGCAGGTAGACCCTCGCTACCCTTTTTGGACCCGAGCCAGACCTTTTTAGGAGCAGGTAGACGACCCTCTCTACCTTTTTTTGACCCGGACCAGACCTTTTTAGGAGCAGGTAGACCCTCGCTACCCTTTTTGGACCCGAGCCAGACCTTTTTGGACCCTCGCCAGATCTTTTTGGACCCGAGCCAGACCTTTTTAGGAACAGGTAGACGACCCTCCTTACCTTTTTTTGACCCGGACCAGACCTTTTTAGGAGCAGGTAGACCCTCGCTACCCTTTTTGACCCGAGCCAGACCTTTTTAGGAGCAGGTAGACGACCCTCCCTACCTTTTTTTGACCCGGACCAGACCTTTTTAGGAGCAGGTAGACCCTCGCTACCCTTTTTGGACCCGAGCCAGACCTTTTTGACCCGAGCCAGACCTTTTTAGGAGCAGGTAGACGACCCTCCCTACCTTTTTTTGACCCGGACCAGACCTTTTTAGGAGCAGGTAGACCCTCGCTACCCTTTTTGGACCCTCGCCAGATCTTTTTGGACCCGAGCTAGACCTTTTTAGGAACAGGTAGACGACCCTCCCTACCTTTTTTTGACCCGGACCAGACATTTTTAGGAGCAGGTAGACCCTCGCTACCCTTTTTGGACCCGAGCCAGACCTTTTTGGACCCGAGCCAGACCTTTTTAGGAGCAGGTAGACGACCCTCCCTACCTTTTTTTGACCCGGACCAGACCTTTTTAGGAGCAGGTAGACCCTCGCTACCCTTTTTGGACCCGAGCCAGACCTTTTTGGACCCTCGCCAGATCTTTTTGGACCCGAGCCAGACCTTTTTAGGAACAGGTAGACGACCCTCCTTACCTTTTTTTGACCCGGACCAGACCTTTTTAGGAGCAGGTAGACCCTCGCTACCCTTTTTGACCCGAGCCAGACCTTTTTAGGAGCAGGTAGACGACCCTCCCTCCCTTTTTTTGACCCGGACCAGTCCTTTTTAGGAGCAGGTAGACCCTCGCTACCCTTTTTGGACCCGAGCCAGACCTTTTTGACCCGAGCCAGACCTTTTTAGGAGCAGGTAGACGACCCTCCCTACCTTTTTTTGACCCGGACCAGACCTTTTTAGGAGCAGGTAGACCCTCGCTACCCTTTTTGGACCCGAGCCAGACCTTTTTGGACCCTCGCCAGACCTTTTTGGACCCGAGCTAGACCTTTTTAGGAACAGGTAGACGACCCTCCCTACCTTTTTTTGACCCGGACCAGACCTTTTTAGGAGCAGGTAGACCCTCGCTACCCTTTTTGGACCCGAGCCAGACCTTTTTGGACCCGAGCCAGACCTTTTTAGGAGCAGGTAGACGACCCTCCCTACCTTTTTTTGACCCGGACCAGACCTTTTTAGGAGCAGGTAGACCCTCGCTACCCTTTTTGGACCCGAGCCAGACCTTTTTGGACCCTCGCCAGACCTTTTTGGACCCGAGCTAGACCTTTTTAGGAGCAGGTAGACGACCCTCCCTACCTTTTTTTGACCCGGACCAGACCTTTTTAGGAGCTGGTAGACCCTCGCTACCCTTTTTGGACCCGAGCCAGACCTTTTTGGACCCGAGCCAGACCTTTTTAGGAGCAGGTAGACGACCCTCCCTACCTTTTTTTGACCCGGACCAGACCTTTTTAGGAGCAGGTAGACCCTCGCTACCCTTTTTGGACCCGAGCCAGACCTTTTTGGACCCTCGCCAGATCTTTTTGGACCCGAGCTAGACCTTTTTAGGAACAGGTAGACGACCCTCCCTACCTTTTTTTGACCCGGACCAGACCTTTTTAGGAGCAGGTAGACCCTCGCTACCCTTTTTGGACCCGAGCCAGACCTTTTTGGACCCTCGCCAGATCTTTTTGGACCCGAGCTAGACCTTTTTAGGAGCAGGTAGACGACCCTCCCTACCTTTTTTTGACCCGGACCAGACCTTTTTAAGAGCAGGTAGACCCTCGCTACCCTTTTTGGACCCGAGCCAGACCTTTTTGGACCCGAGCCAGACCTTTTTAGGAGCAGGTAGACGACCCTCCCTACCTTTTATTGACCCGGACCAGACCTTTTTAGGAGCAGGTAGACCCTCGCTACCCTTTTTGGACCCGAGCCAGACCTTTTTGGACCCTCGCCAGACCTTTTTGGACCCGAGCTAGACCTTTTTAGGAACAGGTAGACGACCCTCCCTACCTTTTTTTGACCCGGACCAGACCTTTTTAGGAGCAGGTAGACCCTCGCTACCCTTTTTGGACCCGAGCCAGACCTTTTTAGGAGCAGGTAGACGACCCTCCCTACCTTTTCTTGACCCGGACCAGACCTTTTTAGGAGCAGGTAGACCCTCGCTACCCTTTTTGGACCCGAGCCAGACCTTTTTGGACCTGAGCCAGACCTTTTTAGGAGCAGGTAGACGACCCTCCCTACCTTTTTTTGACCCGGACCAGACCTTTTTAGGAGCAGGTAGACCCTCGCTACCCTTTTTGGACCCGAGCCAGACCTTTTTGGACCCTCGCCAGACCTTTTTGGACCCGAGCTAGACCTTTTTAGGAGCAGGTAGACGACCCTCCCTACCTTTTCTTGACCCGGACCAGACCTTTTTAGGAGCAGGTAGACCCTCGCTACCCTTTTTGGACCCGAGCCAGACCTTTTTGGACCCGAGCCAGACCTTTTTAGGAGCAGGTAGACGACCCTCCCTACCTTTTTTTGACCCGGACCAGACCTTTTTAGAAGCAGGTAGACCCTCGCTACCCTTTTTGGACCCGAGCCAGACCTTTTTGGACCCTCGCCAGATCTTTTTGGACCCGAGCTAGACCTTTTTAGGAACAGGTAGACGACCCTCCCTACCTTTTTTTGACCCGGACCAGACCTTTTTAGGAGCAGGTAGACCCTCGCTACCCTTTTTGGACCCGAGCCAGACCTTTTTGGACCCTCGCCAGATCTTTTTGGACCCGAGCTAGACCTTTTTAGGAGCAGGTAGACGACCCTCCCTACCTTTTTTTGACCCGGACCAGACCTTTTTAAGAGCAGGTAGACCCTCGCTACCCTTTTTGGACCCGAGCCAGACCTTTTTGGACCCGAGCCAGACCTTTTTAGGAGCAGGTAGACGACCCTCCCTACCTTTTATTGACCCGGACCAGACCTTTTTAGGAGCAGGTAGACCCTCGCTACCCTTTTTGGACCCGAGCCAGACCTTTTTGACCCGAGCCAGACCTTTTTAGGAGCAGGTAGACGACCCTCCCTACCTTTTTTTGACCCGGACCAGACCTTTTTAGGAGCAGGTAGACCCTCGCTACCCTTTTTGGACCCGAGCCAGACCTTTTTGGACCCTCGCCAGACCTTTTTGGACCCGAGCTAGACCTTTTTAGGAGCAGGTAGACGACCCTCCCTACCTTTTCTTGACCCGGACCAGACCTTTTTAGGAGCAGGTAGACCCTCGCTACCCTTTTTGGACCCGAGCCAGACCTTTTTGGACCCGAGCCAGATCTTTTTGGACCCGAGCTAGACCTTTTCAGGAACAGGTAGACGACCCTCCCTACCTTTTTTTGACCCGGACCAGACCTTTTTAGGAGCAGGTAGACCCTCGCTACCCTTTTTGGACCCGAGCCAGACCTTTTTGGACCCTCGCCAGATCTTTTTGGACCCGAGCTAGACCTTTTCAGGAACAGGTAGACGACCCTCCCTACCTTTTTTTGACCCGGACCAGACCTTTTTAGGAGCAGGTAGACCCTCGCTACCCTTTTTGGACCCGAGCCAGACCTTTTTGGACCCTCGCCAGATCTTTTTGGACCCGAGCTAGACCTTTTTAGGAGCAGGTAGACGACCCTCCCTACCTTTTTTTGACCCGGACCAGACCTTTTTAAGAGCAGGTAGACCCTCGCTACCCTTTTTGGACCCGAGCCAGACCTTTTTGGACCCGAGCCAGACCTTTTTAGGAGCAGGTAGACGACCCTCCCTACCTTTTATTGACCCGGACCAGACCTTTTTAGGAGCAGGTAGACCCTCGCTACCATTTTTGGACCCGAGCCAGACCTTTTTGGACCCTCGCCAGACCTTTTTGGACCCGAGCTAGACCTTTTTAGGAACAGGTAGACGACCCTCCCTACCTTTTTTTGACCCGGACCAGACCTTTTTAGGAGCAGGTAGACCCTCGCTACCCTTTTTGGACCCGAGCCAGACCTTTTTAGGAGCAGGTAGACGACCCTCCCTACCTTTTTTTGACCCGGACCAGACCTTTTTAGGAGCAGGTAGACCCTCGCTACCCTTTTTGGACCCGAGCCAGACCTTTTTGGACCCTCGCCAGACCTTTTTGGACCCGAGCTAGACCTTTTTAGGAGCAGGTAGACGACCCTCCCTACCTTTTTTTGACCCGGACCAGACCTTTTTAGGAGCAGGTAGACCCTCGCTACCCTTTTTGGACCCGAGCCAGACCTTTTTGGACCCGAGCCAAACCTTTTTAGGAGCAGGTAGACGACCCTCCCTACCTTTTTTTGACCCGGACCAGACCTTTTTAGGAGCAGGTAGACCCTCGCTACCCTTTTTGGACCCGAGCCAGACCTTTTTGGACCCTCGCCAGATCTTTTTGGACCCGAGCTAGACCTTTTTAGGAACAGGTAGACGACCCTCCCTACCTTTTTTTGACCCGGACCAGACCTTTTTAGGAGCAGGTAGACCCTCGCTACCCTTTTTGGACCCTCGCCAGACCTTTTTGGACCCGAGCTAGACCTTTTTAGGAACAGGTAGACGACCCTCCCTACCTTTTTTTGACCCGGACCAGACCTTTTTAGGAGCAGGTAGACCCTCGCTACCCTTTTTGGACCCGAGCCAGACCTTTTTGGACCCTCGCCAGATCTTTTTGGACCCGAGCTAGACCTTTTTAGGAACAGGTAGACGACCCTCCCTACCTTTTTTTGACCCGGACCAGACCTTTTTAGGAGCAGGTAGACCCTCGCTACCCTTTTTGGACCCGAGCCAGACCTTTTTGGACCCTCGCCAGATCTTTTTGGACCCGAGCTAGACCTTTTTAGGAGCAGGTAGACGACCCTCCCTACCTTTTTTTGACCCGGACCAGACCTTTTTAAGAGCAGGTAGACCCTCGCTACCCTTTTTGGACCCGAGCCAGACCTTTTTGGACCCGAGCCAGACCTTTTTAGGAGCAGGTAGACGACCCTTCCTACCTTTTATTGACCCGGACCAGACCTTTTTAGGAGCAGGTAGACCCTCGCTACCCTTTTTGGACCCGAGCCAGACCTTTTTGGACCCTCGCCAGACCTTTTGGACCCGAGCTAGACCTTTTTAGGAACAGGTAGACGACCCTCCCTACCTTTTTTTGACCCGGACCAGACCTTTTTAGGAGCAGGTAGACCCTCGCTACCCTTTTTGGACCCGAGCCAGACCTTTTTGGACCCTCGCCAGATCTTTTTGGACCCGAGCCAGACCTTTTTAGGAACAGGTTGACGACCCTCCCTACCTTTTTTTGACCCGGACCAGACCTTTTTAGGAGCAGGTAGACCCTCGCTACCCTTTTTGGACCCGAGCCAGACCTTTTTGACCCGAGCCAGACCTTTTTAGGAGCAGGTAGACGACCCTCCCTACCTTTTTTTGACCCGGACCAGACCTTTTTAGGAGCAGGTAGACCCTCGCTACCCTTTTTGGACCCGAGCCAGACCTTTTTGGACCCTCGCCAGACCTTTTTGGACCCGAGCTAGACCTTTTTAGGAGCAGGTAGACGACCCTCCCTACCTTTTCTTGACCCGGACCAGACCTTTTTAGGAGCAGGTAGACCCTCGCTACCCTTTTTGGACCCGAGCCAGACCTTTTTGGACCCGAGCCAGACCTTTTTAGGAGCAGGTAGACGACCCTCCCTACCTTTTTTTGACCCGGACCAGACCTTTTTAGGAGCAGGTAGACCCTCGCTACCCTTTTTGGACCCGAGCCAGACCTTTTTGGACCCTCGCCAGATCTTTTTGGACCCGAGCTAGACCTTTTTAGGAACAGGTAGACGACCCTCCCTACCTGTTTTTGACCCGGACCAGACCTTTTTAGGAGCAGGTAGACCCTCGCTACCCTTTTTGGACCCGAGCCAGACCTTTTTGGACCCTCGCCAGATCTTTTTGGACCCGAGCTAGACCTTTTTAGGAGCAGGTAGACGACCCTCCCTACCTTTTTTTGACCCGGACCAGACCTTTTTAAGAGCAGGTAGACCCTCGCTACCCTTTTTGGACCCGAGCCAGACCTTTTTGGACCCGAGCCAGACCTTTTTAGGAGCAGGTAGACGACCCTCCCTACCTTTTATTGACCCGGACCAGACCTTTTTAGGAGCAGGTAGACCCTCGCTACCCTTTTTGGACCCGAGCCAGACCTTTTTATACCCTCGCCAGACCTTTTTGGACCCGAGCTAGACCTTTTTAGGAACAGGTAGACGACCCTCCCTACCTTTTTTTGACCCGGACCAGACCTTTTTAGGAGCAGGTAGACCCTCGCTACCCTTTTTGGACCCGAGCCAGACCTTTTTAGGAGCAGGTAGACGACCCTCCCTACCTTTTTTTGACCCGGACCAGACCTTTTTAGGAGCAGGTAGACCCTCGCTACCCTTTTTGGACCCTCGCCAGACCTTTTTGGACCCTCGCCAGACCTTTTTGGACCCGAGCCAAACCTTTTTAGGAGCAGGTAGACGACCCTCCCTACCTTTTTTTGACCCGGACCAGACCTTTTTAGGAGCAGGTAGACCCTCGCTACCCTTTTTGGACCCGAGCCAGACCTTTTTGGACCCTCGCCAGATCTTTTTGGACCCGAGCTAGACCTTTTTAGGAACAGGTAGACGACCCTCCCTACCTTTTTTTGACCCGGACCAGACCTTTTTAGGAGCAGGTAGACCCTCGCTACCCTTTTTGGACCCGAGCCAGACCTTTTTGGACCCTCGCCAGATCTTTTTGGACCCGAGCTAGACCTTTTTAGGAGCAGGTAGACGACCCTCCCTACCTTTTTTTGACCCGGACCAGACCTTTTTAAGAGCAGGTAGACCCTCGCTACCCTTTTTGGACCCGAGCCAGACCTTTTTGGACCCGAGCCAGACCTTTTTAGGAGCAGGTAGACGACCCTCCCTACCTTTTATTGACCCGGACCAGACCTTTTTAGGAGCAGGTAGACCCTCGCTACCCTTTTTGGACCCGAGCCAGACCTTTTTGGACCCTCGCCAGATCTTTTTGGACCCGAGCCAGACCTTTTTAGGAACAGGTTGACGACCCTCCCTACCTTTTTTTGACCCGGACCAGACCTTTTTAGGAGCAGGTAGACCCTCGCTACCCTTTTTGGACCCGAGCCAGACCTTTTTAGGAGCAGGTAGACGACCCTCCCTACCTTTTCTTGACCCGGACCAGACCTTTTTAGGAGCAGGTAGACCCTCGCTACCCTTTTTGGACCCGAGCCAGACCTTTTTGGACCCGAGCCAGACCTTTTTAGGAGCAGGTAGACGACCCTCCCTACCTTTTTTTGACCCGGACCAGACCTTTTTAGGAGCAGGTAGACCCTCGCTACCCTTTTTGGACCCTCGCCAGACCTTTTTGGACCCTCGCCAGACCTTTTTGGACCCGAGCTAGACCTTTTTAGGAGCAGGTAGACGACCCTCCCTACCTTTTTTTGACCCGGACCAGACCTTTTTAGGAGCAGGTAGACCCTCGCTACCCTTTTTGGACCCGAGCCAGACCTTTTTGGACCCGAGCCAAACCTTTTTAGGAGCAGGTAGACGACCCTCCCTACCTTTTTTTGACCCGGACCAGACCTTTTTAGGAGCAGGTAGACCCTCGCTACCCTTTTTGGACCCGAGCCAGACCTTTTTGGACCCGAGCCAAACCTTTTTAGGAGCAGGTAGACGACCCTCCCTACCTTTTTTTGACCCGGACCAGACCTTTTTAGGAGCAGGTAGACCCTCGCTACCCTTTTTGGACCCGAGCCAGACCTTTTTGGACCCTCGCCAGATCTTTTTGGACCCGAGCTAGACCTTTTTAGGAACAGGTAGACGACCCTCCCTACCTTTTTTTGACCCGGACCAGACCTTTTTAGGAGCAGGTAGACCCTCGCTACCCTTTTTGGACCCGAGCCAGACCTTTTTGGACCCTCGCCAGATCTTTTTGGACCCGAGCTAGACCTTTTTAGGAGCAGGTAGACGACCCTCCCTACCTTTTTTTGACCCGGACCAGACCTTTTTAAGAGCAGGTAGACCCTCGCTACCCTTTTTGGACCCGAGCCAGACCTTTTTGGACCCGAGCCAGACCTTTTTAGGAGCAGGTAGACGACCCTCCCTACCTTTTATTGACCCGGACCAGACCTTTTTAGGAGCAGGTAGACCCTCGCTACCCTTTTTGGACCCGAGCCAGACCTTTTTGGACCCTCGCCAGATCTTTTTGGACCCGAGCCAGACCTTTTTAGGAACAGGTTGACGACCCTCCCTACCTTTTTTTGACCCGGACCAGACCTTTTTAGGAGCAGGTAGACGACCCTCCCTACCTTTTTTTGACCTTCACCAGACCCTTTCAGGAAAAAAATTTGGGCTATTTTTCAAAAATTTTTCAGTTTACATCAAGGTTTTAGGTCGCGGGACCCCGTCTCCGTTGTTTTCGGCGCGCTCCGTGCCATAGTTCCTCTGACTTTTTCGAATTTTTCCAAATTATTTTTCGAATTTTCAGTTTTTATTTTATTCTAAAATTTTTTTGTTATACACTAGGCGTATTTTTTGCACCGTTGAATAGCGCTCGGCGAGACCTTTGACCTGTCACCTCGCCCGTCCACCTACGAAAACGCGAAATTTAAAATTTGGCCTGCCCACCCTCCCAGTGTTTTCTACTGAGGTGGGAAAAGTACGATTTCGCCAACGCGTTGATATCTTTTATAAGGGATTTTGGTTTTTTGACCGAATCTCATAGATTAAGTGACAGATTCTTTTGAATCTTTTTATTTTTTTTTCATTGACTATATTGACTGTGCTCGTCCCCCACGATGTTTTTCGCGCACTTTCCCTTTAAGAGGACTGTCGCCTCCACTCCTGGACCCGCGTAGCTAAAGGTTGGGTGGCGAACGTTACGTCCACCACCGAACCGCCCAGCTGCCGCACACAGGTATGTTCTGACCCCCTATTTAGGATGGTCAGACCTTGCGCGACAGCCCACTCGTGGAGGAGCTCTCCCTTAGCGGTGGAGGCCGGGTTTCCCCTGACCACCGACTTGGCGTTAAGGTCCCCCGCTAGGCGGACCTGACGCGACGCCAGGCGCCCAAGCACAGCTCCCAGGGAGTCGAGGTAATTCTCGAACTCCCAGAGCATGTGACTGGAGGAAAAATAGGTGGCCACAACAGCCCGGTTTCCCCACGCTGCTGCCACATACCCCGACCCCCTCTCTAACAGCGAGAGAGGGACGACCAAATTCCGACGCGGGATGACGGCGACGAGTCCGTCTAGGTCCCCAAACCAATGGTCGGGGACGTAGTACGGCTCGGACAGGATACCAACATCGCACTGCCACTAAGCCATAACCTGGAAGAAAAGGTCTTGGGCCGAGCGGCAGGTTGACCTGGAGGATGGAGGAGTGGTGGTGTGCTGGCATATTTAGTTTTACACCACCTCCTCCACAACCTCCATGGGCGCTACAGCCGCGGCTGTAGACGGCCCGGCGACACTTGCAGCTGGTCGGGTTGCGGCCGGCGTCTTCCCTTTCTTGGGGGGAGGGTTACATCTTTTCCCCCTCATAGTATGGCCTGCTGGCCGGGTCTTGATGTCTCCCTCAACTGCCGCAATTCCTCACCCACTTGGTCAATTTATGTACACTGCTCTCTTACTAAAGCAATAATGTCATGCTCTTTATTTTCCAGGTCCGGCACGGCAAGCTGCGCTCCGTCTACTGGCCCCGGTTCTGCGGCCGCCTGGGAGGCAAGCGGCACGTTATGCCTGTACGCGTTCTTCACCAGGGCGTACAGCTCCTCCACCGCCGAGGTAAGTTCGGCCTTTAGGTCTCGCCGCAAATTGCCAGACTCACTAATGTGAGTCTTGGTCCTTTGCAGGATCCTCCTGGCCTGACTCACCCCGTCGGCGGGCTTCGCTGTTTCAGTCCTCAGTCCTGGTGAAACCACAAAAGTTTCCGAGAAAACCCTGCGGGTGGCTGCGGCAAGCTTGGTCGGATTGGTCTTAGAGCGAGTGGTAGTCGCAGATTACTTGGCGTGGGCGTGCGCGGTAGATGCGCACGGCCTGGAGTCGAGAAACTCCCACTCTCCGATGCTACGTCTCACGTTCGAGACGCATGCCGAGGAGAGGAAGGAACGAGAAGGTCCCGCCTTCTCGCTGCTCAACTCCGTTGGGGGGGCCGTAACGCCCGTTCTCTTGTCGGGGGTGCGTGAGACCGACATTATAGGGACCAGGCTATGTCAATAAATATAAAAAGTAAAGTTAAAATATTTCAAAAGAAATAGTCTCTTTTTTTTTGTGGAGGGGAATGCATTAGCGCACCATGACGCCGCGGGCTAGCTAAGCCCGCGACCGTGTGTGGGGCTCGGGCACTCAGAATAAGCGCCCACTACCCACTAAACCCCTCCAGTTCCCCCTTTTGCTCGCATCAGGACGGGTCGCTGCCAGCCGCCAGGTGGGCGGCTTATGTTCGACCCGTCTTTCGAGCGCCCCGACCTGATGCGGTAGGCCGGAGCTGGCGCCTAGGGAGGACCACCCGGGAAACTAGGCTCGGGTGACCTAGTGCAATGCGCGGGTTGGGGAGCTACCCCCCCGCGCAGGTCACCCAACACAGGCCTAGAGAAGACGCAGATGAGCGCGCCTCCTCCGGCCCGGCCGTCTACGCCGGAGCGGACCTAACTTTTACCGGACAAGGTAAGGTTTAACGTATTTTTTACCGGACAAGGTTGAAGTTAACCTAACTTTTACCGGACAAAGTTGAGTTTGGCCTAACTTTTACCGGACAAGGTAAGGTTGAACGTATTTTTTACCGGACAAGGTTGAAGTTAACCTAACTTTTACTGGACAAAGTTGAGTTTTACCTAACTTTTACCGGACAAGGTCAGGTTTAACGTATATTTTACCGGACAAGGTTGAGTTTAACCTAACTTTTACCGGACCAAGTTAGGTTTAACCTAACTTTTACCGGACCACGTTAGGCTTAACCTAACTTTTACCGGACCAAGTAAGGTTTTTTTTTTTATTATAAAAGGCTCTGGTCCCCGGATATAATAATTCCAGGATTGTGGGTTTCTATTACAGATTTTTTGAACCGTTTGTTGAAGGGTTAATTTTATTTAAATGGCTAATGTTCTTTTCTTTTAATGTCTTTTACTTTATTTTATCTTAATCAAATGTTCCTATATGTGTACTTTTCTTTTCTTATCTATTTTATTTTCATTCTTATATGTTCTACACAAAGCTACGGTCTTAAAATCTATTTATATTTGTTATCAAGTTTTAATGTTCTAAAAAGATACCTATTTCTGTTTTTATAAATTTCACCAGGGCATACAGTTCCTCCACCGCCAAGGTGAGCCCGGCCTTCAGGTCTCTTCGCAAATTGCCAGACTCACTAATGTGAGTCTTGGCCCTTTGCAAGATCCGTCTGGCCTGGCTCACCTTGTCGGTGGACTTCACTGTGTCAGTGCTCAGCCCTGGTGAGACTACGAATGTATCCGAACGTGCGGCGGCGGCAGATTTGACCGACTTGGTCTTCGTTTTCATGGGGGCTGCAGGTGGCTTGGGGTGGGCGTGCGCGCTGGTTGCGCACGGCCTGGAGTCGATGCTTTCCCACTCTCCGATGCTACGTCTCACCTTCGAGACGCATGCCGGAGAGAGGGAAGCACGAGAAGGTCCCGCCTTCTCGTTGCTCGACTCCATTTCGGGGGCCAATGCGACAGTCCTCTTGATAGGAGTGTGCGCGAGAAACATATTGGGGGACGAGCACAGTCAGGAAGGTCAATTAAAATAAAAAATAAAAGGATTCAAAAGAATCGGTCACTTAGTCTGAGAGATATGGTCAAAAAACCAATATCTCAAGTAAAAGACCCCAACGCGTTAGCGAAATGGCCCTAAATCCTCCCGGTCAGTGAAGAATGGGTGGGTGGGGGGGCCGTTTTTCAAATTTCGCGTTGTCGTAGGTGGACGGGCGAGGTGTCAGATCAAAGGTCTCGCCGAGCCCTATTCAACGCTGCAAAAAGCACGACTAGTGTAGTACAAATTTTTTTTGTAAAAAATTAAAAACTGAAAATTCGAACAAAAATTTTTACATTTTTACATTTTTACATTTTTACATTTTTACATTTTTAATGATAAGGTTAGGTTAGGTTAGGTTTTAGTAACCTAACATTTTTACCATTTTTACATTTTTACATTTACGACATTTTGACATTTTGACATTTTGACATTTTGACATTTTGACATTTTGACATTTTGACATTTTACATTTTGACATTTTGACATTTTGACATTTTGACATTTTGACATTTTGACATTTTGTCATTTTGACATTATGACATTTTTACATTTTTACATTTTTACATTTTTACATTTTTATGGATAAGGTTAGGTTAGGTTAGGTTTTAGTAACCTAACATTTTTACCATTTTTACATTTTTACATTTACGACATTTTGACATTTTGACATTTTGACATTTTGACATTTTGACATTTTACATTTTGACATTTTGACATTTTGACATTTTGACATTTTGACATTTTGTCATTTTGACATTTTGACATTTTTACATTTTTACATTTTTACATTTTTACATTTTTACATTTTTACATTTTTAATGATAAGGTTAGGTTAGGTTAGGTTTTAGTAACCTAACATTTTTACCATTTTTACATTTTGACATTTTGACATTTTACATTTTGACATTTTGACATTTTGACATTTTGACATTTTGACATTTTGTCATTTTGACATTTTGACATTTTTACATTTTTACATTTTTACATTTTTACATTTTTATGGATAAGGTTAGGTTAGGTTAGGTTTTAGTAACCTAACATTTTTACCATTTTTACATTTTTACATTTTTACATTTTTATGGATAAGGTTAGGTTAGGTTAGGTTTTAGTAACCTAACATTTTACCATTTTTACATTTTTACATTTTTACATTTTAACAATTTTACATTTTTACATTTTTACATTTTTACATTTTTACATTTTTACTTTTTTATGGATAAGGTTAGGTTAGGTTAGGTTTTAGTAACCTAACATTTTTACCATTTTTACATTTTTACATTTTTACATTTTTATGGATAAGGTTAGGTTAGGTTAGGTTTTAGTAACCTAACATTTTTACCATTTTTACATTTTGACATTTTGACATTTTGACATTTTGACATTTTGACATTTTGACATTTTGACATTTTGACATTTTGACATTTTGACATTTTGACATTTTGACATTTTGACATTTTGACATTTTGACATTTTGACATTTTACATTTTGACATTTTGACATTTTGACATTTTGACATTTTGACATTTTGACATTTTGACATTTTGACATTTTCACATTTTGAAATTTTTACATTTTTACATTTTTACATTTTTACATTTTTACATTTTTATGGATAAGGTTAGGTTAGGTTAGGTTTTAGTAACCTAACATTTTTACCTTTTTTACATTTTTACATTTTTACATTTTTATGGATAAGGTTAGGTTAGGTTAGGTTTTAGTAACCTAACATTTTACCATTTTTACATTTTTACATTTTAACAATTTTACATTTTTACATTTTTACCATTTTACTTTTTTATGGATAAGGTTAGGTTAGGTTAGGTTTTAGTAACCTAACATTTTTACCATTTTTACATTTTTACATTTTTACATTTTTACATTTTTACATTTTTATGGATAAGGTTAGGTTAGGTTAAGTTTTAGTAACCTAACATTTTTTACCATTTTTACATTTTGACATTTTGACATTTTGACATTTTGACAATTTGACATTTTGACATTTTGACATTTTGACATTTTACATTTTGACATTTTGACATTTTGACATTTTGACATTTTGACATTTTGTCATTTTGACATTTTGACATTTTTACATTTTTACATTTTTACATTTTTACATTTTTATGGATAAGGTTAGGTTAGGTTAGGTTTTAGTAACCTAACATTTTTACCATTTTTACATTTTTACATTTACGACATTTTGACATTTTGACATTTTGACATTTTGACATTTTGACATTTTGACATTTTACATTTTGACATTTTGACATTTTGACATTTTGACATTTTGACATTTTGTCATTTTGACATTTTGACATTTTTACATTTTTACATTTTTACATTTTTACATTTTTATGGATAAGGTTAGGTTAGGTTAGGTTTTAGTAACCTAACATTTTTACCATTTTTACATTTTTACATTTACGACATTTTGACATTTTGACATTTTGACATTTTGACATTTTGACATTTTGACATTTTGACATTTTACATTTTGACATTTTGACATTTTGACATTTTGACATTTTGACATTTTGACATTTTGTCATTTTGACATTTTGACATTTTTACATTTTTACATTTTTACATTTTTACATTTTTATGGATAAGGTTAGGTTAGGTTAGGTTTTAGTAACCTAACATTTTTACCATTTTTACATTTTTACATTTACGACATTTTGACATTTTGACATTTTGACATTTTGACATTTTGACATTTTACATTTTGACATTTTGACATTTTGACATTTTGACATTTTGTCATTTTGACATTTTGACATTTTTACATTTTTACATTTTTACATTTTTACATTTTTACATTTTTAATGATAAGGTTAGGTTAGGTTAGGTTTTAGTAACCTAACATTTTTACCATTTTTACATTTTTACATTTACGACATTTTGACATTTTGACATTTTGACATTTTGACATTTTGACATTTTGACATTTTACATTTTGACATTTTGACATTTTGACATTTTGACATTTTGACATTTTGACATTTTGACATTTTGTCATTTTGACATTTTGACATTTTTACATTTTTACATTTTTACATTTTTACATTTTTATGGATAAGGTTAGGTTAGGTTAGGTTTTAGTAACCTAACATTTTTACCATTTTTACATTTTTACATTTACGACATTTTGACATTTTGACATTTTGACATTTTGACATTTTGACATTTTACATTTTGACATTTTGACATTTTGACATTTTGACATTTTGACATTTTGTCATTTTGACATTTTGACATTTTTACATTTTTACATTTTTACATTTTTACATTTTTATGGATAAGGTTAGGTTAGGTTAGGTTTTAGTAACCTAACATTTTTACCATTTTTACATTTTTACATTTTTACATTTTTATGGATAAGGTTAGGTTAGGTTAGGTTTTAGTAACCTAACATTTTACCATTTTTACATTTTTACATTTTTACATTTTAACAATTTTACATTTTTACATTTTTACATTTTTACATTTTTACATTTTTACTTTTTTATGGATAAGGTTAGGTTAGGTTAGGTTTTAGTAACCTAACATTTTTACCATTTTTACATTTTTACATTTTTACATTTTTATGGATAAGGTTAGGTTAGGTTAGGTTTTAGTAACCTAACATTTTTACCATTTTTACATTTTTACATTTTTACATTTTTAATGATAAGGTTAGGTTAGGTTAGGTTTTAGTAACCTAACATTTTTACCATTTTTACATTTTTACATTTACGACATTTTGACATTTTGACATTTTGACATTTAGACATTTTGACATTTTGACATTTTGACATTTTGACATTTTACATTTTGACATTTTGACATTTTGACATTTTGACATTTTGACATTTTGACATTTTGTCATTTTGACATTTTGACATTTTTACATTTTTACATTTTTACATTTTTACATTTTTATGGATAAGGTTAGGTTAGGTTAGGTTTTAGTAACCTAACATTTTACCATTTTTACATTTTTACATTTTTACATTTTAACAATTTTACATTTTTACATTTTTACATTTTTACATTTTTACATTTTTACTTTTTTATGGATAAGGTTAGGTTAGGTTAGGTTTTAGTAACCTAACATTTTTACCATTTTTACATTTTTACATTTTTACATTTTTATGGATAAGGTTAGGTTAGGTTAGGTTTTAGTAACCTAACATTTTTACCATTTTTACATTTTGACATTTTGACATTTTGACATTTTGACATTTTGACATTTTGACATTTTGACATTTTGACATTTTGACATTTTGACATTTTGACATTTTGACATTTTGACATTTTGACATTTTGACATTTTGACATTTTGACATTTTGACATTTTGACATTTTGACATTTTGACATTTTGACATTTTACATTTTGACATTTTGACATTTTGACATTTTGACATTTTGACATTTTGACATTTTGACATTTTGACATTTTCACATTTTGAAATTTTTACATTTTTACATTTTTACATTTTTACATTTTTACATTTTTATGGATAAGGTTAGGTTAGGTTAGGTTTTAGTAACCTAACATTTTTACCTTTTTTACATTTTTACATTTTTACATTTTTATGGATAAGGTTAGGTTAGGTTAGGTTTTAGTAACCTAACATTTTACCATTTTTACATTTTTACATTTTAACAATTTTACATTTTTACATTTTTACCATTTTACTTTTTTATGGATAAGGTTAGGTTAGGTTAGGTTTTAGTAACCTAACATTTTTACCATTTTTACATTTTTACATTTTTACATTTTTACATTTTTACATTTTTATGGATAAGGTTAGGTTAGGTTAAGTTTTAGTAACCTAACATTTTTTACCATTTTTACATTTTGACATTTTGACATTTTGACATTTTGACAATTTGACATTTTGACATTTTGACATTTTGACATTTTACATTTTGACATTTTGACATTTTGACATTTTGACATTTTGACATTTTGTCATTTTGACATTTTGACATTTTTACATTTTTACATTTTTACATTTTTACATTTTTATGGATAAGGTTAGGTTAGGTTAGGTTTTAGTAACCTAACATTTTTACCATTTTTACATTTTTACATTTACGACATTTTGACATTTTGACATTTTGACATTTTGACATTTTGAAATTTTGACATTTTACATTTTGACATTTTGACATTTTGACATTTTGACATTTTGACATTTTGTCATTTTGACATTTTGACATTTTTACATTTTTACATTTTTACATTTTTACATTTTTATGGATAAGGTTAGGTTAGGTTAGGTTTTAGTAACCTAACATTTTTACCATTTTTACATTTTTACATTTACGACATTTTGACATTTTGACATTTTGACATTTTGACATTTTGACATTTTGACATTTTGACATTTTACATTTTGACATTTTGACATTTTGACATTTTGACATTTTGACATTTTGACATTTTGACATTTTGTCATTTTGACATTTTGACATTTTTACATTTTTACATTTTTACATTTTTACATTTTTATGGATAAGGTTAGGTTAGGTTAGGTTTTAGTAACCTAACATTTTTACCATTTTTACATTTTTACATTTACGACATTTTGACATTTTGACATTTTGACATTTTGACATTTTGACATTTTACATTTTGACATTTTGACATTTTGACATTTTGACATTTTGACATTTTGTCATTTTGACATTTTGACATTTTTACATTTTTACATTTTTACATTTTTACATTTTTACATTTTTAATGATAAGGTTAGGTTAGGTTAGGTTTTAGTAACCTAACATTTTTACCATTTTTACATTTTTACATTTACGACATTTTGACATTTTGACATTTTGACATTTTGACATTTTGACATTTTGACATTTTGACATTTTACATTTTGACATTTTGACATTTTGACATTTTGACATTTTGACATTTTGACATTTTGTCATTTTGACATTTTGACATTTTTACATTTTTACATTTTTACATTTTTACATTTTTATGGATAAGGTTAGGTTAGGTTAAGTTTTAGTAACCTAACATTTTTTACCATTTTTACATTTTGACATTTTGACATTTTGACATTTTGACAATTTGACATTTTGACATTTTGACATTTTGACATTTTACATTTTGACATTTTGACATTTTGACATTTTGACATTTTGACATTTTGTCATTTTGACATTTTGACATTTTTACATTTTTACATTTTTACATTTTTACATTTTTATGGATAAGGTTAGGTTAGGTTAGGTTTTAGTAACCTAACATTTTTACCATTTTTACATTTTTACATTTACGACATTTTGACATTTTGACATTTTGACATTTTGACATTTTGACATTTTGACATTTTACATTTTGACATTTTGACATTTTGACATTTTGACATTTTGACATTTTGTCATTTTGACATTTTGACATTTTTACATTTTTACATTTTTACATTTTTACATTTTTATGGATAAGGTTAGGTTAGGTTAGGTTTTAGTAACCTAACATTTTTACCATTTTTACATTTTTACATTTACGACATTTTGACATTTTGACATTTTGACATTTTGACATTTTGACATTTTGACATTTTGACATTTTACATTTTGACATTTTGACATTTTGACATTTTGACATTTTGACATTTTGACATTTTGTCATTTTGACATTTTGACATTTTTACATTTTTACATTTTTACATTTTTACATTTTTATGGATAAGGTTAGGTTAGGTTAGGTTTTAGTAACCTAACATTTTTACCATTTTTACATTTTTACATTTACGACATTTTGACATTTTGACATTTTGACATTTTGACATTTTGACATTTTACATTTTGACATTTTGACATTTTGACATTTTGACATTTTGACATTTTGTCATTTTGACATTTTGACATTTTTACATTTTTACATTTTTACATTTTTACATTTTTACATTTTTAATGATAAGGTTAGGTTAGGTTAGGTTTTAGTAACCTAACATTTTTACCATTTTTACATTTTTACATTTACGACATTTTGACATTTTGACATTTTGACATTTTGACATTTTGACATTTTGACATTTTGACATTTTACATTTTGACATTTTGACATTTTGACATTTTGACATTTTGACATTTTGACATTTTGACATTTTGTCATTTTGACATTTTGACATTTTTACATTTTTACATTTTTACATTTTTACATTTTTATGGATAAGGTTAGGTTAGGTTAGGTTTTAGTAACCTAACATTTTTACCATTTTTACATTTTTACATTTACGACATTTTGACATTTTGACATTTTGACATTTTGACATTTTGACATTTTACATTTTGACATTTTGACATTTTGACATTTTGACATTTTGACATTTTGTCATTTTGACATTTTGACATTTTTACATTTTTACATTTTTACATTTTTACATTTTTATGGATAAGGTTAGGTTAGGTTAGGTTTTAGTAACCTAACATTTTTACCATTTTTACATTTTTACATTTTTACATTTTTATGGATAAGGTTAGGTTAGGTTAGGTTTTAGTAACCTAACATTTTACCATTTTTACATTTTTACATTTTTACATTTTAACAATTTTACATTTTTACATTTTTACATTTTTACATTTTTACATTTTTACTTTTTTATGGATAAGGTTAGGTTAGGTTAGGTTTTAGTAACCTAACATTTTTACCATTTTTACATTTTTACATTTTTACATTTTTATGGATAAGGTTAGGTTAGGTTAGGTTTTAGTAACCTAACATTTTTACCATTTTTACATTTTTACATTTTTACATTTTTACATTTTTACATTTTTAATGATAAGGTTAGGTTAGGTTAGGTTTTAGTAACCTAACATTTTTACCATTTTTACATTTTTACATTTACGACATTTTGACATTTTGACATTTTGACATTTAGACATTTTGACATTTTGACATTTTGACATTTTGACATTTTACATTTTGACATTTTGACATTTTGACATTTTGACATTTTGACATTTTGACATTTTGTCATTTTGACATTTTGACATTTTTACATTTTTACATTTTTACATTTTTACATTTTTATGGATAAGGTTAGGTTAGGTTAGGTTTTAGTAACCTAACATTTTACCATTTTTACATTTTTACATTTTTACATTTTAACAATTTTACATTTTTACATTTTTACATTTTTACATTTTTACATTTTTACTTTTTTATGGATAAGGTTAGGTTAGGTTAGGTTTTAGTAACCTAACATTTTTACCATTTTTACATTTTTACATTTTTACATTTTTATGGATAAGGTTAGGTTAGGTTAGGTTTTAGTAACCTAACATTTTTACCATTTTTACATTTTGACATTTTGACATTTTGACATTTTGACATTTTGACATTTTGACATTTTGACATTTTGACATTTTGACATTTTGACATTTTGACATTTTGACATTTTGACATTTTGACATTTTGACATTTTGACATTTTGACATTTTGACATTTTGACATTTTGACATTTTGACATTTTGACATTTTGACATTTTACATTTTGACATTTTGACATTTTGACATTTTGACATTTTGACATTTTGACATTTTGACATTTTGACATTTTCACATTTTGAAATTTTTACATTTTTACATTTTTACATTTTTACATTTTTACATTTTTATGGATAAGGTTAGGTTAGGTTAGGTTTTAGTAACCTAACATTTTTACCTTTTTTACATTTTTACATTTTTACATTTTTATGGATAAGGTTAGGTTAGGTTAGGTTTTAGTAACCTAACATTTTACCATTTTTACATTTTTACATTTTAACAATTTTACATTTTTACATTTTTACCATTTTACTTTTTTATGGATAAGGTTAGGTTAGGTTAGGTTTTAGTAACCTAACATTTTTACCATTTTTACATTTTTACATTTTTACATTTTTACATTTTTACATTTTTATGGATAAGGTTAGGTTAGGTTAAGTTTTAGTAACCTAACATTTTTTACCATTTTTACATTTTGACATTTTGACATTTTGACATTTTGACAATTTGACATTTTGACATTTTGACATTTTGACATTTTACATTTTGACATTTTGACATTTTGACATTTTGACATTTTGTCATTTTGACATTTTGACATTTTTACATTTTTACATTTTTACATTTTTACATTTTTATGGATAAGGTTAGGTTAGGTTAGGTTTTAGTAACCTAACATTTTTACCATTTTTACATTTTTACATTTACGACATTTTGACATTTTGACATTTTGACATTTTGACATTTTGAAATTTTGACATTTTACATTTTGACATTTTGACATTTTGACATTTTGACATTTTGACATTTTGTCATTTTGACATTTTGACATTTTTACATTTTTACATTTTTACATTTTTACATTTTTATGGATAAGGTTAGGTTAGGTTAGGTTTTAGTAACCTAACATTTTTACCATTTTTACATTTTTACATTTACGACATTTTGACATTTTGACATTTTGACATTTTGACATTTTGACATTTTGACATTTTGACATTTTACATTTTGACATTTTGACATTTTGACATTTTGACATTTTGACATTTTGACATTTTGACATTTTGTCATTTTGACATTTTGACATTTTTACATTTTTACATTTTTACATTTTTACATTTTTATGGATAAGGTTAGGTTAGGTTAGGTTTTAGTAACCTAACATTTTTACCATTTTTACATTTTTACATTTACGACATTTTGACATTTTGACATTTTGACATTTTGACATTTTGACATTTTACATTTTGACATTTTGACATTTTGACATTTTGACATTTTGACATTTTGTCATTTTGACATTTTGACATTTTTACATTTTTACATTTTTACATTTTTACATTTTTACATTTTTAATGATAAGGTTAGGTTAGGTTAGGTTTTAGTAACCTAACATTTTTACCATTTTTACATTTTTACATTTACGACATTTTGACATTTTGACATTTTGACATTTTGACATTTTGACATTTTGACATTTTGACATTTTACATTTTGACATTTTGACATTTTGACATTTTGACATTTTGACATTTTGACATTTTGTCATTTTGACATTTTGACATTTTTACATTTTTACATTTTTACATTTTTACATTTTTATGGATAAGGTTAGGTTAGGTTAGGTTTTAGTAACCTAACATTTTTACCATTTTTACATTTTTACATTTACGACATTTTGACATTTTGACATTTTGACATTTTGACATTTTGACATTTTACATTTTGACATTTTGACATTTTGACATTTTGACATTTTGACATTTTGTCATTTTGACATTTTGACATTTTTACATTTTTACATTTTTACATTTTTACATTTTTACATTTTTACATTTTTAATGATAAGGTTAGGTTAGGTTAGGTTTTAGTAACCTAACATTTTTACCATTTTTACATTTTGACATTTTGACATTTTACATTTTGACATTTTGACATTTTGACATTTTGACATTTTGACATTTTGTCATTTTGACATTTTGACATTTTTACATTTTTACATTTTTACATTTTTACATTTTTATGGATAAGGTTAGGTTAGGTTAGGTTTTAGTAACCTAACATTTTTACCATTTTTACATTTTTACATTTTTACATTTTTATGGATAAGGTTAGGTTAGGTTAGGTTTTAGTAACCTAACATTTTACCATTTTTACATTTTTACATTTTTACATTTTTACATTTTAACAATTTTACATTTTTACATTTTTACATTTTTACATTTTTACATTTTTACTTTTTTATGGATAAGGTTAGGTTAGGTTAGGTTTTAGTAACCTAACATTTTTACCATTTTTACATTTTTACATTTTTACATTTTTATGGATAAGGTTAGGTTAGGTTAAGTTTTAGTAACCTAACATTTTTTACCATTTTTACATTTTGACATTTTGACATTTTGACATTTTGACAATTTGACATTTTGACATTTTGACATTTTGACATTTTACATTTTGACATTTTGACATTTTGACATTTTGACATTTTGACATTTTGTCATTTTGACATTTTGACATTTTTACATTTTTACATTTTTACATTTTTACATTTTTATGGATAAGGTTAGGTTAGGTTAGGTTTTAGTAACCTAACATTTTTACCATTTTTACATTTTTACATTTACGACATTTTGACATTTTGACATTTTGACATTTTGACATTTTGACATTTTGACATTTTACATTTTGACATTTTGACATTTTGACATTTTGACATTTTGACATTTTGTCATTTTGACATTTTGACATTTTTACATTTTTACATTTTTACATTTTTACATTTTTATGGATAAGGTTAGGTTAGGTTAGGTTTTAGTAACCTAACATTTTTACCATTTTTACATTTTTACATTTACGACATTTTGACATTTTGACATTTTGACATTTTGACATTTTGACATTTTGACATTTTGACATTTTACATTTTGACATTTTGACATTTTGACATTTTGACATTTTGACATTTTGACATTTTGTCATTTTGACATTTTGACATTTTTACATTTTTACATTTTTACATTTTTACATTTTTATGGATAAGGTTAGGTTAGGTTAGGTTTTAGTAACCTAACATTTTTACCATTTTTACATTTTTACATTTACGACATTTTGACATTTTGACATTTTGACATTTTGACATTTTACATTTTGACATTTTGACATTTTGACATTTTGACATTTTGACATTTTGTCATTTTGACATTTTGACATTTTTACATTTTTACATTTTTACATTTTTACATTTTTACATTTTTAATGATAAGGTTAGGTTAGGTTAGGTTTTAGTAACCTAACATTTTTACCATTTTTACATTTTTACATTTACGACATTTTGACATTTTGACATTTTGACATTTTGACATTTTGACATTTTGACATTTTGACATTTTACATTTTGACATTTTGACATTTTGACATTTTGACATTTTGACATTTTGACATTTTGACATTTTGTCATTTTGACATTTTGACATTTTTACATTTTTACATTTTTACATTTTTACATTTTTATGGATAAGGTTAGGTTAGGTTAGGTTTTAGTAACCTAACATTTTTACCATTTTTACATTTTTACATTTTTACATTTTTACTTTTTTATGGATAAGGTTAGGTTAGGTTAGGTTTTAGTAACCTAACATTTTTACCATTTTTACATTTTTACATTTTTACATTTTTATGGATAAGGTTAGGTTAGGTTAGGTTTTAGTAACCTAACATTTTACCATTTTTACATTTTTACATTTTTACATTTTAACAATTTTACATTTTTACATTTTTACATTTTTACATTTTTACATTTTTACTTTTTTATGGATAAGGTTAGGTTAGGTTAGGTTTTAGTAACCTAACATTTTTACCATTTTTACATTTTTACATTTTTACATTTTTATGGATAAGGTTAGGTTAGGTTAGGTTTTAGTAACCTAACATTTTTACCATTTTTACATTTTTACATTTTTACATTTTTACATTTTTACATTTTTAATGATAAGGTTAGGTTAGGTTAGGTTTTAGTAACCTAACATTTTTACCATTTTTACATTTTTACATTTACGACATTTTGACATTTTGACATTTTGACATTTAGACATTTTGACATTTTGACATTTTGACATTTTGACATTTTGACATTTTGACATTTTGACATTTTGACATTTTGACATTTTGACATTTTGTCATTTTGACATTTTGACATTTATTTTAATGATAAGGTTAGGTTAGGTTAGGTTTTAGTAACCTAACATTTTTACCATTTTTACATTTTGACATTTTGACATTTTACATTTTGACATTTTGACATTTTGACATTTTGACATTTTGACATTTTGTCATTTTGACATTTTGACATTTTTACATTTTTACATTTTTACATTTTTACATTTTTATGGATAAGGTTAGGTTAGGTTAGGTTTTAGTAACCTAACATTTTTACCATTTTTACATTTTTACATTTTTACATTTTTATGGATAAGGTTAGGTTAGGTTAGGTTTTAGTAACCTAACATTTTACCATTTTTACATTTTTACATTTTTACATTTTAACAATTTTACATTTTTACATTTTTACATTTTTACATTTTTACATTTTTACTTTTTTATGGATAAGGTTAGGTTAGGTTAGGTTTTAGTAACCTAACATTTTTACCATTTTTACATTTTTACATTTTTACATTTTTATGGATAAGGTTAGGTTAGGTTAGGTTTTAGTAACCTAACATTTTTACCATTTTTACATTTTGACATTTTGACATTTTGACATTTTGACATTTTGACATTTTGACATTTTGACATTTTGACATTTTGACATTTTGACATTTTGACATTTTGACATTTTGACATTTTGACATTTTGACATTTTGACATTTTGACATTTTGACATTTTGACATTTTACATTTTGACATTTTGACATTTTGACATTTTGACATTTTGACATTTTGACATTTTGACATTTTGACATTTTCACATTTTGAAATTTTTACATTTTTACATTTTTACATTTTTACATTTTTACATTTTTATGGATAAGGTTAGGTTAGGTTAGGTTTTAGTAACCTAACATTTTTACCTTTTTTACATTTTTACATTTTTACATTTTTATGGATAAGGTTAGGTTAGGTTAGGTTTTAGTAACCTAACATTTTACCATTTTTACATTTTTACATTTTAACAATTTTACATTTTTACATTTTTACCATTTTACTTTTTTATGGATAAGGTTAGGTTAGGTTAGGTTTTAGTAACCTAACATTTTTACCATTTTTACATTTTTACATTTTTACATTTTTACATTTTTATGGATAAGGTTAGGTTAGGTTAAGTTTTAGTAACCTAACATTTTTTACCATTTTTACATTTTGACATTTTGACATTTTGACATTTTGACAATTTGACATTTTGACATTTTGACATTTTGACATTTTACATTTTGACATTTTGACATTTTGACATTTTGACATTTTGACATTTTGTCATTTTGACATTTTGACATTTTTACATTTTTACATTTTTACATTTTTACATTTTTATGGATAAGGTTAGGTTAGGTTAGGTTTTAGTAACCTAACATTTTTACCATTTTTACATTTTTACATTTACGACATTTTGACATTTTGACATTTTGACATTTTGACATTTTGAAATTTTGACATTTTACATTTTGACATTTTGACATTTTGACATTTTGACATTTTGACATTTTGTCATTTTGACATTTTGACATTTTTACATTTTTACATTTTTACATTTTTACATTTTTATGGATAAGGTTAGGTTAGGTTAGGTTTTAGTAACCTAACATTTTTACCATTTTTACATTTTTACATTTACGACATTTTGACATTTTGACATTTTGACATTTTGACATTTTGACATTTTGACATTTTGACATTTTACATTTTGACATTTTGACATTTTGACATTTTGACATTTTGACATTTTGACATTTTGTCATTTTGACATTTTGACATTTTTACATTTTTACATTTTTACATTTTTACATTTTTATGGATAAGGTTAGGTTAGGTTAGGTTTTAGTAACCTAACATTTTTACCATTTTTACATTTTTACATTTACGACATTTTGACATTTTGACATTTTGACATTTTGACATTTTGACATTTTACATTTTGACATTTTGACATTTTGACATTTTGACATTTTGACATTTTGTCATTTTGACATTTTGACATTTTTACATTTTTACATTTTTACATTTTTACATTTTTACATTTTTAATGATAAGGTTAGGTTAGGTTAGGTTTTAGTAACCTAACATTTTTACCATTTTTACATTTTTACATTTACGACATTTTGACATTTTGACATTTTGACATTTTGACATTTTGACATTTTGACATTTTGACATTTTACATTTTGACATTTTGACATTTTGACATTTTGACATTTTGACATTTTGACATTTTGTCATTTTGACATTTTGACATTTTTACATTTTTACATTTTTACATTTTTACATTTTTATGGATAAGGTTAGGTTAGGTTAGGTTTTAGTAACCTAACATTTTTACCATTTTTACATTTTTACATTTACGACATTTTGACATTTTGACATTTTGACATTTTGACATTTTGACATTTTACATTTTGACATTTTGACATTTTGACATTTTGACATTTTACATTTTGACATTTTGACATTTTGACATTTTGACATTTTGACATTTTGTCATTTTGACATTTTGACATTTTTACATTTTTACATTTTTACATTTTTACATTTTTACATTTTTACATTTTTAATGATAAGGTTAGGTTAGGTTAGGTTTTAGTAACCTAACATTTTTACCATTTTTACATTTTGACATTTTGACATTTTACATTTTGACATTTTGACATTTTGACATTTTGACATTTTGACATTTTGTCATTTTGACATTTTGACATTTTTACATTTTTACATTTTTACATTTTTACATTTTTATGGATAAGGTTAGGTTAGGTTAGGTTTTAGTAACCTAACATTTTTACCATTTTTACATTTTTACATTTTTACATTTTTATGGATAAGGTTAGGTTAGGTTAGGTTTTAGTAACCTAACATTTTACCATTTTTACATTTTTACATTTTTACATTTTAACAATTTTACATTTTTACATTTTTACATTTTTACATTTTTACATTTTTACTTTTTTATGGATAAGGTTAGGTTAGGTTAGGTTTTAGTAACCTAACATTTTTACCATTTTTACATTTTTACATTTTTACATTTTTATGGATAAGGTTAGGTTAGGTTAAGTTTTAGTAACCTAACATTTTTTACCATTTTTACATTTTGACATTTTGACATTTTGACATTTTGACAATTTGACATTTTGACATTTTGACATTTTGACATTTTACATTTTGACATTTTGACATTTTGACATTTTGACATTTTGACATTTTGTCATTTTGACATTTTGACATTTTTACATTTTTACATTTTTACATTTTTACATTTTTATGGATAAGGTTAGGTTAGGTTAGGTTTTAGTAACCTAACATTTTTACCATTTTTACATTTTTACATTTACGACATTTTGACATTTTGACATTTTGACATTTTGACATTTTGACATTTTGACATTTTACATTTTGACATTTTGACATTTTGACATTTTGACATTTTGACATTTTGTCATTTTGACATTTTGACATTTTTACATTTTTACATTTTTACATTTTTACATTTTTATGGATAAGGTTAGGTTAGGTTAGGTTTTAGTAACCTAACATTTTTACCATTTTTACATTTTTACATTTACGACATTTTGACATTTTGACATTTTGACATTTTGACATTTTGACATTTTGACATTTTGACATTTTACATTTTGACATTTTGACATTTTGACATTTTGACATTTTGACATTTTGACATTTTGTCATTTTGACATTTTGACATTTTTACATTTTTACATTTTTACATTTTTACATTTTTATGGATAAGGTTAGGTTAGGTTAGGTTTTAGTAACCTAACATTTTTACCATTTTTACATTTTTACATTTACGACATTTTGACATTTTGACATTTTGACATTTTGACATTTTGACATTTTACATTTTGACATTTTGACATTTTGACATTTTGACATTTTGACATTTTGTCATTTTGACATTTTGACATTTTTACATTTTTACATTTTTACATTTTTACATTTTTACATTTTTAATGATAAGGTTAGGTTAGGTTAGGTTTTAGTAACCTAACATTTTTACCATTTTTACATTTTTACATTTACGACATTTTGACATTTTGACATTTTGACATTTTGACATTTTGACATTTTGACATTTTGACATTTTACATTTTGACATTTTGACATTTTGACATTTTGACATTTTGACATTTTGACATTTTGACATTTTGTCATTTTGACATTTTGACATTTTTACATTTTTACATTTTTACATTTTTACATTTTTATGGATAAGGTTAGGTTAGGTTAGGTTTTAGTAACCTAACATTTTTACCATTTTTACATTTTTACATTTACGACATTTTGACATTTTGACATTTTGACATTTTGACATTTTGACATTTTACATTTTGACATTTTGACATTTTGACATTTTGACATTTTGACATTTTGTCATTTTGACATTTTGACATTTTTACATTTTTACATTTTTACATTTTTACATTTTTATGGATAAGGTTAGGTTAGGTTAGGTTTTAGTAACCTAACATTTTTACCATTTTTACATTTTTACATTTTTACATTTTTATGGATAAGGTTAGGTTAGGTTAGGTTTTAGTAACCTAACATTTTACCATTTTTACATTTTTACATTTTTACATTTTAACAATTTTACATTTTTACATTTTTACATTTTTACATTTTTACTTTTTTATGGATAAGGTTAGGTTAGGTTAGGTTTTAGTAACCTAACATTTTTACCATTTTTACATTTTTACATTTTTACATTTTTATGGATAAGGTTAGGTTAGGTTAGGTTTTAGTAACCTAACATTTTTACCATTTTTACATTTTTACATTTTTACATTTTTACATTTTTACATTTTTAATGATAAGGTTAGGTTAGGTTAGGTTTTAGTAACCTAACATTTTTACCATTTTTACATTTTTACATTTACGACATTTTGACATTTTGACATTTTGACATTTAGACATTTTGACATTTTGACATTTTGACATTTTGACATTTTACATTTTGACATTTTGACATTTTGACATTTTGACATTTTGACATTTTGACATTTTGTCATTTTGACATTTTGACATTTATTTTAATGATAAGGTTAGGTTAGGTTAGGTTTTAGTAACCTAACATTTTTACCATTTTTACATTTTGACATTTTGACATTTTACATTTTGACATTTTGACATTTTGACATTTTGACATTTTGACATTTTGTCATTTTGACATTTTGACATTTTTACATTTTTACATTTTTACATTTTTACATTTTTATGGATAAGGTTAGGTTAGGTTAGGTTTTAGTAACCTAACATTTTTACCATTTTTACATTTTTACATTTTTACATTTTTATGGATAAGGTTAGGTTAGGTTAGGTTTTAGTAACCTAACATTTTACCATTTTTACATTTTTACATTTTTACATTTTAACAATTTTACATTTTTACATTTTTACATTTTTACATTTTTACATTTTTACTTTTTTATGGATAAGGTTAGGTTAGGTTAGGTTTTAGTAACCTAACATTTTTACCATTTTTACATTTTTACATTTTTACATTTTTATGGATAAGGTTAGGTTAGGTTAGGTTTTAGTAACCTAACATTTTTACCATTTTTACATTTTGACATTTTGACATTTTGACATTTTGACATTTTGACATTTTGACATTTTGACATTTTGACATTTTGACATTTTGACATTTTGACATTTTGACATTTTGACATTTTGACATTTTGACATTTTGACATTTTGACATTTTGACATTTTGACATTTTACATTTTGACATTTTGACATTTTGACATTTTGACATTTTGACATTTTGACATTTTGACATTTTGACATTTTCACATTTTGAAATTTTTACATTTTTACATTTTTACATTTTTACATTTTTACATTTTTATGGATAAGGTTAGGTTAGGTTAGGTTTTAGTAACCTAACATTTTTACCTTTTTTACATTTTTACATTTTTACATTTTTATGGATAAGGTTAGGTTAGGTTAGGTTTTAGTAACCTAACATTTTACCATTTTTACATTTTTACATTTTAACAATTTTACATTTTTACATTTTTACCATTTTACTTTTTTATGGATAAGGTTAGGTTAGGTTAGGTTTTAGTAACCTAACATTTTTACCATTTTTACATTTTTACATTTTTACATTTTTACATTTTTACATTTTTATGGATAAGGTTAGGTTAGGTTAAGTTTTAGTAACCTAACATTTTTTACCATTTTTACATTTTGACATTTTGACATTTTGACAATTTGACATTTTGACATTTTGACATTTTGACATTTTACATTTTGACATTTTGACATTTTGACATTTTGACATTTTGACATTTTGTCATTTTGACATTTTGACATTTTTACATTTTTACATTTTTACATTTTTACATTTTTATGGATAAGGTTAGGTTAGGTTAGGTTTTAGTAACCTAACATTTTTACCATTTTTACATTTTTACATTTACGACATTTTGACATTTTGACATTTTGACATTTTGACATTTTGAAATTTTGACATTTTACATTTTGACATTTTGACATTTTGACATTTTGACATTTTGACATTTTGTCATTTTGACATTTTGACATTTTTACATTTTTACATTTTTACATTTTTACATTTTTATGGATAAGGTTAGGTTAGGTTAGGTTTTAGTAACCTAACATTTTTACCATTTTTACATTTTTACATTTACGACATTTTGACATTTTGACATTTTGACATTTTGACATTTTGACATTTTGACATTTTGACATTTTACATTTTGACATTTTGACATTTTGACATTTTGACATTTTGACATTTTGACATTTTGACATTTTGTCATTTTGACATTTTGACATTTTTACATTTTTACATTTTTACATTTTTACATTTTTATGGATAAGGTTAGGTTAGGTTAGGTTTTAGTAACCTAACATTTTTACCATTTTTACATTTTTACATTTACGACATTTTGACATTTTGACATTTTGACATTTTGACATTTTGACATTTTACATTTTGACATTTTGACATTTTGACATTTTGACATTTTGACATTTTGTCATTTTGACATTTTGACATTTTTACATTTTTACATTTTTACATTTTTACATTTTTACATTTTCAATGATAAGGTTAGGTTAGGTTAGGTTTTAGTAACCTAACATTTTTACCATTTTTACATTTTTACATTTACGACATTTTGACATTTTGACATTTTGACATTTTGACATTTTGACATTTTGACATTTTGACATTTTACATTTTGACATTTTGACATTTTGACATTTTGACATTTTGACATTTTGACATTTTGTCATTTTGACATTTTGACATTTTTACATTTTTACATTTTTACATTTTTACATTTTTATGGATAAGGTTAGGTTAGGTTAGGTTTTAGTAACCTAACATTTTTACCATTTTTACATTTTTACATTTACGACATTTTGACATTTTGACATTTTGACATTTTGACATTTTGACATTTTACATTTTGACATTTTGACATTTTGACATTTTGACATTTTGACATTTTGTCATTTTGACATTTTGACATTTTTACATTTTTACATTTTTACATTTTTACATTTTTACATTTTTAATGATAAGGTTAGGTTAGGTTAGGTTTTAGTAACCTAACATTTTTACCATTTTTACATTTTGACATTTTGACATTTTACATTTTGACATTTTGACATTTTGACATTTTGACATTTTGACATTTTGTCATTTTGACATTTTGACATTTTTACATTTTTACATTTTTACATTTTTACATTTTTATGGATAAGGTTAGGTTAGGTTAGGTTTTAGTAACCTAACATTTTTACCATTTTTACATTTTTACATTTTTACATTTTTATGGATAAGGTTAGGTTAGGTTAGGTTTTAGTAACCTAACATTTTACCATTTTTACATTTTTACATTTTTACATTTTAACAATTTTACATTTTTACATTTTTACATTTTTACATTTTTACATTTTTACTTTTTTATGGATAAGGTTAGGTTAGGTTAGGTTTTAGTAACCTAACATTTTTACCATTTTTACATTTTTACATTTTTACATTTTTATGGATAAGGTTAGGTTAGGTTAGGTTAGGTTAGGTTAGGTTAGGTTAGGTTAGGTTAGGTTAGGTTAGGTTAGGTTAGGTTAGGTTAGGTTAGGTTAGGTTAGGTTAGGTTAGGTTAGGTTAGGTTAGGTTAGGTTAGGTTAGGTTAGGTTAGGTTAGGTTAGGTTAGGTTAGGTTAGGTTAGGTTAGGTTAGGTTAGGTTAGGTTAGGTTAGGTTAGGTTAGGTTAGGTTAGGTTAGGTTAGGTTAGGTTAGGTTAGGTTAGGTTAGGTTAGGTTAGGTTAGGTTAGGTTAGGTTAGGTTAGGTTAGGTTAGGTTAGGTTAGGTTAGGTTAGGTTAGGTTAGGTTAGGTTAGGTTAGGTTAGGTTAGGTTAGGTTAGGTTAGGTTAGGTTAGGTTAGGTTAGGTTAGGTTAGGTTAGGTTAGGTTAGGTTAGGTTAGGTTAGGTTAGGTTAGGTTAGGTTAGGTTAGGTTAGGTTAGGTTAGGTTAGGTTAGGTTAGGTTAGGTTAGGTTAGGTTAGGTTAGGTTAGGTTAGGTTAGGTTAGGTTAGGTTAGGTTAGGTTAGGTTAGGTTAGGTTAGGTTAGGTTAGGTTAGGTTAGGTTAGGTTAGGTTAGGTTAGGTTAGGTTAGGTTAGGTTAGGTTAGGTTAGGTTAGGTTAGGTTAGGTTAGGTTAGGTTAGGTTAGGTTAGGTTAGGTTAGGTTAGGTTAGGTTAGGTTAGGTTAGGTTAGGTTAGGTTAGGTTAGGTTAGGTTAGGTTAGGTTAGGTTAGGTTAGGTTAGGTTAGGTTAGGTTAGGTTAGGTTAGGTTAGGTTAGGTTAGGTTAGGTTAGGTTAGGTTAGGTTAGGTTAGGTTAGGTTAGGTTAGGTTAGGTTAGGTTAGGTTAGGTTAGGTTAGGTTAGGTTAGGTTAGGTTAGGTTAGGTTAGGTTAGGTTAGGTTAGGTTAGGTTAGGTTAGGTTAGGTTAGGTTAGGTTAGGTTAGGTTAGGTTAGGTTAGGTTAGGTTAGGTTAGGTTAGGTTAGGTTAGGTTAGGTTAGGTTAGGTTAGGTTAGGTTAGGTTAGGTTAGGTTAGGTTAGGTTAGGTTAGGTTAGGTTAGGTTAGGTTAGGTTAGGTTAGGTTAGGTTAGGTTAGGTTAGGTTAGGTTAGGTTAGGTTAGGTTAGGTTAGGTTAGGTTAGGTTAGGTTAGGTTAGGTTAGGTTAGGTTAGGTTAGGTTAGGTTAGGTTAGGTTAGGTTAGGTTAGGTTAGGTTAGGTTAGGTTAGGTTAGGTTAGGTTAGGTTAGGTTAGGTTAGGTTAGGTTAGGTTAGGTTAGGTTAGGTTAGGTTAGGTTAGGTTAGGTTAGGTTAGGTTAGGTTAGGTTAGGTTAGGTTAGGTTAGGTTAGGTTAGGTTAGGTTAGGTTAGGTTAGGTTAGGTTAGGTTAGGTTAGGTTAGGTTAGGTTAGGTTAGGTTAGGTTAGGTTAGGTTAGGTTAGGTTAGGTTAGGTTAGGTTAGGTTAGGTTAGGTTAGGTTAGGTTAGGTTAGGTTAGGTTAGGTTAGGTTAGGTTAGGTTAGGTTAGGTTAGGTTAGGTTAGGTTAGGTTAGGTTAGGTTAGGTTAGGTTAGGTTAGGTTAGGTTAGGTTAGGTTAGGTTAGGTTAGGTTAGGTTAGGTTAGGTTAGGTTAGGTTAGGTTAGGTTAGGTTAGGTTAGGTTAGGTTAGGTTAGGTTAGGTTAGGTTAGGTTAGGTTAGGTTAGGTTAGGTTAGGTTAGGTTAGGTTAGGTTAGGTTAGGTTAGGTTAGGTTAGGTTAGGTTAGGTTAGGTTAGGTTAGGTTAGGTTAGGTTAGGTTAGGTTAGGTTAGGTTAGGTTAGGTTAGGTTAGGTTAGGTTAGGTTAGGTTAGGTTAGGTTAGGTTAGGTTAGGTTAGGTTAGGTTAGGTTAGGTTAGGTTAGGTTAGGTTAGGTTAGGTTAGGTTAGGTTAGGTTAGGTTAGGTTAGGTTAGGTTAGGTTAGGTTAGGTTAGGTTAGGTTAGGTTAGGTTAGGTTAGGTTAGGTTAGGTTAGGTTAGGTTAGGTTAGGTTAGGTTAGGTTAGGTTAGGTTAGGTTAGGTTAGGTTAGGTTAGGTTAGGTTAGGTTAGGTTAGGTTAGGTTAGGTTAGGTTAGGTTAGGTTAGGTTAGGTTAGGTTAGGTTAGGTTAGGTTAGGTTAGGTTAGGTTAGGTTAGGTTAGGTTAGGTTAGGTTAGGTTAGGTTAGGTTAGGTTAGGTTAGGTTAGGTTAGGTTAGGTTAGGTTAGGTTAGGTTAGGTTAGGTTAGGTTAGGTTAGGTTAGGTTAGGTTAGGTTAGGTTAGGTTAGGTTAGGTTAGGTTAGGTTAGGTTAGGTTAGGTTAGGTTAGGTTAGGTTAGGTTAGGTTAGGTTAGGTTAGGTTAGGTTAGGTTAGGTTAGGTTAGGTTAGGTTAGGTTAGGTTAGGTTAGGTTAGGTTAGGTTAGGTTAGGTTAGGTTAGGTTAGGTTAGGTTAGGTTAGGTTAGGTTAGGTTAGGTTAGGTTAGGTTAGGTTAGGTTAGGTTAGGTTAGGTTAGGTTAGGTTAGGTTAGGTTAGGTTAGGTTAGGTTAGGTTAGGTTAGGTTAGGTTAGGTTAGGTTAGGTTAGGTTAGGTTAGGTTAGGTTAGGTTAGGTTAGGTTAGGTTAGGTTAGGTTAGGTTAGGTTAGGTTAGGTTAGGTTAGGTTAGGTTAGGTTAGGTTAGGTTAGGTTAGGTTAGGTTAGGTTAGGTTAGGTTAGGTTAGGTTAGGTTAGGTTAGGTTAGGTTAGGTTAGGTTAGGTTAGGTTAGGTTAGGTTAGGTTAGGTTAGGTTAGGTTAGGTTAGGTTAGGTTAGGTTAGGTTAGGTTAGGTTAGGTTAGGTTAGGTTAGGTTAGGTTAGGTTAGGTTAGGTTAGGTTAGGTTAGGTTAGGTTAGGTTAGGTTAGGTTAGGTTAGGTTAGGTTAGGTTAGGTTAGGTTAGGTTAGGTTAGGTTAGGTTAGGTTAGGTTAGGTTAGGTTAGGTTAGGTTAGGTTAGGTTAGGTTAGGTTAGGTTAGGTTAGGTTAGGTTAGGTTAGGTTAGGTTAGGTTAGGTTAGGTTAGGTTAGGTTAGGTTAGGTTAGGTTAGGTTAGGTTAGGTTAGGTTAGGTTAGGTTAGGTTAGGTTAGGTTAGGTTAGGTTAGGTTAGGTTAGGTTAGGTTAGGTTAGGTTAGGTTAGGTTAGGTTAGGTTAGGTTAGGTTAGGTTAGGTTAGGTTAGGTTAGGTTAGGTTAGGTTAGGTTAGGTTAGGTTAGGTTAGGTTAGGTTAGGTTAGGTTAGGTTAGGTTAGGTTAGGTTAGGTTAGGTTAGGTTAGGTTAGGTTAGGTTAGGTTAGGTTAGGTTAGGTTAGGTTAGGTTAGGTTAGGTTAGGTTAGGTTAGGTTAGGTTAGGTTAGGTTAGGTTAGGTTAGGTTAGGTTAGGTTAGGTTAGGTTAGGTTAGGTTAGGTTAGGTTAGGTTAGGTTAGGTTAGGTTAGGTTAGGTTAGGTTAGGTTAGGTTAGGTTAGGTTAGGTTAGGTTAGGTTAGGTTAGGTTAGGTTAGGTTAGGTTAGGTTAGGTTAGGTTAGGTTAGGTTAGGTTAGGTTAGGTTAGGTTAGGTTAGGTTAGGTTAGGTTAGGTTAGGTTAGGTTAGGTTAGGTTAGGTTAGGTTAGGTTAGGTTAGGTTAGGTTAGGTTAGGTTAGGTTAGGTTAGGTTAGGTTAGGTTAGGTTAGGTTAGGTTAGGTTAGGTTAGGTTAGGTTAGGTTAGGTTAGGTTAGGTTAGGTTAGGTTAGGTTAGGTTAGGTTAGGTTAGGTTAGGTTAGGTTAGGTTAGGTTAGGTTAGGTTAGGTTAGGTTAGGTTAGGTTAGGTTAGGTTAGGTTAGGTTAGGTTAGGTTAGGTTAGGTTAGGTTAGGTTAGGTTAGGTTAGGTTAGGTTAGGTTAGGTTAGGTTAGGTTAGGTTAGGTTAGGTTAGGTTAGGTTAGGTTAGGTTAGGTTAGGTTAGGTTAGGTTAGGTTAGGTTAGGTTAGGTTAGGTTAGGTTAGGTTAGGTTAGGTTAGGTTAGGTTAGGTTAGGTTAGGTTAGGTTAGGTTAGGTTAGGTTAGGTTAGGTTAGGTTAGGTTAGGTTAGGTTAGGTTAGGTTAGGTTAGGTTAGGTTAGGTTAGGTTAGGTTAGGTTAGGTTAGGTTAGGTTAGGTTAGGTTAGGTTAGGTTAGGTTAGGTTAGGTTAGGTTAGGTTAGGTTAGGTTAGGTTAGGTTAGGTTAGGTTAGGTTAGGTTAGGTTAGGTTAGGTTAGGTTAGGTTAGGTTAGGTTAGGTTAGGTTAGGTTAGGTTAGGTTAGGTTAGGTTAGGTTAGGTTAGGTTAGGTTAGGTTAGGTTAGGTTAGGTTAGGTTAGGTTAGGTTAGGTTAGGTTAGGTTAGGTTAGGTTAGGTTAGGTTAGGTTAGGTTAGGTTAGGTTAGGTTAGGTTAGGTTAGGTTAGGTTAGGTTAGGTTAGGTTAGGTTAGGTTAGGTTAGGTTAGGTTAGGTTAGGTTAGGTTAGGTTAGGTTAGGTTAGGTTAGGTTAGGTTAGGTTAGGTTAGGTTAGGTTAGGTTAGGTTAGGTTAGGTTAGGTTAGGTTAGGTTAGGTTAGGTTAGGTTAGGTTAGGTTAGGTTAGGTTAGGTTAGGTTAGGTTAGGTTAGGTTAGGTTAGGTTAGGTTAGGTTAGGTTAGGTTAGGTTAGGTTAGGTTAGGTTAGGTTAGGTTAGGTTAGGTTAGGTTAGGTTAGGTTAGGTTAGGTTAGGTTAGGTTAGGTTAGGTTAGGTTAGGTTAGGTTAGGTTAGGTTAGGTTAGGTTAGGTTAGGTTAGGTTAGGTTAGGTTAGGTTAGGTTAGGTTAGGTTAGGTTAGGTTAGGTTAGGTTAGGTTAGGTTAGGTTAGGTTAGGTTAGGTTAGGTTAGGTTAGGTTAGGTTAGGTTAGGTTAGGTTAGGTTAGGTTAGGTTAGGTTAGGTTAGGTTAGGTTAGGTTAGGTTAGGTTAGGTTAGGTTAGGTTAGGTTAGGTTAGGTTAGGTTAGGTTAGGTTAGGTTAGGTTAGGTTAGGTTAGGTTAGGTTAGGTTAGGTTAGGTTAGGTTAGGTTAGGTTAGGTTAGGTTAGGTTAGGTTAGGTTAGGTTAGGTTAGGTTAGGTTAGGTTAGGTTAGGTTAGGTTAGGTTAGGTTAGGTTAGGTTAGGTTAGGTTAGGTTAGGTTAGGTTAGGTTAGGTTAGGTTAGGTTAGGTTAGGTTAGGTTAGGTTAGGTTAGGTTAGGTTAGGTTAGGTTAGGTTAGGTTAGGTTAGGTTAGGTTAGGTTAGGTTAGGTTAGGTTAGGTTAGGTTAGGTTAGGTTAGGTTAGGTTAGGTTAGGTTAGGTTAGGTTAGGTTAGGTTAGGTTAGGTTAGGTTAGGTTAGGTTAGGTTAGGTTAGGTTAGGTTAGGTTAGGTTAGGTTAGGTTAGGTTAGGTTAGGTTAGGTTAGGTTAGGTTAGGTTAGGTTAGGTTAGGTTAGGTTAGGTTAGGTTAGGTTAGGTTAGGTTAGGTTAGGTTAGGTTAGGTTAGGTTAGGTTAGGTTAGGTTAGGTTAGGTTAGGTTAGGTTAGGTTAGGTTAGGTTAGGTTAGGTTAGGTTAGGTTAGGTTAGGTTAGGTTAGGTTAGGTTAGGTTAGGTTAGGTTAGGTTAGGTTAGGTTAGGTTAGGTTAGGTTAGGTTAGGTTAGGTTAGGTTAGGTTAGGTTAGGTTAGGTTAGGTTAGGTTAGGTTAGGTTAGGTTAGGTTAGGTTAGGTTAGGTTAGGTTAGGTTAGGTTAGGTTAGGTTAGGTTAGGTTAGGTTAGGTTAGGTTAGGTTAGGTTAGGTTAGGTTAGGTTAGGTTAGGTTAGGTTAGGTTAGGTTAGGTTAGGTTAGGTTAGGTTAGGTTAGGTTAGGTTAGGTTAGGTTAGGTTAGGTTAGGTTAGGTTAGGTTAGGTTAGGTTAGGTTAGGTTAGGTTAGGTTAGGTTAGGTTAGGTTAGGTTAGGTTAGGTTAGGTTAGGTTAGGTTAGGTTAGGTTAGGTTAGGTTAGGTTAGGTTAGGTTAGGTTAGGTTAGGTTAGGTTAGGTTAGGTTAGGTTAGGTTAGGTTAGGTTAGGTTAGGTTAGGTTAGGTTAGGTTAGGTTAGGTTAGGTTAGGTTAGGTTAGGTTAGGTTAGGTTAGGTTAGGTTAGGTTAGGTTAGGTTAGGTTAGGTTAGGTTAGGTTAGGTTAGGTTAGGTTAGGTTAGGTTAGGTTAGGTTAGGTTAGGTTAGGTTAGGTTAGGTTAGGTTAGGTTAGGTTAGGTTAGGTTAGGTTAGGTTAGGTTAGGTTAGGTTAGGTTAGGTTAGGTTAGGTTAGGTTAGGTTAGGTTAGGTTAGGTTAGGTTAGGTTAGGTTAGGTTAGGTTAGGTTAGGTTAGGTTAGGTTAGGTTAGGTTAGGTTAGGTTAGGTTAGGTTAGGTTAGGTTAGGTTAGGTTAGGTTAGGTTAGGTTAGGTTAGGTTAGGTTAGGTTAGGTTAGGTTAGGTTAGGTTAGGTTAGGTTAGGTTAGGTTAGGTTAGGTTAGGTTAGGTTAGGTTAGGTTAGGTTAGGTTAGGTTAGGTTAGGTTAGGTTAGGTTAGGTTAGGTTAGGTTAGGTTAGGTTAGGTTAGGTTAGGTTAGGTTAGGTTAGGTTAGGTTAGGTTAGGTTAGGTTAGGTTAGGTTAGGTTAGGTTAGGTTAGGTTAGGTTAGGTTAGGTTAGGTTAGGTTAGGTTAGGTTAGGTTAGGTTAGGTTAGGTTAGGTTAGGTTAGGTTAGGTTAGGTTAGGTTAGGTTAGGTTAGGTTAGGTTAGGTTAGGTTAGGTTAGGTTAGGTTAGGTTAGGTTAGGTTAGGTTAGGTTAGGTTAGGTTAGGTTAGGTTAGGTTAGGTTAGGTTAGGTTAGGTTAGGTTAGGTTAGGTTAGGTTAGGTTAGGTTAGGTTAGGTTAGGTTAGGTTAGGTTAGGTTAGGTTAGGTTAGGTTAGGTTAGGTTAGGTTAGGTTAGGTTAGGTTAGGTTAGGTTAGGTTAGGTTAGGTTAGGTTAGGTTAGGTTAGGTTAGGTTAGGTTAGGTTAGGTTAGGTTAGGTTAGGTTAGGTTAGGTTAGGTTAGGTTAGGTTAGGTTAGGTTAGGTTAGGTTAGGTTAGGTTAGGTTAGGTTAGGTTAGGTTAGGTTAGGTTAGGTTAGGTTAGGTTAGGTTAGGTTAGGTTAGGTTAGGTTAGGTTAGGTTAGGTTAGGTTAGGTTAGGTTAGGTTAGGTTAGGTTAGGTTAGGTTAGGTTAGGTTAGGTTAGGTTAGGTTAGGTTAGGTTAGGTTAGGTTAGGTTAGGTTAGGTTAGGTTAGGTTAGGTTAGGTTAGGTTAGGTTAGGTTAGGTTAGGTTAGGTTAGGTTAGGTTAGGTTAGGTTAGGTTAGGTTAGGTTAGGTTAGGTTAGGTTAGGTTAGGTTAGGTTAGGTTAGGTTAGGTTAGGTTAGGTTAGGTTAGGTTAGGTTAGGTTAGGTTAGGTTAGGTTAGGTTAGGTTAGGTTAGGTTAGGTTAGGTTAGGTTAGGTTAGGTTAGGTTAGGTTAGGTTAGGTTAGGTTAGGTTAGGTTAGGTTAGGTTAGGTTAGGTTAGGTTAGGTTAGGTTAGGTTAGGTTAGGTTAGGTTAGGTTAGGTTAGGTTAGGTTAGGTTAGGTTAGGTTAGGTTAGGTTAGGTTAGGTTAGGTTAGGTTAGGTTAGGTTAGGTTAGGTTAGGTTAGGTTAGGTTAGGTTAGGTTAGGTTAGGTTAGGTTAGGTTAGGTTAGGTTAGGTTAGGTTAGGTTAGGTTAGGTTAGGTTAGGTTAGGTTAGGTTAGGTTAGGTTAGGTTAGGTTAGGTTAGGTTAGGTTAGGTTAGGTTAGGTTAGGTTAGGTTAGGTTAGGTTAGGTTAGGTTAGGTTAGGTTAGGTTAGGTTAGGTTAGGTTAGGTTAGGTTAGGTTAGGTTAGGTTAGGTTAGGTTAGGTTAGGTTAGGTTAGGTTAGGTTAGGTTAGGTTAGGTTAGGTTAGGTTAGGTTAGGTTAGGTTAGGTTAGGTTAGGTTAGGTTAGGTTAGGTTAGGTTAGGTTAGGTTAGGTTAGGTTAGGTTAGGTTAGGTTAGGTTAGGTTAGGTTAGGTTAGGTTAGGTTAGGTTAGGTTAGGTTAGGTTAGGTTAGGTTAGGTTAGGTTAGGTTAGGTTAGGTTAGGTTAGGTTAGGTTAGGTTAGGTTAGGTTAGGTTAGGTTAGGTTAGGTTAGGTTAGGTTAGGTTAGGTTAGGTTAGGTTAGGTTAGGTTAGGTTAGGTTAGGTTAGGTTAGGTTAGGTTAGGTTAGGTTAGGTTAGGTTAGGTTAGGTTAGGTTAGGTTAGGTTAGGTTAGGTTAGGTTAGGTTAGGTTAGGTTAGGTTAGGTTAGGTTAGGTTAGGTTAGGTTAGGTTAGGTTAGGTTAGGTTAGGTTAGGTTAGGTTAGGTTAGGTTAGGTTAGGTTAGGTTAGGTTAGGTTAGGTTAGGTTAGGTTAGGTTAGGTTAGGTTAGGTTAGGTTAGGTTAGGTTAGGTTAGGTTAGGTTAGGTTAGGTTAGGTTAGGTTAGGTTAGGTTAGGTTAGGTTAGGTTAGGTTAGGTTAGGTTAGGTTAGGTTAGGTTAGGTTAGGTTAGGTTAGGTTAGGTTAGGTTAGGTTAGGTTAGGTTAGGTTAGGTTAGGTTAGGTTAGGTTAGGTTAGGTTAGGTTAGGTTAGGTTAGGTTAGGTTAGGTTAGGTTAGGTTAGGTTAGGTTAGGTTAGGTTAGGTTAGGTTAGGTTAGGTTAGGTTAGGTTAGGTTAGGTTAGGTTAGGTTAGGTTAGGTTAGGTTAGGTTAGGTTAGGTTAGGTTAGGTTAGGTTAGGTTAGGTTAGGTTAGGTTAGGTTAGGTTAGGTTAGGTTAGGTTAGGTTAGGTTAGGTTAGGTTAGGTTAGGTTAGGTTAGGTTAGGTTAGGTTAGGTTAGGTTAGGTTAGGTTAGGTTAGGTTAGGTTAGGTTAGGTTAGGTTAGGTTAGGTTAGGTTAGGTTAGGTTAGGTTAGGTTAGGTTAGGTTAGGTTAGGTTAGGTTAGGTTAGGTTAGGTTAGGTTAGGTTAGGTTAGGTTAGGTTAGGTTAGGTTAGGTTAGGTTAGGTTAGGTTAGGTTAGGTTAGGTTAGGTTAGGTTAGGTTAGGTTAGGTTAGGTTAGGTTAGGTTAGGTTAGGTTAGGTTAGGTTAGGTTAGGTTAGGTTAGGTTAGGTTAGGTTAGGTTAGGTTAGGTTAGGTTAGGTTAGGTTAGGTTAGGTTAGGTTAGGTTAGGTTAGGTTAGGTTAGGTTAGGTTAGGTTAGGTTAGGTTAGGTTAGGTTAGGTTAGGTTAGGTTAGGTTAGGTTAGGTTAGGTTAGGTTAGGTTAGGTTAGGTTAGGTTAGGTTAGGTTAGGTTAGGTTAGGTTAGGTTAGGTTAGGTTAGGTTAGGTTAGGTTAGGTTAGGTTAGGTTAGGTTAGGTTAGGTTAGGTTAGGTTAGGTTAGGTTAGGTTAGGTTAGGTTAGGTTAGGTTAGGTTAGGTTAGGTTAGGTTAGGTTAGGTTAGGTTAGGTTAGGTTAGGTTAGGTTAGGTTAGGTTAGGTTAGGTTAGGTTAGGTTAGGTTAGGTTAGGTTAGGTTAGGTTAGGTTAGGTTAGGTTAGGTTAGGTTAGGTTAGGTTAGGTTAGGTTAGGTTAGGTTAGGTTAGGTTAGGTTAGGTTAGGTTAGGTTAGGTTAGGTTAGGTTAGGTTAGGTTAGGTTAGGTTAGGTTAGGTTAGGTTAGGTTAGGTTAGGTTAGGTTAGGTTAGGTTAGGTTAGGTTAGGTTAGGTTAGGTTAGGTTAGGTTAGGTTAGGTTAGGTTAGGTTAGGTTAGGTTAGGTTAGGTTAGGTTAGGTTAGGTTAGGTTAGGTTAGGTTAGGTTAGGTTAGGTTAGGTTAGGTTAGGTTAGGTTAGGTTAGGTTAGGTTAGGTTAGGTTAGGTTAGGTTAGGTTAGGTTAGGTTAGGTTAGGTTAGGTTAGGTTAGGTTAGGTTAGGTTAGGTTAGGTTAGGTTAGGTTAGGTTAGGTTAGGTTAGGTTAGGTTAGGTTAGGTTAGGTTAGGTTAGGTTAGGTTAGGTTAGGTTAGGTTAGGTTAGGTTAGGTTAGGTTAGGTTAGGTTAGGTTAGGTTAGGTTAGGTTAGGTTAGGTTAGGTTAGGTTAGGTTAGGTTAGGTTAGGTTAGGTTAGGTTAGGTTAGGTTAGGTTAGGTTAGGTTAGGTTAGGTTAGGTTAGGTTAGGTTAGGTTAGGTTAGGTTAGGTTAGGTTAGGTTAGGTTAGGTTAGGTTAGGTTAGGTTAGGTTAGGTTAGGTTAGGTTAGGTTAGGTTAGGTTAGGTTAGGTTAGGTTAGGTTAGGTTAGGTTAGGTTAGGTTAGGTTAGGTTAGGTTAGGTTAGGTTAGGTTAGGTTAGGTTAGGTTAGGTTAGGTTAGGTTAGGTTAGGTTAGGTTAGGTTAGGTTAGGTTAGGTTAGGTTAGGTTAGGTTAGGTTAGGTTAGGTTAGGTTAGGTTAGGTTAGGTTAGGTTAGGTTAGGTTAGGTTAGGTTAGGTTAGGTTAGGTTAGGTTAGGTTAGGTTAGGTTAGGTTAGGTTAGGTTAGGTTAGGTTAGGTTAGGTTAGGTTAGGTTAGGTTAGGTTAGGTTAGGTTAGGTTAGGTTAGGTTAGGTTAGGTTAGGTTAGGTTAGGTTAGGTTAGGTTAGGTTAGGTTAGGTTAGGTTAGGTTAGGTTAGGTTAGGTTAGGTTAGGTTAGGTTAGGTTAGGTTAGGTTAGGTTAGGTTAGGTTAGGTTAGGTTAGGTTAGGTTAGGTTAGGTTAGGTTAGGTTAGGTTAGGTTAGGTTAGGTTAGGTTAGGTTAGGTTAGGTTAGGTTAGGTTAGGTTAGGTTAGGTTAGGTTAGGTTAGGTTAGGTTAGGTTAGGTTAGGTTAGGTTAGGTTAGGTTAGGTTAGGTTAGGTTAGGTTAGGTTAGGTTAGGTTAGGTTAGGTTAGGTTAGGTTAGGTTAGGTTAGGTTAGGTTAGGTTAGGTTAGGTTAGGTTAGGTTAGGTTAGGTTAGGTTAGGTTAGGTTAGGTTAGGTTAGGTTAGGTTAGGTTAGGTTAGGTTAGGTTAGGTTAGGTTAGGTTAGGTTAGGTTAGGTTAGGTTAGGTTAGGTTAGGTTAGGTTAGGTTAGGTTAGGTTAGGTTAGGTTAGGTTAGGTTAGGTTAGGTTAGGTTAGGTTAGGTTAGGTTAGGTTAGGTTAGGTTAGGTTAGGTTAGGTTAGGTTAGGTTAGGTTAGGTTAGGTTAGGTTAGGTTAGGTTAGGTTAGGTTAGGTTAGGTTAGGTTAGGTTAGGTTAGGTTAGGTTAGGTTAGGTTAGGTTAGGTTAGGTTAGGTTAGGTTAGGTTAGGTTAGGTTAGGTTAGGTTAGGTTAGGTTAGGTTAGGTTAGGTTAGGTTAGGTTAGGTTAGGTTAGGTTAGGTTAGGTTAGGTTAGGTTAGGTTAGGTTAGGTTAGGTTAGGTTAGGTTAGGTTAGGTTAGGTTAGGTTAGGTTAGGTCTAGGTTAGGTTAGGTTAGGTTAGGTTAGGTTAGGTTAGGTTAGGTTAGGTTAGGTTAGGTTAGGTTAGGTTAGGTTAGGTTAGGTTAGGTTAGGTTACGGTTAGGTTAGGTTAGGTTAGGTTAGGTTAGGTTAGGTTAGGTTAGGTTAGGTTAGGTTAGGTTAGGTTAGGTTAGGTTAGGTTAGGTTAGGTTAGGTTAGGTTAGGTTAGGTTAGGTTAGGTTAGGTTAGGTTAGGTTAGGTTAGGTTAGGTTAGGTTAGGTTAGGTTAGGTTAGGTTAGGTTAGGTTAGGTTAGGTTAGGTTAGGTTAG